>JACVTC010000569.1:0-17858 GCA_016946835.1 Neocallimastix lanati (nom. inval.)
AGTACTTATTAATAATATAAAAAAAAAAAAAAATACTTAAAAGACTTAATAAACTTTATTATTAAAAAAATTTTCTTTTTATTTCTAAGAAAAAATGGATAATATGTATAAATAATATTTTAATGTATATTTATATGTATATATATTCAATAATATCTTTTCACCTTAAATTATTTAATTATTATTAATTAATTTATTATGATATATATTATGCATTTTTATTACGTTAATCCATCATTGGTCCAAGAAGAATATATACTAATCTGTCTGGGTAACTATCTCCTTAGCATCTTTTTGTATATTCTCTTAAAAGAAAAAAAAAAGTTTTTTTTTTTTTTTATAATATTTTTTAATTTTATCTTTTTTTTTTTTTTTTTTTTTTTTTTTTTTTTTAAAAGAAAAATAAATAATTAGGTGTATTAGAAAATTTTACATATAGTGTATTATTTTATTTTTAATCATTTAATAAATCAATATTATTAAATATAAATACTTTGTGAAAATGATAAACTATTATTTTAATTATTTTTTTCTATAAATATGTATATATAAATATTAAAATAATTAATATATAAAATATAATATATATAATTAAACTTTTTTTTTTTTTTTTTTTTTTTTTTTTCATTTTTTAAAAAACTACAAATAATCATTATTATTATTATAATTATTATTAATTTTTTTTTAAATATATTATTTAATTTATTATTTATTTAATTATATATTTTATTTTTAAATGAAATAATATAAAATAAATAGTTATATATATATAAAAATAAGTTATCAATAGTATAAATATATATTATATTTAAAGATTTTAAAGAAAATGTAAATGAATTGTGTATGATCCATATTTTTTTTTTTTTTTTTTTTTTTTTTTATAAAAAAATATACATTAAAAAAAAAAAATAAAAAAAAGAGGATTATTAGAATTTTAAATTATTATTATAAATGCTTTAATTATTTTTCTTTTTTCGTTTTTTTTTTTTTTTTTTTTTTTTTTTTTTTTTTTAAATAATCAAAACTATATTAAATTTATTCTTTATATTAAAATAAAGAAAAATTTTAAAAAATTAAAAAATAGTATTATCAATTAAACACCATTCATCGTTTTTCAATAATCCATTTTCCATAATTATCAGTAGAATAAACAGTATAGGAAGATCTACAACATGGATAACCTTGAGCACCAGTACAAATATTTTTGGCACAGTTCTATGATATTTCACACCAATCACCATTTTGAATACCCCATTCGTCATCGTTATCCCTTATATTCAACATTAATACACGAATTACAGCATGAATAACTTAATGAACTTGACCAACAGGAAGCCTGTTGATTTTTATTCATTATATTAGATCCACTTTCAGATTCAAAAGTCCTGATTTGATTTCCATTTTCTCCATCAATCCATTGACAAATATTAGTATCATTAGCTGTCAAGAGCTTTTTAACTATCCCTTACCATAGTAGTAATATTGCATACTTTAAATTCAAATGTTTCATTGAGGTAGAACATTTTGTGGGTTACCTTCATACCTTGAATAGATTTGAATATTAGCACCGTTATTATCAGGAGAAACCAGCATTAACATGTAAAAGCATAAGTCACTAAATTCACTAACTAAAGTAACGGAACAATCACTGTTGTTGGTTTTCTTCCACCTTTTGTTTTGAGGACCCAGGCTCAACATTTTTGATTGTTAGCACCAACACCACTCTTTAACGTTAAGATATTTATTTAAACCTGTATTCTTATTACAATGCAATTCATTCATCTTCATGTCTTTTTTGGTATCATTGCTATTTTGGTTGATCACATTCACCTCCTTGATTATCATTATCCGTAACTTTTACATCATCAAGGTTTTTTTAACATAGTTTTCGGCATAATGCTCACCAAATTTACGGTAAGCTTCAGAAGTAAAATGAAAACCACCTGAATAATTAGCAAGTGATGGAATATCAAGGTTTTTTTAACATAGTTTTCGGCATAATGCTCACCAAATTTACGGTAAGCTTCAGAAGTAAAATGAAAACCACCTGAATAATTAGCAAGTGATGGAATAGCACCATACCATTCACCTACTCTTCTATTATTACAATCCCAAGCAATAGCAATCATTTGAAAACGCTTATCTACAGTTCTATATTGATTTTCAATTTTACCGTCCCCTTGTATCCTTGTATATTGGATTGTCCAAATACTAAAATTAATATGAGAATTAGGGTCTAGAGTAGCCCATACTTTTAAAATCAAAGTAATTGTAGTTATTAAAATGTAGTAAATGATATCTTTGTTCTCATTTTATTTATTTTTTAATATGACTAATGATTTTAATGAGTTAAATTAATTTTTTTTTTTTTTTTTTTTTTTTTTAAACAGTAATAATATTTATAATAATTATGAAAAAAATAAATAAATAAGTAAAATAAAAAAAGGGAAAAAATAAAAAAAAAAAAATTATATTAAATATATATAAAAGATGTTAATTAATCTAATATACAATATATATAATAATTAATATACTATATTTATATTCAATTTTTGATGATCATTGCCAAATCAATTTTAATACAAAAAAAGAATTTATTATCTCAAATTTACGAAGTTCATTTTAAAATTCATTAAATGATTTAATTTTAAATTGATAAAAAGATTATTATTATAATATTTTATAATATTAATTTTTTTTTATAATATTAAATTAATATATTATCATATAAAGTTTTACAATTGAAATATATATCAAAAATTTAATAATATTTAAACTCTTTATTCATATAAAAAAAAAAAAAAAAAAAAAAAAAAAAAAAAAAAAAAAAAAGAACAGTAATAAAAATATAAACTTAAAGCAAAACAAAAAATTGATAAGAAATAAATTTAAAATTATATTATAAGGTAAGGGATTAAATAATAAAAAAAAGATTTTATAGCTAACGTAATCATTCATTTATTAATATTATAATATTACGGAGAGTTCATTAAATTTTAATTACCATTATATTATATTTATATTTATATTTATATTTTGTTCATTTTCTACTATTTTATATTTTATGCAAATTAATACAATTCAAAATAAAATGATCAACTTTAATAAATAATTAATGATATCTTTTTAAAAATACGAAGATTATATATATATTTTTTTAATAAAACTATTTATTTCTACTATTTTATATTTTATGCAAATTAATACAATTCAAAATAAAATGATCAACTTTAATAAATAATTGATGATATCTTTTTAAAAATACGAAGATTATATATATATTTTTTTAATAAAACTATTTATTATTATTGTTATTTTTTTTCACTTTTTAATAGTAAAAAAAAAAAAATTATTATTATAAAATATATATATATATATAAATTAAAATAAAAACTTTATATCATATATTATAATTTTATAAAATTTTTTTTTTTTTTTTTTTTTTTTTTTTTTTGTTTTTGTTTTTGTTTTTTTTGTTTTTGAGTCACGGATAAAGAATGGACATTCAATATTAATCAAATTTAATTAATCTTAAAAACTAAACATTAAATTAAAAAAATTAATCATACACTTTAATAATACTTTATTACATATTTTTATTTTATTTTTTACTATTTTTTTTTTTTAAAATACTTTTACTAATTATATTATTTTATTAATTCTTTATTATTTATAATATTTCACTATTGATTTTATTTTATTTTATTTCATTTTATTCAATCTGTACTTTATATTTAATATTCTATTATTTATTTTATTTTATTTTATTTTATTTTATTTTATTCAATCTGTCTATTTATTCAAATAAAAAAAAAAAATTTGAGGAAAAATATTAAAGTTCTAATCCTAAAAAAAAAATTCTAATTATAAAAAGCAAAATTCAAATTCA
Source organism: Neocallimastix lanati (nom. inval.) (assembly GCA_016946835.1). NCBI lineage: Eukaryota > Fungi > Neocallimastigomycota > Neocallimastigomycetes > Neocallimastigales > Neocallimastigaceae > Neocallimastix > Neocallimastix lanati (nom. inval.). The sequence continues at coordinate 3,890 of JACVTC010000569.1, forward strand.
AACTTTTTCTTATGAAAAAAATGAAGACAACCTCCTTTTTTATAATAAAAATAGTTGATTATAGGAGATTTATTGATGATATTTTGATTTAAATTATTTAATAAAAAATATAATTAAATGAAAATATAAATATAAAATTTTTAATATTTCTTCTATTTTTAAGAAAAACTAAACATTTTAATTATATATACTATGACTTATAATGAAAATTATTATTTCTAGTTTGGTTATATATGTTATTATAATTTAATTAAAATTACTGTATAATCTTTGAATTCATTTAAAAAATTAGTCCTTTTTTTTTTTTCCTCTCTCCAAAACCCGAAAAATGTTTAAATATATTATTACTTATAATTTTTATAGTTCTATAATAATAATAAATTATTATTATAATCATTTCTTTTATTATTAATTAATATATATACATAATGAATAATATTAATTTGATATATTTTTTAATAAATTAATATTAATAAAATTTTATTAAATACTAATATATATATATATATATTTTTTTTTTAAAAAAATATCAATTATTATGTCCATATTTCATTTATTCTTTGTATATAATTTGCATAAATAAAATTTTTTAAATAAAAAATTTATTATTTGGACATTTGTTATGATTTATTTTAATTTATTTTAATTTATTTTTTTATTTTAAATAATAAGAATCAGTAAAATTTGAAATGTCAAGTAAAATATTAGAATTTATATATATATTTAATAATACTATACCCCAGTAAGATTAAATATATATATATATATATATTTCAAATTTGTTAAATTTAGTTTTATATAAAAAAATTGGACATATATTATAAAATTTGAATGATGATAATACAGTAATTTTTTTCAAAATAATAATAATAAAAAAAAAAATTAAATAAATTATTATTCAAAGTAGAGTTAAAAAGTTTATTTTAATAATATTTAATTTTAAATTACAAAATGTTCAATTTATATAATGTCCTAAAAAGTGTTATAGATAAATTATTCTACTAATATTTTAATATTTTATGACCAATTAATAAAAATATATAAAAGTCCTATTTGTTTAAATTCAGAAATAAAACAATAAAGAATTAAAAATAAAAATAAAATAATAATAATAAAAAAAAAAAAAAAAAAAAAAAAAAAAAAAAAAAAGAACTTTTACTTTATAATAAATAAATAATTAAATATTAATAATTATTTAAAAAAATTTTTTTTTTTTTACTGGTTTATTCATATCCCCATTATTGGTAAAAATAAAATGGCATTAATTGGAATATTTCATGCAATTTTAACTGCTGTAGGTCAAGTTTTTGCTACACTAAATGCACATGGTATTGGCTTATCTGCTTTCGGTCATATTATTAATATATTTTTCGCATTAATTGGTTGGATTCTAGCTGGTATTACTCCTACGATTTTGATTGCTATGTTGATTATTATGATGTTGGCATTGATTTAAAAATAAATAAAGAGACTAAATAATTTAATACAAATATTAATTCATGAGATTGAAATTAAATAAAAATATTACTGAAATTATATATATATTCAAAAATAAAATATAAGTAAATATATATATATATTTCTTTTGTTTTCGAATAATTAACTAAAAATTATCAAAAAATATAATATAATAATATATATAAATTATATAGTAAAATAAAGAAATAAAAATCTTTTATAAAAAAAAAAATTACTATTAATAAATATTCATATACATGTAAATAAAGTAATCATGTAATATAAATTCTTTATTAATATTGATATTTTAATTGTTAAAATAAAATTCCATAAAAAAATTTTTATTTTTATTAATTTATTTTTATAAATATATATATAAATATATATATATATATATTATATTATTTTTAAATTTAATAGTGATAATAAAAATTTATTCACAAGTCACTACTTGATTTGAAATCTTCTTATAGTTCTTTCGAATAATTTATACATTTAAAATACTGTGTAATAGTTTTATTTGACTTAGTTTATATTAAAGTTATGTTTACTTAATGGAATATATGATATAATATTATTTTTTATTAGTTGTCACTAATACAGAATTTGGAAGAAATTTAATTTTTAATGATACTTTGAAATTAAAAATATAAAATATTCCAATATATTAAATAAAAATAGAATTAATTATATTGAAATTATATATATATTTTTAATACACATGCTTTTTATTTCATTTGCAATAGATAATTAATAAAAAAAAAAAAAAAAAAAAATTTATTAAAAATTTTAAGATTAAAATATTTTAGTAATGTATATATAAAGTTGTTATGTTATTCTATTTACAGAAATTATGCCTAGGGCTAGTGCTCGGCAAGGGTTACTATTCCGAAAGTATAAGCGCAAACTAACCAGGAGTGTCAACGCTGAAAATGCAGTAAGACAGGCTAGCAGGGACAATGCCTCTGAAGGAGAAGACCATAATTTCTTTCAGATAGTCAATTCAAACCCTAATCCATAAGGAGATGAGGTTCGTTGCATATGAACTTTTTTCTGAATTTATTTATACATTTATTTTTGATTATTACTTTTTATTTCATGTTACTTTTTCATTTATTATTATGTTCATATTAGACAAATAATATTTATTTATTTTATTAATTCTGTGTTTTTTTTTTTTTTATTTTTTATTAAAATTAATAGTATTCATGTATTTTATATAAGAATAAATAAATAAAGATTAAAGTTCGATATAATTGCGGCTATAAAAAAAAAAAAAAAAAAAAAACCTTTATTACTATTATAAATATTATTAATAAAATATTTATTCAAATCATAATTAATATATTTTTCTTTATGAAAAATGCCTATATTTTCCATTTTATTTGGGGATTATTGTTTTTAAAAAAAAAAGTTTTTTCCTTTTTTTCATTATTACTATCAAAATAGTTTGCATCATAATTTATTTGGTTAAAATTTTTTTATTTCTTTAAATTTCAAGTCTTGATTATAATTATTACCATCTAAAGCAGTATCAACTTCATATAAGTTGATTTCTTGAATATTATTTTTAGTTTCAACGAAGTTTATTTCTTTTATTTCAACTTTATTACTTTTGCTATATTAGTCACTATCATAATACAATTCAATGTTATTAATTTTATCTACTGGGATATTTAATTTTCTTAATTAATCAGTTATGTGTTTTATATTGCTGTGAGGAGTTTTTAGATTAAAGGGACAGTTTTTGACTAAATGTTCGTCACTTTCACACAAGTAACAATGTTTTTTTTTTCCTATTATTGCTTTTTCTTTCATTGCTATATTTCTCATAAATGTCATCCTGACTAAAGCATTCTATATATTACTATATGGATCCTTATATTTTATCCTTTAGAGGCATAGGATTTTTCTTCATCTTTTTTTTTTTTTTTTTTTTTTTTTTTCTGGAATAAAAATTCTACTGTTCCTAATTTGTTTTCATGTCTTCTAATATTTTATTAACATTGTCTGAAATACTGTACTTTTTTTTCCAGGAAGTATATTCATTTTTCTGGTAGTCCTTTAAATAAGTAATTTATTTTTTTTCCTAGTTACTAAGCATATTTTTTAATTTATTTTTTTTTAAGCTTTATATGATTGAATTCTTCTTTATATTTCAATGTTTCTTTATCTCTTTTAGTCTTCATGCTTTCTGCCCTTCTGAAGAACTTTGGTACTTCAGTGATTTCTTCTTCATGGTATTTATTCTTAAGAATTTCTAATATTAAGTATATATAATTCTGTTCTCCCTTTTTTGTTTTTGATAAAGGATTTTCTTTTTGTTTTCACCGATTTTCTTAAAATGCTTAGAACTTTAAAATTGTTCATTTTATGCTTTTTTAATTTTTTCTTTCACCTTTTTCAGATAAGATAACCTTTTCTTCGTCATCTCAGTGCTTTATTCATTCTATGTTTCTTTTATAATTTCCTTTTATGTTTCTATCAAAGTACTCACTTAATCTCGGACCTTGGAGTTCTACAAATGAAGTCCTCGTACGATTTATCGTTGTCTTCAGTTAGAACATATTCCATTCAATTTAAAACTATTTTAGTCATTCCTGTCACTTTATAAATACATTTATATATTACTAATAAAATTTAATTAGCTATTATATATTAATCACTAATCACTAATTACTAAATTATATAAGAAACACTTAAATACTAATTTTTTTAATTCCTAATATATTTTTATCAATGTATGTGTTTATTCAAGTATTTTGAGAATGAAATCGCTTCTTACTCATCCCATTCATTTACGGTAGATTATCATTTGAATCTGTTACGAAATTTTTTCTTTTCCGTTATTGACGACGGCAGGTCTAATGCTATATAAATTAATTATAGCGAAAAATCACTAATCACAATTGTTATAGTATTAGTAAAGAATTTCACAATCCCCATATATTAGGTATATTATTACTTTCACCACAACAAGAACAACATGCTGGACAATCTTCTGATACCAATTTATTTTTTAATATAAGGTTTCACATCAAATTTGAATCCAAATTTAATTTGTCCAATCCAAAAAAAAAAAAACAAAGAGAAAATTTTGAATGCATTAGAGATAGATGTTGAATAATTTTTTTAAAATCACATTTAAACTTCTTGTATTTAATTAGATTAAATAGTAAAAATAAAAATAAAATTACATTTAAATCTTTGCAATTAATACTTAATAAATTTTTAAGATTATTAATGCTCTATTATTTATATTGACATTTCTATTCATATAATTTTCTTTTTAATATTTATTTAAACATAATATTTATTGGAGTATAATCAATGAAATTATAATTGTTACTATCTTTAGTTAAATTGTTATATTATATTTTATACCCTTTATCTCCTATTATAATTTTTCCTCTATTATTCATTTTATTTTCACATATAGACTTAATTGTTGACCCTACATTATCAGCATTTTATCATTTTTCATTTTTTGCTCTGTTATGCTTTAATATTAGAACTTCATTGAAATTAATTTGTAATTTCATCTTTACAAAAAATTAATTTATTTTTAAAAATAAAATCGATTTATTTTTCAAAATTTATTTTTATGTTTTACCTTAACAAATAAATAATATTATTGAATTTTTGAAATGAAATTATATTTATCAGTATTTTACTTTATATTATTGGATACACTTTTGAAGATTGAGAAATAATTTCTTCATTTAAACAATACAATCATTAATACAAGTTGTGTTGCTACGCTAAATTGTAGATAAATATATATTTGCAAATCATGTCCATTAAATTCAGAAACAGATTCTAGAACACCAGCAGATTTAAAAGATTATTATTATAGAAATGTATGAGTAGACTTGTCATATGAGGATTATATCAGTCCCAATAATTATAATTATAAAGGAGTTGTGCATATAAAACTTGAAGAGAATAATTTTTCAAGCAATGGTAAAGGTCCCGCAAGCTATAACCGACATTTAGATTAGGTAGGGATGCGTTATTATAAAGTTTATTTTAAAAACAAAGTACTTTAACTGATTTTATGTTCTTGTATCTTGGATTACGATTACATGTGTACATACAGAAGTTATTTGTTGTTATTATCGTTGGAGAATGCAAAAAAAAACGGTTTAATAAATAATTATACAAATTATATTATAGCTTAATACTAAATAATATCTAATATAGTCTTTTAAAAATCATTATTCTTATATTAATTTTATGCAATTTATATGATTATAGCATGTTTAATTAGATTTATAGTCACTATTATGATATATTTCATATCCAACTACAGTACAATTTAGAGCTTATTCACATCTCAATGCTAAATCTGCTAGTTTAGCATTATATTCATAAAGATTATAATATTTGAATTACAAACTGATTTTTGTCATAATACTAATATCAAATATTTAAATATTTAATATTTTACAATAAATAACATTGTATATAAATTGCATACGAACAATAAAATAGTTTTAACAATATTTATCATCATATTTTATCTTTATTTTATTAGTGATGAGAGTTTAACACATGATAATATTTCCTAAGTGTATAACTAAAGACGAATATTAAAATTAAAAAATGAGTTTTTTGTAACTTTCTATTGTAAAGATGACCTATGTGCTATATATATAAACACACTGAGTTTTTTGCTGAATTCCCTGATGAAAAAGGAAGAATGAAAAAGTTTATTACTAAAACATGTCCATGTAATGAATTAGAATCTGGAACATGTAAAAGACAAAGATATATTCAGGAAAAAGATTTTACTAGCTATACTACAAACTCGGATTGTTTGTCTTATAAATGTCTTAACAACTTTATTATTTTTAATGATGAATAAATATGGATGTGCATTGTGACAACACATACTTATGAGGTTGAAAATCATATTTATATTGCGGTAAGGCATATGGAGATACATGTTAAAAGCAATAAAAAATGTTCCTCTATAGTATGTCTTAAAAAATATATTTGCAATATGCAAAACGACGGGCCTTCTGATAATGAAGGTTCAGTTTATGGTCTGGCTATTTCACTGGTTTTCCAGTTATAGTTGTATTGGTATTAATTTATTGTTGTTATTCCCACAACATTAAATAGATAGATTATAATGATCAGTTACAGTATAGATAATTCAAGCAACAAAAATCATTACATTGGTAATATTTAAATATTTTAAAATTGGTATAGCTGATATATTAAAATATTTAATATTTTTTCATTAATTATTATAATATAATAAAGTATTATTTAAAAGAATTCTATTTTTTGAATATGCATTTCTAGAAATCTGTTCTTAATTATTATATATTTTTAAGTGAAATGGAGTATTCATAAAAAAATATATTTAAATAAATAATAAATATTTAATAAATAAATAAATAAATAAATACATGAATAAATAAATACATGAATAAATAAATAAATGTATAAATAAATTAAATAATAAATAATAATTAATAATTAAAATTTCATTTGAATTTATTTACAATGAAAAAGTTGAGTACAAAATAATTAAAAAATAAAAATAAATAAAAATAATCATATACATGAATACAGAAAAAAGAGTTTGATAGCTATTTTTTTATAATTTAAGATTTATCTTTAATTACATAAAATAAATTAATATGAAATAATTTTTGATTATCTTGATATTATCCCATTAATTATTATTATTTTTAATAATGTAATTATTTTATTAATATAAAAAAAATAAAAAATAAAATTAAAAAAAAAAAAAATATTAAATTAGTTTATTTAATTATAATATTAATTAACTTTTTTTTTTTTTTTTTCATTTTTTAATATGTAAATATATAATTTTTTTTTTTTAACAATTATTTTTCTATTAAATAGTAATAATTAAAAATATATATATAATTAAACTTTCATAAACCTTTTTTTATTTTTTTTAAAAAAATAAAAAGATATTTTATGATTTACATTCTATAGGATCATAATAAATAAAATTTTAACTTTTTAATAAAAAATCATTGATCATGCTATATTTTAATTAATTAAATAATATATATTAAAATGTATTACATTATAATTATTTAATAAATATAAATATATAAGTAGGTTAATTAAATTTTTTTTTAAATTGTCATTTAGTCATTTTTTTTTTTTTTTTTTTTTTTTAAATTATCATTTAGTCACTTTTTTTATTTTAAATTCTTTTTTTTTTTATATTACTTTACTCTATAGTACTCATGATTGATAATTAGATTAATTTATTGTAAATTATAATTTAAAAGTATAAATACAATCATTTTTTTTCTTTTTTTTCAGTTTCTTTTTTTTTTAAAAAAAAAAAAATTAAAGAAAAATAAAACAGTAAAAAATTTTTTCTATTTTATATATATAGATTATATATATAAATAAATAAGAAAATAAAGGAAAGGAAAAAAAATAACGAAGGAATAATCCAGTAAATAACACTTTTAATTAAAAAGAAAAATATTAAATATTAAAAATTAATATTTAAACGATAAACAAATATTTCAAATAATATCATATATTATCATTACTATTCTTTATAAGTTTTTTAGTTAAAAACGTTTAGTTTTATTTTTATTTTTTCTATTTGATTATTTCATCTTTAAATTTAATAAAAGAAAAATAAAAAGAAAAAAAATTATTAAATTTTAAATTTTTTTAGTGAAAAATAAAAGTAATATAAAAATGAAATTAAATAATTATTTATTACCTTTATTATTAATTTTTGTCTTTAGTGTTAAGACAAGAGGTTATTATATTACTGAAAATGAAGTTCTTAAAACGAAAACTGTTAATGCCGTTGTCCCAACCGTTTCTATAACTACTAAAAGAGTATGTAATTTCATGCAAAAAAACAAAGAGAAGGTTAGAAAAAGATGTGTAGATGCAACCAAAGGTAATGGTTTCTTAGTTTTGAATTCACTTTTACCAGATTGTAGAGATTATTATGTTTGTTTTAGTGGAGAAAAACCATTAACTTCAACTAGCACTAATCCTGATGATTATTCTCAGTGTATTACAATTTATGGTAATATATTTTGTTCTGTAGCCTTTCAGGAAACTAATATTGATATTAATCAATATACATTTTTAGAATATGTGGAAAAGGTTCATAAACTCTTTGGATCATATTATTTACCATATAAGAAGTTTTCTGATAATGACGAGACGACAAATCAAATTCAAATTACGACTTCTAAAGCTCTTCCATGGAATGATAAAACTACTTTAACAGTACCAATTACCTCAGCAAAATTGATTAATCCATCCACTATTACAAAGTTATATACACGTACATATGCCACAAAAAAAATTTGTGGTTTAGATGAAAAAACAAAATTGAGATTAAGAGAATATTGTATTAGAAGTAATGGATTTTTAATTATTAATTCATTCTTACCTAATTGTAACAATTATCATGTATGTTTTGGACTTGCTACAGATGAAGTTAAGGATGAAACTAACTGCATTGAAATATATGGTAGAAAGTATTGTTCAGTAGTATTTGAATATACTGATATTGATTGTGAAGATTGTTCCTTCTTGGAATATGTTAAAAAGGTTGAAAATCTTTTTGGTTCTGATTTTTTCAAATATAAAACTATTTCTAATACCAATTAAATGTAGATCAAAATCTTAAAAAAAATCTTATTTTAATAATAATTAAATTTAATTTATACCTTTGAAATTTATTCTTTTTTTAAAAAAAAGAAAAAAAAAAAAAAAAAAAAGAAAAGAAAAAAAAGAGAGAGAGAAGAATTTAATAAAAGGAAATATCTATTAAATTGAAGAAAATAGTTTTAAATAGTAAAAAAAAAATAAAGAAATGGAAAAAAAGAAAATAAACCTTTTTTTTATATTTTTTTTCTTTCAAGGAAAAATTATCTTTTTAAATATTATTTATTAACTTTTTTTTAAAAACAAATAAAAAATAAAAAAAAGATAATTTTTGTATATTTCACTAATATGTAAATATATATACCCCCCCAAAAAAAAAAAAAACCTTCAAAACTAAAAAAAAAAAAAAAAAAAAAAAAAAAAAAAAAATAGTTATTAATATAAACATAAGAATGTTTGTATATTTAATATTTTTTTTTTAAAAAAAGTTAAAAAAAAAACGTAAAAAGAAATAATTATTTAATAATTAAATAATTAAAAAAAAATGATAAGTTTTAATATTTAAAAAAAGTAAGAATAAAAATATAAAAAGTAAAACGAAATAAAAACAATAACAACACAAAGCAAAACAAAAATGTAAATAATAAAAAAGAAGTTTAAACATAAAATGAAATGAAAGCGAAAAAAAAAATGTAAATAAAAATTTTCTTTAAAAAATAATTATTTAATATTATATTTAAAGTATTTTAATATTTTTGTGTATTGAAAAAAATTAATCGTTTATGTTTAAGAAAAAATTTATTTTTTTTATTAATTTATTTTTTTCAATATAGTACAATATATTATTTTAATTTATTAATTATTGTAATTTTTTATATAATTGTAATATAATGTAATAATAAATTCATTTTACTTTTTATTTCATGCATTTATTACAAAAAAAATAAAAATAAAAATAAAAATAGAATTATAATTACAATTACAATAATATTTAGAATAATATAGCAACAATAATAATAATAGGTTTAACTATTTTAGTATTAATTTAATTTTTATTTATTTTTTTATTCTTTATAAGATTAATTATTTTTTTTTTTTTATTTGGTATATTTTTATTTTAAAAATATACCAAAAAAGTATAGATTAATATATATATAAATATATATATAAATATATATATAGATATTAATGTGTGTGTAAATATACATGTGACATGGCACGGATTATATAACTTCCTTCTTGGTGGAAGAGATGCAGATATTATTGATTAAATTATAAAAAGGAATAGGATATTTTGTTTAAGAACCAAATCATTTCTGGGGATTATTCAAAAATGCCATTCTTGGTGCAATCTACGGCTCTCTTTACAGATATTATGCTTAAGGCTAGTATTCGATAAGGGTTTTCCGAAAATATAAGCGTAAACAAACCAGGAGCGTCAATGCTGAAAATGCAGTAAGACAGGGCCAATGCCTCTGAAGGAGAAGACCATAATTTCTTTTAGAGAGTCAATTCAAATCTTAATCTGTAATAAGTAATATGAAGGTTCGTTGCATATGAACTTTTTTCTAAATTTATTTATACACTTTATTTTAAATATTACTTTTAATTTCACAGTACTATTTTAAATATTTATTATTTTCAAATTGAACAAACAATATTTATTTTTTTATTAATTCTGTGTTTTTTTTTTTTTTTTTAAAAAAAATGAAAAATATTCATGTAATTAATAAATGAATAAAGGTTAAAGTTCGCAATGATTGCTGCTGTAAAAAAAAAAAAAAAAAAAAAAAAAAAAAAAAAAAAAAAAAAAAAAAAAAAAAAATTAAACTAATATTAGTTATGATAGTTAAGAGAAAGAGAGAAACAATAAATTAATATTTTTTTTTATCCTAGAAAATAACTAAATCAACCTCTGTCTAATAATTTACATGAAGGATGGTTATTAATGGGAATTATTTACATATAAAAATTATGGTATAATAATAAACTAAATATAAAATAATAATATATATGAATATTATACAATAATTAATATAATAAATAATATCAACTATATATATTTAATTATAATATAATTATAACTATTTCATTATATTATAATATATAAAAGAATTATGCATATTTAATATAAGTAATTATAACTATTTCATTATATTATAATATATAAAAGAATTATGCATATTTAATATAATTATAACTATTTCATTATATTATAATATATAAAAGAATTATGCATATTTAATATAAGTAATTATAACTATTTCATTATATTATAATATATAAAAGAATTATATATATTTAATATAAGCTTTAAGATAAATAAGAATATTTAAGTTAACATATAATAAAAATATTATTATATATTATAAAAGTATAAAATAATTATTTAATTTAATATATTTAATATTACAGTTAATAATATAAATTTAATAATTATTATTAAATATATGAATATGTTTCTACATGTTTCGTTTTATATCAGAAATGCCCATTTTGAAATAGCTGATTAATGGTGAAATTGAAAATTTTCTCATTATTGGAACAATTTTCAATCAAAACTGTGAATTAGCTATATATATATTCAATAATATGTTGGAATATTATTCAAATTAGGGAAAATATAAAATTGAGAGAAATTTTATATTATAGTGAATATTGTTATTAAATATTTACCAATGAAAAAAAATTCTATTATTTTGAAAATATATAAAATTTTCGATTTAATTTTTACAATTTTTCATTAAAAAAAATTTTTTTTTTTTTTTTTTTTTTTTTTTTTTTGAATTATAGAATTATAATATTTTTGATATTATTATAATTGAATAATATATAATTACTAATAATTATTTTCTAAAATTGAGTTGTTATTTTGAAATTTTTTAAATTTTAAAAATAAAATAAAATTAATTATGAATTATATATAAAGATTATTTGTTGTATTAGCATAAATATGAGTAATATTTTGCTATTTTAACTGTGAATATTAAAATGAATAAAATTTAAATTTGAAATTTTGAAATTTATTATTATTTATTATATTTTTGCAATTATAATTGATTTTACTTATTCTCTATAAGATAGAATATTTTTTAATGTGAATATTTCTTTTTAATATTATTCCTGACCTGTCTTTTTGTAGTTTCACTGTATTCCAAGTTATTTCCTTTATAGTATAAGGGTCAATATAATATAGGTCCAATTTATCTCTTTGAAATAATTTTAATTTTCACCTTATCGCAAACTATATTCATTATTAAATTATTTTCACGCAATATTTCAAAAACTTTTGATATATCAATTAAATGTTGCTCAATTGAAGGTGAAAATATAATAATATCATCCAAATAAATATCCACTCATTTATCAATTAATCAAAGAATATGCGATTCATTTCTCGTTGAAATGTCACAGGAGGGTTAGTCAACCCAAAAGGCATTACCTTGAAATAATAATTGCCAAACTTGGTAGTAAAAGAAGTTAGTTCTCAGTCATCTTTATACATATGTATCTGATGATACACACTAAAAAGATCAACAGTTGAAAATATTACTGCATCTTTTAATGTGTCAAAAATTTCTTGAATGACAGGAATTGCATAAGCATCTTTTTTCTTAGTTAATTTATTCAATAATCTGTAATCAATACAAAGCCTCCGATGACCATTTTTCTTTAGTACCAAAGCAATAGGTGAGTGAGAAGGAGCAATGGTCCTTTATCTATTAGTTTCCTTAACTCTTTCTTTAAAGCTAATAGTTGTACCTGGAAAATCCAATATGCTTTTTGTTTTGTTGGTTTGCTACCATCCACTAATTTAATGTGACGAGGTAACAATTTTGATGGTTCCAAATCATCACTAGAAATGGCTATTACATCTGAATAGGTGGTTAATATGGATTTGAATTCATTTTTAAAATTTTCATCTTTAATGCCCATATTATTAATTAATTTTTCCAATATTTTATTTTTACCTTCTTATTATTTTTATTAGTGCTAAATAAATTGTTAATATTAGACTTGGTTTTTAAGATATAGCAAAACATAGCCTGAGTGTGAAAATCACATACATCTTCTAGAGGGTCAAAGATACCACATTCAAGGTAAATACATCATTTATTTTATTAGTGTTATTTTTCATGTATAAATATTTTCTGTCTGGTAGGGTATATCAAGCATTATCTAATGCTGATAAACATATCTATGAAATGGTAAAACTAGAAGTATAAATCGGTACACTAAAGATTAATACTATTTTTGAATTTTTGATAATGATGACTCAATATTTGGCATAATAATTTTTTTTAAAAACACAAGCTAAATTTAAATTATTAGTAGATGCAGACATAGAACCAACGGTAGTATAATTTTTAATGTTTTTATTTAAAAAATTTCTAGTTACTAAATTTGTATTGCTACCGCCATCAACTAGCACAGCAGCAGAATGATCATTAACTGTACCATTGACAATAGCAATATCATGTTCAATATCATTATTACCATTTCCTTTGCTATTATTATCCTTAATATTATTATTAAATAATAAATAATTAAATAATAATAATAAATAATAAATAATAAAATAATAAACAATTAATAATAAATAATAACAAATAACAAATAATAAATAATAAATAATAAATAATAAATAAATATAAAAAAAAATAAAAAAAAATTTATATTTATATAAAAAATTTTGCGAAATGCGCAATTGCACAGCTGTGCATTTTATTTTTAACCATTAAAAAAAAATTAAAAAAAAAAAAAAAAAAAAAAATGAAAAATAGAGGAAAGAACAAAATTGTAAAAAAAAATAAAAATATAATTTTTCAAAAAAAAAAAAAAATAATATATAATAAAAAAAAAAAAT
>JACVTC010000057.1:0-357500 GCA_016946835.1 Neocallimastix lanati (nom. inval.)
ACCATAACACTGATAATACAGAATGAACAAATAATACTAATTGTGCTAGAATAATATAAATTATTCTAACCTTATAGATTATTCTATTCTATATAATTGGAACTTTCCAATATTCTTCAAATATTACTAAATAGAAATCTTAAGTTAATAAATCACTAATTAACTTATAATTCCTTTTTGAATTATCGATCCGATTCCATTATAATGTATTAAAAATCTTTAGCCAAGAATATTGTCCTTGCCACTTAATATATTAATATTATATTTCTTTTGTATTATGTTATATTGAAAATAATCAAATCTATTTAATTAGTTATTAAAATTTTCGTTATCAATTTAAATTTATTTTTAATTACTAAATTTAACTAAACCACAATAAAATATTCTGTATAATCTCTTTATTTTTATTTTATATATATTAGTATTAAACTATTATTAAATAATTAATAATTCAATAATATATAACTACTATTTATAACAATAATATTATTAACTAAAATAATAATTCAATTTCAATTTAAATGTTTTATTTATAAAAATAATTAGTAATTAGTTTATTAAAAAAATAGTTAGGCTTTACAAATTTTAATTTGATAAAAAAATATAAATACATGTAATTTTAGTGAAATAAAATATAATGAATAACTTTCTTTTTATTAAATAAATAATTATATTATTATTTTTCTTTTATAAATTTAAATAAATAAATATTGATTTTAAAACAAATTATTTTTTTTTATTGTAATTTTATTATTTGTGTTAATTATTATTATATTCCTAAAATTATATGAACCATACCATGAAAAATTGGTGGAGATATCGGGGAATATAATAATAAATTAATACATTAGGGATAAAATTATAATATTAATAAATAATTTTTCTAATAAAACAAATAATTTTTTTAAAAAAACAATTTTTATATTTTTAACTAATTATTATTAATTGTTAAAAATATTAATTAATATTAAATTAAACTAATATTCGTGCATAGATTTCCGGGTTAAGTTTATCCTACATAGTAATTGGGCTAGTAGGCTCTGGACTGCTATTTTTTATATTGAAAATAGTAACCGTGGCACACGCGTGGCATGACACCTTTCAAGAGGTAAGCTGCACGTCAGACAGTGTGTACTATCAGATTGCACGATTATTATAATTTAATAAGTGATTAATAATAATAAATAATTAATAATTTTATTAGTTAAAAGATTTATTTTTTTTTTTTTAATTTTTTTTATTTTTACTTTTTTATAACAATTTATACATTACGAGGTTTAGCATTCTATAGATACAATAAATTTTATTTTATGAGAACATCCAGTACTTCCAGTACTCCAACAGAGAGTACTCCAGAAAGTAAGCTTAGCTTCCGAGAATTAAAGAAAGAATTAAAAGATTTTGAAAAGCTTACTAAACAAAACCTTGACATCAACTCCTGGGCAAATGAGTTAAAGGCATGGATAAAATACCAACATATCAAGGATCCTGAAACTATTTTTACTGCTTGTATATTAACGGCTTCTGGAGAACCAAGAGAAATTATCCAAGAACTAGAAGATGGAAATGACCTTACTGAAGATGAAGATTCTGATTTCGATAGCGATAGTGAAGGAGAAGATGATGAAGAAAGTGAATCTACTAACACCTACCCAAGCCTTGATGAAATCATAAATCATCTGAAGACTTTCTATGGACTTAAAGAAGATCAAACCAACTTGTTACGAGAATTGCGTTCCATGAAAATAAAGAAGAACGAGAAAGTTAAAGATTTAATGTCCGTTATAGATCTTTGTACCATAAATTGGATAAAAAGAGAAGAAGAAAAATTAGTGTTTTAGATTATGCAGATTCCTTAACCAATAATCCCGACGCATGGAGAAAGGTTATGCTTAAAGACAATATTTCTATTACTAAAGCATTCGCTATAGCTGAAAAAGTTGATCGTTTATCTATTAAAAATAGTACTGAATATTATGATAAGACTCGTTACAATCTCCTTAACTCTAAAAGTAATTTTAATAAGAACATTTCAAATGATTTTAACAAACCAAAAACCCACAAAAATGTATCTATAGAAAATCTCACTAACAAGATGAAAGAAATGAAAATTAGTACTTGCTGGTTTTGTAGCAATGAAGGACATACCAAACGAAACTGTCCTAAATTAAATTCTATATTGGAAAATAACCGCATAAAGTTTTATGAAAATCATTTAAACCACTAAAAGGGAGTAGAAGCACTCCCATCGTCAAAAAAATTGCTTCAGTCTGCCATCGTCCCAAACAGTTGACTTAAAAGAAGATGATGATTATGAAGAAATTGCTGATTTCCAAGAAGGTACTACTACTGATTATTACGAAGATTTTGATGATGAGTCGGATGGTTCCAAAGAATTGGATTACTTAGTAAACGTTATAAAGAGAAAGGCAAATCCTAAAGATGAAGAGACTAGTGACCAAAGAGGAAAGAGGGTTCACCGTAGTCTAAGAGATGATCCTAAGCCAATAGTTACTCCAGGTTTACGAAAACAAAAAGAAAATCAATTAAGGGGAACATCGCGACCAGTCAAAAAGCCAACAACTCAATTACATCCTTCGATTATGGCTCAACCCAGAATAGAGAAAGAAAAGAGGATTGAGAAAGAGCTAAGAGATAAGGAAAGAGCTAGTACTAGTACTTCTGTGGAAAATAATAAAAATAGTAATGTTAATATTATTAATGAAGAAACTTCTCAGGAAGGAAATAATTCTAAACAAACTTTAAATAATTAATTCAAGAAAAATCATCAGAAAAGTCAACTGAAATTATGCCAACTAGAATTCCAAAAAGAATACAAATGCAAACTGATTGTGATAGTTATGACGTGATCAAAGATTTAAACTCCAGTAATTGCAATATTACATTTGGACAATTATTGGACGTTGCTCCAAAGATACGGTCTCAAGTATCACAAGGACTTAAATTAGAAAAGAATAATACTAAAATTTCAGGTGCAGTGGATAATATGTGTGCTACTACAATAATAACGAACAATATAGATCATACATATAAAAGTAAACATCATGAACCACAAGAAGATGATATTGCTATGGTTGATGTAATAGTAGATGGAGTTCGTGGTAAGGCTTTAATAGATTCATGTAGCAACTTAAGTATTATCACAAAGCAATTTTTAGATAAATTACCTTATCAGTATGAACCTATAGGAGTTAGTGCAGGACGAATACGTTTAGCAACGCTGAATGATGATTACTCAGAAGATGTGTTAATCAAAGTTCCCGTAAAAATTAATGAACTAGAACTACTTGTTACGTGTAGAATTATAGACAAGGAGGATCCATTCTATGATATATTAATCAACCTCAAAACTCAAATTGATAACCAGTTATTTATACATCCAATTAGATATAGTCTTTGTCGATTTAATGATCAAGGTTTAATTGAAGAAATTGCACCTATTAATAATGAATATGATGACGAAGAAAATTATTATGTGTAATCAAAGCATTGAATCACCAAGAAGCTAAGCAACAATTGAAAACGATTGAAGGATTACCACCCATAAAATATATATATGACACAGTTTTTCAAAGTACAATTAATTCAAATTATAGAGAAGCTATTACTAAATTACTTGAAGAATATATTGATATAATTGCAACTTCTTCTGAAGAATTAACACCTTCAGATTTATCACCACACAAAATTATTCTTAAGGAAGGAGTTAAACCTATTAAACAAAAATTTTATCGACTTAGTAAATTAAAACAGATATCTTAAAAGAAGAATTAACCAAACTCATATATAAACGATTAATTGAACCTTCATGTTCAGAATGGTCATCACCAGTAGTACTTGTGCCTAAAAAGAACGGTAAATGGCGCCTGTGTATTGACTATAGGAAAGTAAATGAAGCAACTAAGAAGGATTCTTATTCTTTACCAAATATTGAGGAAATTTTTGATAGCTTAGATGGAGCAAAAATCTTCTCAACATTAGATCTTTATTCCGGTTATCATCAAATATTAATGGATGATGATAGTGTTGAAATCACTACCTTTACAACTAAGTTCGGAAACTACCAATTCAAGGTAATGCCCTTCGGTTTAACAGGTGCTCCAGCTACATTCCAAAGAGAAATGAACCGTATACTATTTCCCTTAATAGGAAAATGCGTATATAACTTTATCGATGATATTTTAATCTACTCAAGAACTGAAGAAGAACACCTAGAACATCTTAAACAAGTCTTAGAAATATTCAAGGAACATAAGTTAAAAATCAATATCGAAAAGTGTTCTTTCATGCAAACTGAAGTAGAAGTACTTGGATATAAAGTATCCTCAGAAGGTTTAAGTCCATTGGAAAACAAAGTTGAAGCTATTAAAGAATGGAAGGCTCCCTCTAACATTCATGAACTTCGATCATTTTTAGGAGCCATTGGATATTATAGAAATTTTATTAAGGACTTTGCAAAAGTCACTGCTCCTCTCTGCACTCTATTAAGAAAAGGTATTAAGTTTGAATGGAAAAAGGAACAAGAAGAAAGTTTTAAAATTCTTAAGGAAAGATTAATCAATGCCCCAATATTAAGATTTCCTAGATTTGATAGAGAATTTATTATAAGAACAGATGCTTCCTATGATGGAATAGGCGGTGTGCTTTTACAAAAGGATGATGAAACTGGAAAGGAGCATCCGGTTCATTATATTAGTAGAAGTTTATCTAAATCGGAAAAGAATTATGGAATTACGGATCTAGAAGGTGCTGCTCTAATTTACTGTATTAATAAATTAAAATCTTATATTATGGGAAATCCTAAGCAAACTATAGTATATACAGATCATAGACCATTAATCGGATTACTTAAAAGTAAGGAACCACAAAATTCTCGTCATACTAGATGGTGTTTGACTGTCAGTATGTTAGGAATTGATTTACGATATGAAACTGGAAAGAATAATGTTGTCGCAGATGCTTTATCAAGAATGAAAAATGAAAAAGAAAAAGTTGTCTTAACAACACAAATTATCAAGGAACAAGATGAAAACCTGCTTTCAAGAACCATTAAGGAATTTATTGAAGAAAAATTTACGACAATTGATGGTGTGGACTACTTTGTTGATGGCAATAATTATAGAAAATTAGTTACAGATACAAAAGAAAAACTTCAATTAATTTTTCAAGCACACAGTATAGGAAACGAAGGCTATTACAAGACATACCAACGTTTGAAAAAGAGCTACTATTGGAACAATATGGTTAATGACATTAAGCGAATTATAGGTAAATGTGAAAAATGTCAATTAAATAAATCTCAACCATACCCTGAACAAACGGAAGATAAACCAACTGAAGTGGAAGGACCATTTACACACTTAGGATTGGACATTATAGGACCTCTAAATAAAACCAGAAATAATAATCAATATATAATCGTTGTGGTTGATTATTTTACTAAATGGGTTGAGGCAGAGCCCACTGAAAATGTTACTTCTCAGGATGTGATAAAATTTTTAATTAATGTATTTGCTCGACACGGTGTACCTCAAATTATCACTACTGATAATGGAACACAATTTACATCAGATATGACAAAAATCTTCCTTGATTTATATGATGTATATGTTAAATTTATCACTCCATATCATCCTGAAAGCAATGGTTTAGTTGAGAATCGTAATAAAGAAATTGGAAAATTATTACGATTACTAGAACAACAACACAAAGAATGGGATGAAATTTTACCATCTGCACTTTGGGCTTTAAGAACTACTAAAAACTCAATCACCAACCATTCAAGTTTTGAATTAGTTTATGGAAGGGAGGACCAACAACCTTTTGACATTGCTGCCAGACCAACTAAGGGTATAAATAAGTCTTCTGACGAAATTCTACTGGAAAAATTTGTATCACACTACCAATGGGTAATGGAGGTCGCATCTAATATCAAAAATGCTTCGAAATATTGGGCTACTAGGAGAGAAGAAAAGACCAGTATGAATCAAGCTAAAAGAATAAAACCAGGTGATTTAGTACTAGTAAGAAACTTTAATCGAACTAAATTAGAACCTTACTTTGTTGGACCTATGAAAGTGGTAAAGAAACAATTCAATACAGTCACTTTAGCTGATCCTGCTACTAATATACAAATGAATCGTAATGTTCATTTGAAAAATATTGTCAAGTTTAACTCAGCTTCTACCTAGCTTGAGTCTTAGCGGGGGCATCTTAATACAGAATGAACAAATAATACTAATTGTGCTAGAATAATATAAATTATTCTAACCTTATAGATTATTCTATTCTATATAATTGGAACTTTCCAATATTCTTCAAATATTACTAAATAGAAATCTTAAGTTAATAAATCACTAATTAACTTATAATTCCTTTTTGAATTATCGATCCGATTCCATTATAATGTATTAAAAATCTTTAGCCAAGAATATTGTCCTTGCCACTTAATATATTAATATTATATTTCTTTTGTATTATGTTATATTGAAAATAATCAAATCTATTTAATTAGTTATTAAAATTTTCGTTATCAATTTAAATTTATTTTTAATTACTAAATTTAACTAAACCACAATAAAATATTCTGTATAATCTCTTTATTTTTATTTTATATATATTAGTATTAAACTATTATTAAATAATTAATAATTCAATAATATATAACTACTATTTATAACAATAATATTATTAACTAAAATAATAATTCAATTTCAATTTAAATGTTTTATTTATAAAAATAATTAGTAATTAGTTTATTAAAAAAATAGTTAGGCTTTACAAATTTTAATTTGATAAAAAAATATAAATACATGTAATTTTAGTGAAATAAAATATAATGAATAACTTTCTTTTTATTAAATAAATAATTATATTATTATTTTTCTTTTATAAATTTAAATAAATAAATATTGATTTTAAAACAAATTATTTTTTTTTATTGTAATTTTATTATTTGTGTTAATTATTATTATATTCCTAAAATTATATGAACCATACCACTGAAGATTTCGTTACAATTTTATTAACTATTTAATTTTATATTTTTAATATAAGGATAAATTATATGATCGAAATATCTTTTATTATTTTATTCTTTTATTTTCGATCATTAGATTGGAAAATCGGTTAATTAAGATTTTTTCCAATTACTTTTTAGAAGTAATCGGTTTTACTTAATTAATGCGATGATCGATATGGATAGAATATCGATCGAAAACTTATCTAGGTTTTTCTATCTAATCTTTTCCTAGATAAGAGATTTGTTAAGATTAGAAAACCCTTTCTTATTTAACCTTATTTTCATAAAAAAATATAAATAAGGCTCTTGAGTTCTCTTTGAGAAATCAAGAGTTATTATTATAAAAAACATAGTTATAATAGTAACATTTTTATATTTTTAACTTTAATAAATTAATAAAAATATTTTATTCAAAAACATATTTTTAAAATCAATTTATACAAACAATTCTTTTCTTACTTTTTGTGTTATTATTATAATTAATTTTATAATAAACTCTACTCTAAAGGTAAAAAAAAAATTTATTTTATTTTATTTTCTCAACTTAATGAATTAGTCGTTAAGTTGTAGTTAATAATTCTATTTTGAGTTAGTTCTTAATAGAATTATTACACTGATAAGAATGTACTAAATAATGCATTCTTAATTAAATCTACGATTTATTTCTATGTTGAAATTACAACTGAATTAAATTTCAATTTCAATTAATTTCAATTAAAATTATTAAAAACAAAATAATTAATAAAAACTTATAATTCATTAATTATTCTTTAAATTTTATTTATTTTATAATATTATAAGTTATTTGATCATCTTAGGACCAGCTTAGGCCTACTGATTCTAATGATATCATATTAAACTTAAATATTATTAATAAATAAAATATTTATTAACATGAATCATTTGGTCATGTCATCCTTGATTCATAAATTAATGTTTATGTATTAATTTATGTTATAATTATTAATTATTAATTACTATATTAAATATTTAAATTTAATATTATATTATATATATTAGCTAATATATTAGATTAAAAAATATAATTTATTTATATTAAACATATTCTTATACTAAATATTATTATTATCAACTTTATATTATTATTATCAATATTCTCAAACCTACAAAGTATAAAAAGAAAATTCAAATTTATCTTTTTGTTCTTTGTAAGGTTATAGTTAACCTATTATAATATAACTATATATTTTTATTAATAAATAAAAATTTTTATCATATCAAACCAATTATTAGTTTTAATTAAGTGTTAAATTAACAAATTTAACTTTATAACTCTTTTATTTTAGTAATTTACTTATATCTATATAGTTATATTATATAGATATATCAACCTGATTCCTTGTTAAATTCAATCTGTTTACTTTTTAACATTCTAATACATTATGTGTACATTATTATTTTTGTACTTTAATAAATTTTTAAATCCAAAGATCAAAAATTAAATCAAAAATTATATTAAACTTTATATTTTTATATTAAATCTTATATTAATAGTAATATTTTTATATATTTAAAACTTATATTAGCAATATTAATAATAAATCTTACTTTTTTTTTATATTAATAATGAAAATTTATATTAATAATATTTTTATATATTGATAATTAAAAATTTATATATTATATTTTAACTTTTATTATAAAATTTTATATCGAAATGTTTTATTTTATATTGAAAAATATTTTATTTTATTAAAAACCTTTATATTAGAATAGTATTTTTATTTTTATTTGAATATTTTAACAGATTGTAATAAAAATTATAGCCAATTAAATAAATTCTTATTAGTAATATTTTAGATATTTTTTAAAAAAAAAAAAAAAAAAAAAAATGTTTTATTAATATTATAAATGTATTTTATTTATATTGTTATAATTAAATTTTATATAATTAATTATAAAAATCAATTTAAATTTAATAGTTTTTATAAAAAAAAATAAATAAAATGTAATTTAGTGGCAAGAACAACTTTTATGCCTTGAAAAAAGTATAAATAGTTGTAAATTTTGCTACCAATTAGATTATCGGATTAAGTTTATACTACATAGTAATTGGGCTAGTGGGCTCTGAACTGCTATATTTTATATTGAATATAGTAATCGTGGCACACGCGTGGCATGACACCATTAGGTAAGCTGCACGTCAGACAGTGTGTACTATCAGATTGTACGACAATAAAGATTATTTTTTTGTATTTAATAATTATAATTAATTAATAATTTTATTAGCTATAATAATACAATATTTATCTTTTAAAAAGAAAAATTTTTTGAAAGGTGAAAATAATAAATAAAACTTTGCTTCTAAATTTATTACTACAAATATACTAAATTACAAAATTCAAGTGGTCGATAAAGATTTCGAGCTTGAAAAATATTCTATTAAGTTGTCGATAAAGATTTCGAACTTAAAATTATTCTATTAAGTTGTCGATAAAGATTTCGAACTTAAAATTATTCCATTGAGTTGTCGATAAAGATTTCGAACTTAAAAATTATTCTATTAAGTTGTCGATAAAGATTTCGAACTTAAAATTATTCCATTGAGTTGTCGATAAAGATTTCGAACTTAAAAATTATTCTATTAAGTTGTCGATAAAGATTTCGAACTTAAAAATTATTCTTAATAAAGTAGTCGAAAAGAACCTCGTGCTTTATAATTTCTACTAAGTTGTCGATAAGGATTTCGAGCTTATATCTACTTGTAAAGATGTGATTATCCCAATCACATTTTAAATTAAAAATTTTTCTTGTGTAATTCAAAAATGTAAATTATTCTTTGATTTATAAAATAATAAACAAAGTAAATAAATCATATGAACTAAATTTTTGAATTATATTCTTTAAGCCACAAGATAAATTTTTAATGTAATAATTTGGGGGTGTGTCATTTCGAAAATTTTTATTACATAAATTTGTATTTTGTTGTAGTACATTTCGGAAAACATGGCGTATTATAATGTAATAAATAAATAAATGAATAAATAAATTATAAATGAATAAATAAATTTCTAAATAATAATAAAAATAAAAAAGACAAACGTTTATTATGACTAAAAAAATTTTTTTTAGAAAATTAAATAAAAATATATATATATATATTATAATTACTACATATATAAAATAATTATTATATTTTTTTTATTTTATTTTAAATATTATTAATTATTATTTATACATTAATACCTTTTTTATATTATCAACAGAAAATACAGATTGAATAAAATAAAATAAAATAAAATGAAATAAAATAAAATAAAATAAAATAAATAGTAGAAATATAAATATGAAGTACAGATTGAATAAAATAAAATAAAATAAAATAAAATAAAATAAATAGTAGAAATATAAATATGAAGTACAGATTGAATAAAATAAAATAAAATAAAATAAAATAAAATAAAATAAAATAAATAGTAGAAATATAAATATGAAGTACAGATTGAATAAAATAAAATAAAATAAAATAAAATAAAATAAAAAGTAGAATATTAAATAAGAAAGTACAGATTGAATAAAATAAAATAAAATAAAATAAAATAAAATAAAATAAAATAAATAGTAGAAATATGAATATAAAGTACAGATTTAATAAAATAAAATAAAATAAAATAAAATAAAATAAAATAAAATAAATAATAGAATATAAATATAAAGTACAGATTGAATAAAATAAAATAAAATAAAATAAAAGTAGAATATTAAAATAAGAAAGTACGGATTGAATAAAATAAAATAAAATAAAAAAAATAAAATAAAATAAAATAAAAAGTAGAATATTAAATAAGAAAGTACAGATTGAATAAAATAAAATAAAATAAAATAAATAGTAGAAATATAAATATGAAGTACAGATTGAATAAAATAAAATAAAATAAATAGTAGAATATAAATATAAGTATAGATTGAATAAAATAAAATAAAATAAATAGTAGAAACATAAATATAAGTACGGATTGAATAAAATAAAATAAAATAAAATAAAATAAAATAAAATAAAATAAAATAAATAGTAGAATATAAATATAAAGTACAGATTGAATAAAATAAAATAAAATAAAATAAAATAAAATATAATAATTATTTTATATATATAAGAATCTTATATATTTTAATTTTTTTTCATTTATTTTTCTAAAAAAAAAAAATTTAGTTATAATAACGTTTGTCTTTTAATTATTATACTTTATTATAGTAAATAAAAAAATTTAAATGAAAAGTAAATAATTTTAATTATTTATAATTCATATTTTCATAAACGATATATATATATATATATATTAATTTAAATGATATAAGAATTAAAAATTAAAACAATAAGAGTTGAATAATTGATCCTATTAAAATAATTTATTATTTACATAGTAATATTTATAATGTTTGATCAATATGAATCAATTATTATTATTATATAATAATAACAATTATAATTTTAATAAAATAATAAAAATCTTTTATTGAATTTAATATTTTTAATAACATTATTAATTTTGAAAAGTATATTGATATTAATAAAATTTATAATAATATAATATTGATATTGATATTAATAAAATTTATAATTATATAATATTGATATTGATATTAATAAAATTTATAATTATATAATATTGATATTAATATTAATAAAATTTTAACTAGTATCAAATAAATCGATTTTAGTTATAAATTACTTAATAAAAATAACTAAAAGATAATTTCTATTAAGATTATTAAATAAACACAATAGGTAAATAAATAATTTTTCTAGCATTTTTTTAAATTAAGATTATTTAATTATTATTTAAACGATTATAAATATAAATTTAAAATAAATAAATTTTTATTTTTCTAGCAATTTTTTAAATTAAGATTATTTATTTTAAATTAATATTTATATCGTTTAAATCAATTAAACATTCTTTCCATAATTTAATTAATTCATTTCTGTTGCATTCATTATAAAATAAATTTATTTCCTTACTTTTGTAATTTTCAATTAAAATTTTAATTTCATTAGTTGCACTAAATATTTTTTGCTTTTTTTTTCTAATTTCCTTTAGTTCTCCTTTGATAATCATTATAAGATAAGTTTTCTTCTTCTTTTAATATATATATTAATTTATAAAATAAAGGTTTATTTGGAAATATATTATTTAAGTAGCTATTATAAGATTCTGATGCATTGTTTGTTAAACGCTCTATATTTTCATAATAATTCCAATTATTAACATTATACTTAAGTAAATAATTTTTATTAAAATATTCTTAAAATTGTAGAAAATTATTATACTTTTTTTTTTGACAAATTCTTTTTATTATAATATAAAAATCAAATATATAGTTAGGGTTTATAAACGGTAAGTTCGAAATAGCTTTATAATAAATATATACATCATTATTATTCTTCACTTCATGATAACATAATATATTTTTTTGTTTTTCTAATGATCTTTTATAATGCCAAACACAATATTTAATATTTATATTGGGAAAAACTTTTTTTGCGACATTAGATATACCTTGTTCAAAATCACAATGAAAATTAATTGTAGTAATTAATGTATTACTCCTAAATTTATTTGGATTTTTTTTTATTTCTTTAAATAATGTTTCATATGTAGATTGTTTTTTATTTTTTAATATAGAAATGGAAGTAGTGTAAAACATATTAAATTCCCCAACATAAGTTCTTGTTATAAATAACTGATAACTAAATTTCGGTGCTGCATAAAATGTACCGTCCGCAAATATATTTTTATGATAATTCGAAAATAAATATGCTTGGAATGGTGATTGAAAGATTATTAGATCAGTATTTTTAAATATCATAAAATTTTCATTTCTTTTCGTTTTATAATATTCTGATTCAATGGGAATATCATCAAAACTTTTTATGTTTGGAGGAAATTGTTTATTTATATTTCTTATTATTTGGGATCTAATTGTACTATATTCGGGACATATAAGTCTCATTTCTTGAGAAACGGCATTAAATATATGTTTAGGTTTTATATCCATAGGAATTGAATTTTTCTTAATTTCTTCCTTAATTTTATGCTTTGCTACCGATATAGACACATCAATTTCTTTTTCGAGATGGTTATGTAAACTTTCATATTTTAAAACCTCCTTTTTATCATTTAAAATAATTAAAGATTTACATTTATTTAAAGTCTTATATTCAGTGCATCTATAAATTTTTGATTTATCTTTCCTTTGAAATGAAAAATTAAATTTGTGTTTTTTATTAATAATAATTTGTTCATTTCCTCGATTTGTTTCACTTATTTCAATTTCTATATTGTCTTCCATTAATAATTAAAATTTTTCAACAAAATATTTTAATAAATATACTTTTAAATGCTTTGAAACTTTTTTTTTTTTTTTTTTTTTTTTTTTTAATATTTAAAATAATAAACCTTTTTTTAATTAATTATATAATTATTTAAATAATTATTTAATTATTAATTATTTATTATTTCTTTATTTACTATTTTATTTATTTATTTTTATTTTTATTTTTTATTTTATTTTATTTTTTTTTATTTTTTAATGCTTAAAAAATAAATTTTTATTTATTTTTATTTTATTTTTTAATGTTTAAAAAAGAAGTTTTCTTATTTCTTATTTTTTTTTTTTTTTTTTTTTTTTTAAGCATTAAAAAATAAAATGTTAATTTATTTTTATTTTATTTTTCAATGTTTAAAAAAAAAGTTTTCTTATTTCTTATTTTTTTTTTTTTTTTTTTTTTTTTAAGCATTAAAAAATAAAATGTTAATTTATTTTAAAAATAAAATGTTAATTTATTTTAATTTTATTTTTCAATGTTAAATAGAAATACCTAACCTAATTATTATTTATTGAAGTGTTGTATTTCGCCAAAAGTTGAATTTCGTCCAGTTGAATTTCGCCAAATTCTTGGTGGCTTATAAATTTTCGTCATAAAATATCACCACATTTATTATTCACGCCATATTGTGAATATATGGCTTTTTAAAAAATGTAGAAAAAAGCCACAAATTTATGATACAATTAGATATACGCCCCACGTAAGATTACGTGTTTGAAAATTTTTGAGAATTGTAATTTTATTTATTTAATTAATTAATTATTATTCATTAAATTTTTAATAAAATTAAGTGGCTTAAAATTAAAATTATTTAAGCCATACAACAAAATACAAATTTATGTAATAAAAATTTTCGAAATGCACACTCCCCTAATAATTTTTATAAAATTTAATTCTGAGAAAATTATTGTTGTAAAATAATTTAAATGAATTAATTAAAGTTTAAAACAAAATAAATTAATAATTTATTTTGTGAAAATTAAGTTTCAAAATTTAATCATGACTCCTTTAACATTGTTTTTAAATCGAAAATAAATAAAGACTTTACTTATAATATTAAAATAATAAATTGATAATAAATGTACTTAATTTTAATTATTTAGTATTTAGTTTAATTAATAATTATATTTTTCTAAATTTAGCTATAGTTTATAAATTTATTATTTAATAAAATTCATTAGGATAGTTTTATATTAAAATATATGTAATTTAAATAAAATAATATATTATCAATGTATTTAGGAAAAGTATAAATAGAAGATACTTTTCACATTTTTTCTCGATGTAATTGTTATTTTAACAAACAACTATTAAATATTAATAAAATATATTTTAATAAAAAATTTTTAATAAAATAAAATTTATTGTATTTACAATGGACCATTTAAAATTTTAAAAATTCAATTCAACACGGCAACCCTAATCGATCAGAAGACTGGAAAGCAACTCGATAGGAATGTTCACTTTAAAAATTTAGTAAAGTTTAACTCCGCTTACAGAGAAGCTTGAGTCTTCGTCGGGGCATCTTGATAAGAATGTACTAAATAATGCATTCTTAATTAAATCTACGATTTATTTCTAATACATTATGTGTACATTATTATTTTTGTACTTTAATAAATTTTTAAATCCAAAGATCAAAAATTAAATCAAAAATTATATTAAACTTTATATTTTTATATTAAATCTTATATTAATAGTAATATTTTTATATATTTAAAACTTATATTAGCAATATTAATAATAAATCTTACTTTTTTTTTATATTAATAATGAAAATTTATATTAATAATATTTTTATATATTGATAATTAAAAATTTATATATTATATTTTAACTTTTTATTATAAAATTTTATATCGAAATGTTTTATTTTATATTGAAAAATATTTTATTTTATTAAAAACCTTTATATTAGAATAGTATTTTTATTTTTATTTGAATATTTTAACAGATTGTAATAAAAATTATAGCCAATTAAATAAATTCTTATTAGTAATATTTTAGATATTTTTTTAAAAAAAAAAAAAAATGTTTTATTAATATTATAAATGTATTTTATTTATATTGTTATAATTAAATTTTATATAATTAATTATAAAAATCAATTTAAATTTAATAGTTTTTATAAAAAAAAAATAAATAAAATGTAATTTAGTGGCAAGAACAACTTTTATGCCTTGAAAAAAGTATAAATAGTTGTAAATTTTGCTACTAATTTTTAAAAATCATCAAATAAAATCAAGTAAAATTAATAAAATAAATAAATAAAAAAATAATAAATAAATAAATAAATTTTGTGTTTCTTACTTTATTTTTATTTAATTCTCTAAAACCTTAACATAACTGAAGATTTCGTTACAATTACACAAGAAAATTTTTTAATTTAAAATGTGATTGTTAAGATTTTGATATAATTTATAATTTAAATTTAAATAAAATAATATGTTTTAATAAAAATATTCACTAAGTCGATATGTCTAAATAGTAATATACTATATAGATATATAATAATAATAAAAAATATTTAAATGTTTAGTTTAATAAAAATTTATTTATAATAAACTTTGATAATTAGAATTATCAAATTAATTTAATTTTAAATTTATTGATTTTATTTAATAATAAAATATCTATAATATATTACTATTAAGGTAATTTTACAATAACCTTACAAAGAACATAAAAGATAGATTTTTACATCTTTCTTTTATACTTTGTAATTTACATAATAATAATATTTAATTATAAGATAATAATAATATAAATAATAATAAAATATAAGGATAAATTTAATTATAAAATTAATTTGAATAATTGAATTTAATATAGATATGTTGTAAACATATATAAAAACATAATATAAATAAAATACACGTGACGTCGAATGTGATATGCGGGACTTTTATGTGCAATAATTTATAAGCAGTGGGTTTTAAATAATGGTAGTTTAGTAAATTTTATTAATAAAATTATAATATTCGTACAATTAAAATAATAATTCTAATTCCTAAAAATTTACAAGAGAGTTCTCTATTTCTAATATAAATAATTTAATTTATAAGAAATAGGTAATATATTAAATACATATTCTAATATATAGAACTATATAAATTTTATATGAATTAAAGTATTATAATTATTATAATTATAATAATATATATTGAAATAAAATAAAATAAAATAATTATTATCAAAAAGATATAAATTTAATATTTAATAATTATTATTAAATATACAAATATGTTACTACACATATTTGTTTTATATCAAATGTATCATTGAAATTAATTATTAATATAAACCTTATTTATTAATATTCTCAGGATTATTAGGCCTAAGATAACCCTTTAAATATTAAACAAGAATTTATATTAATTATTAATTATTTAAATATATATATATTATTTATAATTAAATAAATAATATTTTTAATTATTGAAATGTAAATAACTGAAATTGAGATTTCAATTCAGTTATAATTTCAACAGTGATTGTGTTAAGATTTTGATATAATTTATAGTTTAAATTTAAATAAAATAATATGGTTTATTAAAAAATATTCACTAAGTCGATATGTCTATATAGTAATATACTATATAGATATATAATAAAAATATTAAATATTTAAATGTTTAGTTTAATAAAAATTTATTTATAATAAACTTTGATAATTAGAATTATCAAATTAATTTAATTTTAAATTTGTTTATTTTATTTAATAATAAAATATCTATAATATATTACTATTAAGGTAATTTTACAATAACCTTACAAAGAACATAAAAGATAGATTTTTACATCTTTCTTTTATACTTTGTAAGTTACATAATAATAATATTTAATTATAAGATAGTAATAATATAGTAATATAAATACTAATAAAATATAAGGATAAATTTAATTATATAATTAATTTGAATAATTGAATTTAATATAGATATGTTGTAAACATATATAAAAACATAATATAAATAAAATACACGTGACGTCAAATGTATCATTGAAATTAATTATTAATATAAACCTTATTTATTAATATTCTCAGGATTATTAGGCCTAAGATAACCCTTTAAAATTAAACAAGAATTTATATTAATTATTAATTATTTAAATATATATATTATTTATAATTAAATAAATAATATTTTTAATTATTGAAATGTAAATAACTGAAATTGAGATTTCAATTCAGTTATAATTTCAACAGATTGCGATAATCACATCTTTACAGGTAGTTGTCGATCGCTTCTCTAAGATGATACATTTAATCCCATTTAAGCAAATACCTGATGCCAAACAAACTGCCAAAGATTTCATAACAAACATATTTAAACTACACGGATTGCCTTGTGATATGTATACAGATAGAGGATCCCAATTTACAAGTGCTCTTTGGGAAGAAGTGATGGAGTACTTAAATATTAAATCAAAAATTGCTACAACTGACCATCATGAAACAGTTGGTCAAGTTGAAAGATGTAATTCTTTTATTGAAAAATATTTAAGAGCTTACTCAAGATCATATTATCATGATGATTGGATTGAATGGATTCACCTTGCTGAATTTGTTCATAATAACTCCATTAATGAATCTACAAAAGAAACACCCTTCTCTATTAATTATGGCTTTCATCCATCTATGGATGAATTTTTCTTATTAACTGATACTGATACTAATAATAAAATGATTAAGGATTTAAGTATGAACTTTAATCATATTAAAGATGTTTTATTAAAGTCAAAAGAACTATATAAAAGGCACTCAGATAAAAAGAGAATACCTCCTCCAATATTTAAAGAAAATGATTTAGTTTGGATACAAGCTTCTCCATCATTAAATATCGAATATAGTTCAAAGTTAGCTCCTTATAAATATGGACCATATAAAGTAATAGATGTTCTGAATAATAATAATTATAAAATAGATATTAAAAGGTCACCTTTTCCAAAACATCATCCTATATTCCATATTTCGAAGTTAGAACCTTTTATTCCAACACCTCAAAAGTTTTTAAAAAGAAGAACTCATGATGAATCTATTAAAGATATTATAGAAATCTCTGGATTTAGAACAATTATAAAAAGAAACATTATGAATACAAAATCAAGTATAAATATAGAACAGCTTATAATTAGCTTCCTTTAGACGAAGTTGAAAATAATCCCCGAAATCAAAATATTTATTTACAATATTTACAAAATGGAAGAAAACCTATTTCAATAGCTTATAACTAAAATATAATATAATAATAATAATAATAATAATAATAATAATAAAATTTGGAAATTTTATTTTTTATTATTATTAATTTGTTTTTAACTTTTATTTTATTATTATCAATTTTCAGTCAAATTTCAATTTTAAAATTTCGAAATTTTCAAAATTTTTAAAATTCAAAAACATAGCTATGTTACACTTACAACTATTAATTTATAATTCAATTTAATTCATAAATTCATTAATTATTATAATTTTCAATTTTTTTAAAGTTAATATGATTTCCTTTCAAAATTTAAAAGGACTCAAGTGTCCTTCCTCCTTCATAAATTAAAAAAAATTTTAATTTAGGAAATTTCAAAAATTTTATATATCAAAAATTTAAACCTCCTTATTGTTACACAAAAATAGTCTTGAATCCGATTTTTATGGGAGGGCATTTGTTGAAATTATAACTGAATTGAAATCTCAATTTCAGTTATTTACATTTCAATAGTTAAAAATATTATTTATAAATAATATTTTTATATTTAAATAATTAATAGTTAATATAAATTCTTATTTAATATTTAAAGAATTATCTTAGGCCTAATAATTTTAAGAATATTAATAAATAAGATTTATATAATAATTTCAATTGATATAAAACAAATATGTGTAGTAACATATTTGTATATTTAATATTAACTATTAAATATTAAATTTATATCTTTTTGATAAAAATTATTTTATTTTATTTTATTTCAATATGTATTATTATAATTATAATAATTATAATACTTTAATTCATATAAAATTAATATAGTTCTATATATTAGAATATATAATTAATATATAACCTATTTCTTATAATTAAATTAGATTATTTATATTAGAAATAGAGAACTCTCTTGTAAAATTTTAGGAATTAGAATTATTATTTTTAATTGTACGAATATTATAATTTTATTAATAAAATTTACTAAACTACCATTATTTAAAACCCACTGCTTATAAATTATTGCACATAAAAGTCCCGCATATCAAAAATTGGTGGAGATATCGGGGATGCACTGTGTAAAAAATAATTTATAAGTAGTGGTGTTTAGTAATTTTGTTGATTAATTATAAATCCGTATATATTTACATAAATTCTCTTCAGTTAGGATTAATTAAAATACACTGTTTAGGATATAAATTTTTAATTTTTTTTATTGGCTATTTATAATTATTTTATCTTTGGTGAAGAGAAAGTTATACATTATTTGTTATTTCATTCATTTTAGTATAATTTAAATAAATTGTTTTAAAATAAATAAGAATTCGGAATATTTTATAATTATATTAAATAATAATATATATATATATATAAACATTATAATTGTATAAATAAATATTTAAAAAAAAAAAAAAAAAAAAAAGTACAAAAATTTAATAGATAAGTACTATTATTTTTTTAAATTAATTGCTTATAATGAGGAATAATAATTTTAATTGCAATCCGGTAGATACTGGGACTCTTCCAAGAATTGGTGGATCTCGTAGAGATGCAGAAATCTGGAAGTTTAAAATTAATGATTGGTTTAAGAGGGAAGGTATTACTACCGATGAGAATAAATTCAGTTATATAATTACAGCTGTTGAAGATAACATCGTAAGGATACTTATGGAAAAAGAAAAAGAAGTAAATAGAGCTCTTACTTTGGATGAATGTGTTAAATTAATTAAAAAGAAATATTGGAGGGAGAATTTGAAGGAAGATAAACTAAGTCAATTAAAAAAAATTATTATAACTCCAAATGAAAATGTTTGTGATTTTAATACTAGATTTTTGGAGCTATACGATCAATTGGATTTCAACGATAAGTCTTATATATCTGTTATTGATTATGAAAATGCTTTACGACCAAGAGATAGAATATATGAAATGGTTGCTATGGCTGATGTTGATAATCTAGAGGATGCCTGTAGATTAACCGAAAAATTTGAAAGTATAATAAACAAATCTCGAGTAGGCAATGAAATATGGGGTTCTTATACTACTAATATTAAGAATAATTATAATGGTGTAATAAACTATGGCCAAATTGAAAGATCAAATTATAAAAATAATTTTTCTGATAAATATAATAAAAATGCATCTAATATATGGATTGGAAATAATATTAGAAATCATAGGAATTTTAGGAATTATCCTATAAATATTGTGACTCAAGGAATACAAAATAATAACTTAAATAAATATACTAAACCTAGGCAAAACACTTACAATTATTATAGATTTAGTGTAGATAATGATAATAACAGTAATTTAAATGTTAGTAATGATAATAATATATCATACCATTATAGAAATCGGAAAATTTTAAAATCAAATTTAAAAATTAGTTCATCAAATAGTTCAACAAATAATAATAAAGTAAACAGTAATAATGATAAAAATAATAGCAATATTAATAATGTTAATGAAAACATAATTAATAATAATTCAATTAATAATATCATCAATAATGGTAAATCTAACTTGGATACCAATAATAATAATAATAATAATAATAATAATAATAATAATAATGATAATAATAATGATAATAATGATGATATTTATAATAATAAAAATAATAATAATAAAAATAACACTTTGAATAACATAGTAAATGTGGAACAAAATAAATTATATGCGTTCAAAATGGATAATTTCAGAAAAAAAATTATAAAATAGGAAATGCCAATAATGGAAAATTTGAAACAAATAGTAATATTATAATAACTAAAGAAGAAAATAAAAATAGTTTCGCTGGTAATACAGATATTAAGAAAAATCAAAATAATAATATGGAAATTAATAGTATTGTAACAATAAATATTAAAACTATTGATAATAATGAAAATATTAATTCAAATAGTAAAAGGAATAAAGATAATAATGATCTTATTGGGAATTCTGAAAATATAATTAACAAGAGAAATAGTAATAAAAATATAAAAGAAGTAATAAATATTAATGAACCTTTAAAAGTTGAAAACATTAACAATAGAACTAATAAATCTATAACTCCTAGTTTAGTAATAGAATCAAAAGTTATTATTAATAAAAATTCAAAAATAAACAATACTCAAATTATTCCAAATAATAATAAAAATAAGCAATTTACAAATAAAGTGAATTCAGTTAATAATAATATTTATATAAAAGAAAGAAAAATTATAATTAACAAAAATTCACCGATAGATGAATCTAGTAAAGTTGTTAATGTTGGTAGTGCTAAGATAATAAAAATTAATAAAATTAAAAAGATAATTAAAATTCCAAATATTCGTATTCAAAATAACAATAAAAATAAAATAAATATTAATAAAATTTTGATGCCCAAACCTGAGATTATGTTAAAAGATATTATTATTTATAGCAACAATCGCATTGATACAAAACGAACAAATAGGAATTATAAATATAAAAGAAAATAAAATTTTAAAATTATTATTTATATTAATTAAACCTTATATTTTCTTTTATAAAAAAAATATATAGTTTAATTTTAGCAAGGGCATTTCTGATATAAAACAAATATGTGTAGTAACATATTTGTTTTATATCATTTATATTATGTTTATATATAGGTTTATATCATATATATTTTAAACATATCTATATCGTTATTATCTTAATATTTTATTAATATTCATATTACTATATTATTAATATCGTATAATTAAATACTATTATTATGTAACTTACAAAGTATAAAAGAAAGATGTAAAAATCTATCTTTTGTGTTCTTTGTAGGGTTATTGTATTTACAATAATTATATACTAATAATTCAACTTTTATTAAAATAAATAAATATTGTTATAAATCTTACAAAAGAATTATTGCTTAAATTATTCTTTAAATATTAAGTATTTAATTAGTTTAATTATTTATTTTATTTTAATTATTATTTTATTATTAGTTAATTATTGTTGGATTATTAATATATAGTTCAACATATTAACCTTGTAACGTTATTAATTATAAAGCTATTTTATATCTTTATTTTAACAAAATAAATAAAGTAAAAGTATATAAAACAAAACTTATTAACTTTTAGTAATATTACTTATTAATAATTTACTGCAAGTGCTGACCTGTTGTTAATAGCCAGCGTTACAAGACCATATATTTTCTTTTATAAAATATATATATATATATAGTTTAATTTTTAACAAGGGCATTTCTTATATGAAACAAATATGTGTAGTAACGTATTTGTATATTTAATAATAATTATTAAATATTAAATTTATATTTTTTTAGTAATAATTATTTTACTTTATTTTATTTCAATATATATTATTATAATTATAATAATTGTAATAATTTAATTCATATAAAATTTATATAGTTCTATATATTAGAAATATATTACCTATTTCTTATAAATAGATTAAATTAAATAATTTAATTTATATTAGATATAAAGGACTTTCTTTGTAAATTTTAAGAATTAGAATTATTATTTTAATTGTACGAATATTATAATTTTATTAATAAATTTTACTAAACAATCATTAAAAACCCACTGTTTATATATTATTACACGTAAAAGTCCCGCATATCACAATGTAAAGCATATGTTGTTATAAGATAAATCTCTGCAATTAAATTATAGATTTATTCATATTCATTAAATATATCTTTACATTAATAAATTAATGCTAGAGTACTTTTTTACTTTTTTAATATAAATTAATATAATCAAATATATAATTACTCAATTACATTTACGTGTTTCTAAGTCTATTAATAGTTATTAATGCTTTTACTTTTTTAAAAATATTAATGATTACAATAACTCTTTTTATTTAATTTGTTAAATTTAGAATTTTCTATAATTACTTTTATACAAACCTATTTAATTTCTAAAAATAATACATGGGGTGCCCTCTCAATAAGTTCAGTATCTATTCTAATAATATATATAAGGGGGATATACTTAACTGTAGCTAGTGTTAGAATCTGGTTGGTTCGATTTGCCTATGTTTTAATAAAGAAGTAGCTTTTTAATGAAATAATTCAAGCTAGGATACATGATTCCATGTATCCATGTAGATATAGTCTACTAAATTGTAATCTTTCTTCAAGTTGCATTTCGCGAAGTGGAATATTGATATAAATAAATGAATGAATTGTAAAGGTTTGTACTGTCAACAAATATATCATCATTATATTCTCTAAATAATTTTGCTTGAAAAAGAGATTGAAAAATTATTAAATTAAAAGTTTTGAATATCATAAAATTTTTACCTCGCTTTGTTTTATAATATTCAGATTCACTAGGAATTTCAGCAAATGTTGTTACATTGGATGGTAGTTTTTTATTTAAATTTCTCGATATTTGGGATTTAATTGAATTATATTCTGGACATATAAGTTCCATTTCTTTAGAAATTTTATTATATAGGGGTTTTATTTTTATACCAAAAGGAATTGAGCTTTTTTCAATTCTATCTTTAATTTTATGTTTCATTATAAATAGAGGTACATCGTATTCTTTTTAAGGATGATTATGTGAATTGAACTTTTTATCATATTTTAAGATTTCTTTCTTATCATTTAAAATAATAAAAGATTTACATTTATTTTTTTTTTATATTTGGTACATTTATAAACTCTGAAATTATCTTTTCTTATATATGAAAAATTAAATTTATATTTTATATTAATAATAATTTGCTTTTTTCCTTTGTTAGACTCACATCAATAATTAGATTTTCTTCAATTTCTTTATTTTTATAAATATTCTTAATTATATAATTAAAATTATTATATTAATTATATAATATTATTCTTAATATTAATTTTGAAAATTAGTTTTTCAATTATTTGTAAAATAAATAAATAAATAAATAATGAATGTAATAATATAAATACAAGTATATAAAATAAAATAAAATAAAATAAACAGTAGAATATTAAATAAAAGTAATGATTGAATAAAATAAAATAAAATAAAATAAAATAAAATAAAATAAAATAAAATAAAATAAAATAAAATAAAAATAAATAGTCGAAATATGAATATAAAGTACAGATTGAATAAAATAAAATAAAATAAAATAAAAATAAATAGTCGAAATATGAATATAAAGTACAGATTGAATAAAATAAAATAAAATAAAATAAAAATAAATAGTCGAAATATGAATATAAAGTACAGATTGAATAAAATAAAATAAAATAAAATAAAATAAATAGTAGAATATAAATATAAGCACAGATTAAATAAAATAAAATAAAATAAAATAAATATTGATCGTAATAATATAAAAGTACAAGTATATAAAATAAAATAAAATAAAATAAATATCTATTACTTGTACTTTTATATTATTACAATCAATATTTATTTTATTTTATTTTATTTTATATACTTGCACTTTTATATTATTACAATCAATATTTATTTTATTTTATTTTATTTTATATACTTGCACTTTTATATTATTACAATCAATATTTATTTTATTTTATTTTATTTTATTTTATTTTATTTTATTTTATTTTATTCAATCTGTACTTCATATTTATATTTCAACTATTTATTTTATTTTATTTTATTTTATTTTATTTTATTCAATCTGTACTTCATATTTATATTTCAACTATTTATTTTATTTTATTTTATTTTATTTTATTTTATTCAATCTGTACTTCATATTTATATTTCAACTATTTATTTTATTTTATTTTATTTTATTTTATTTTATTCAATCTGTACTTCATATTTATATTTCAACTATTTATTTTATTTTATTTTATTTTATTTTATTTTATTCAATCTGTACTTCATATTTATATTTCAACTATTTATTTTATTTTATTTTATTTTATTTTATTTTATTTTATTTTATTTTATTTTATTTATTTTATTTTATTTTATTTTATTTTATTTTATTTTATTTTATTTTATTTTATTTTATTTTATTTTATTTTATTTTATTTTATTTTATTTTATTTTATTTTATTTTATTTTATTTTATTCAATCTGTACTTCATATTTATATTTCAACTATTTATTTTATTTTATTTTATTTTATTTTATTTTATTTTATTTTATTTTATTTTATTTTATTTTATTTTATTTTATTTTATTTTATTTTATTTTATTTTATTTTATTTTATTTTATTTTATTTTATTTTATTTTATTTTATTTTATTTTATTTTATTTTATTTTATTTTATTTTATTTTATTTTATTTTATTTTATTTTATTTTATTTTATTTTATTTTATTTTATTTTATTTTATTTTATTTTATTTTATTTTATTTTATTTTATTTTATTTTATTTTATTTTATTATTTATTTTATTTTATTTTATTTTATTTATTTTATTTTATTTTATTTTATTTTATTTTATTTTATTTTATTTTATTTTATTTTATTTTATTTTATTTTATTTTATTTTATTTTATTTTATTTTATTTTATTTTATTTTATTTTATTTTATTTTATTTTATTTTATTTTATTTTATTTTATTTTATTTTATTTTATTTTATTTTATTTTATTTTATTTTATTTTATTTTATTTTATTTTATTTTATTTTATTTTATTTTATTTTATTTTATTTTATTTTATTTTATTTTATTTTATTTTATTTTATTTTATTTTATTTTATTTTATTTTATTTTATACACTTAAATTATTACATTCTTTATTTATTTATTTATTTATTTATTTATTTATTTATGCATTCATGCATTTATTTTTTTTACATATAATTGTATTAAAATTTTTTAAGGCGTTAATATAAAATTTTACAAGTCATTAAAAATAAATGGCGTATTGAAAATTTAAATTTTAAAAATTGGCGAAATGCACCATATTCAAATTCAATCTTCCCCTATCTAAAAATATATATATATATTATATTATATCAATATATAATATCAACAAATAATTGGTTCGAAAATTTTTTAAAAAAAAAAAAAAAAAATTTTTTTGTGTAACTGGAACAAATCACAAAAGACTTCAAGGTATGAAGTCTAGACTAAGAGGGGGAAAAATACAAATTATTTGTAAAAATAATAAAAATGTAAAAATAATAAAAATATAGAATTTAACTCCCATCTTAACACAAATTAAGATGAATCAATTACTAATGATAAAAAAAGAAAAGAATTAATTACTAATTTATAAGTTTTAAAATATGTATTTTTGTTAAATAGAGATTTAAATAATAAAAAAGTTTTATTGTGAAAATATACATATAACATTAGAATTATAAATTGTTTTATATAAATTATAATTTGCATAATAAATAAATAAATAAATAAAATCAAACAAATAATAAATTTTACTTTATTATTTGTTGTTTTTCTCATTTTACTATTAGAATATATTATTTTATATATAAAAACTAGTTTGTTCAGACCCTAAATTTTTTTTTTTTTTTTTTTTTTTATAAAGACTTGTATCAACTTTGTGTAAGAGTCTATAATTATTTTATAACAAAATAATTATATTAGTTATGTTATAATAATTATAATTTTATTTAATTATAATATATTTATTCATTTAAATATTATTAATAATTTATTTATTTTAATAAGACATTCATTAATTTAATATAATAAATTTTATTTAATTAATTATTATTTATACATTTATAAATGATAATTTATTATGTATTCTATTATGTATTCTGTATTTTGTCTATTACATAATTTAATATTATTAATGTATTATTTTTCTTATAATGTAAAACTCTAGAAAAAAGAACTAAAAGGATAAATTTATATTTTTATGATCGAAATATCTTTTATTATTTTATTCATTTATTTTCCATAATTAGATTAGATTAGCGAATTGGTTAATTATAGTTTTCCCAATTACTTCATAGAAGTAATCGGTTTTACATAATTAATGTGATGATCTGTATTGATTATAAGTTTTTCTATCTAATTTTTTCCTAGATAAGAGATTTGTTAAGATTAGAAAACACATTTTATATTTAACCTTATTTTTGAAAAAA
The DNA here is from genome assembly GCA_016946835.1 of Neocallimastix lanati (nom. inval.). Taxonomy (NCBI): domain Eukaryota; kingdom Fungi; phylum Neocallimastigomycota; class Neocallimastigomycetes; order Neocallimastigales; family Neocallimastigaceae; genus Neocallimastix; species Neocallimastix lanati (nom. inval.). The sequence continues at coordinate 27,613 of JACVTC010000057.1, forward strand.
AAAAAAAGTACATATAAAACTCTTGAGTTCTTTGAAAAATCAAGAGTTATTATTATAACAAATATAATATAATAATAACGTTAATAAGTATTTTACAATTCTATTTTAATAAAGTAAATTTTTAATAAAATAAATGCTAGAAATATTTAATATTTAGAAACAAAGAGTTTGGACTAATTTAATAAAGATAATTTAACTTAACCCTTAATAAATTAATAAAAATAAATTGATGAAAAATAATTATAACTTTACAAATAATGGTGACTTCCTGTTAAAATTATATTCATAATAAAACAACCTAAGTTCTAAATCTATAATATATATTAATTTCAATTTACTTGGACCACTAAAACACGAGATATTGGACTTTAATGAATTTTAAATATATAAAAAATGATTTATTTAAAAATATTAGCTAAAAAGAAGTATTAATATATATTTATAATTAAAAATTATTTTTATATAATGAATTTTTAAAATATATTATTAAACATAACTTATTATAAATAATTAAAATATATAATTAAATAACAATATTAAAGTTATTAAAAAAATTATGATTATATTGTAAAATTAGTTATATTAATTAGAATGTCTGTTGAATGTCCAATTATATTATTATGTATTATTATTAATATGATTTAGATAATATTACATAATATGAATTAATAGCTAAAATTGAACAGGTATGAATATTTATATTTATTAATTAGTTTAGTATTTGAGAGAAATAATACTTCTAATATTAGTTAAATATAACAATGAAAACGATATATAAATAAATATTTTTAAATAAATAATAATAATAATAATAGAATATGTATTTTTCATAATAAAACTACTTTATAAAATAATAAACATATAACAAATAAATAAAACCTAAATATAATTGTTGTTATATAATATTCTTGAAATAATTCTTTCTTGCATAAATGTCCAACTAACATATACGTATTTAATAAAATATTGTATCATTAATAGAACCATTGTAAGAAATGCATCCTTCAAAGTCAATAACAGTATTTACACATCTAAGTTTAATTTTATAAGTTACAAGGTTGTTTAAAATTCTTTTTTGTTGAAATGCTTTATATATCTGATAAATATTTCAGAACTTCTTTGTAATTTTGAGGACTCTTAGATTTTAATTATTTTAATAACTTTTCAATCTTTAATTCATCTATTTCTTGGTAGAGGTTTTCAAGTTTTTGAATGATATTGAATGCTAAGTCTAAGTATTCAATTTTATTAAATATGGAAGGATCAATAGATTTAATTATTATAGCTACAACTTAAGAATTGTTTTAATCAATGATGTTGAAATTGAGTTCATTGGGGTATTGATTAAAAATATTAATAGTAATATATTCCGAGAAATCATTGGCCTTTAAAATATTGAGAAGTAGTTTCTTCCACATTTTAAAATTGTTTCCCTTGAGAATAACACATTCAGCGTTGCTCATATTCATCTTGTAAAAGACACTTGAGACTCTTAATCTTTTAAATTTTAACCTTATCATACAAAGAAAATAAATGTAAAGCATAAATAAGTGCAATTTATTTTAATCCATGTATAACATGGATTATTCTATGTAAAACATTAAGGAATAATGTGGAAAATATTTGATTAAATGATTATTAATATTATGACTTAGTAATAGATTTATAATATGTATTTTTACATGATATATTAATATAATACATAACATAAATTATTGATAAAATATGAGATAATTACTTAAGCATTAATTTAATATAATTTAATATTCATAAAATTAATATATTGAATATAAACACAAAATATATTATTGTTTTTATTTTTATCAATTATAAATATTTTATGAAAAAAAAAAAAAAAAAAGATTAAGACCTAATTAATAATATTTATATTAAAATACTAAAAATATATTAAATTATAATGAATATAAAGTTCAACATTATTCTTTGCAAAGAACCAAGAATTTATGATTTATAATTACATCAACCTTATTTAATATATTTTACAATAAAGAGTTATAAATATTAAATTATTCTAAATCTTATACTTTTATATCAATACATATGTTATGTTACTCTACATTTCATTAATTATTTCATATATTCTAACAGTATTTATTATTTATTATTTACTAATGAATATGATATATAATGATTTTTTTTTATTATTATTTATAACTAAACTCTTTTAATCATTTATTTGCTATTAATAATTATATTTACTGTTAATAATTATATATATACTTTATGTATATTATAACTAAATTATTTTTATACTTATTATCCACACTACATAAAATAATACTACTTTTTTATGGATAAAAATGTGAAACCTTCACTATATTTAATTTTTATGAATATAACTTTAAAAATTTCAAATTCGGGTAATTAAGGGATGGAAACTCATTAGGTTAACACCTTCCTTTTATTTGTTATATGACAACCTCCTGGGTATTTAAATATTAATAGCATTTTGATAAATGTGTTTAATATCATTTAAATATCAATTATAATTTTCTTAATAATTTTCATAAAAAGTCTATTAAGAATCTCAGGGTATTTACTATTTAATTTTAATATGCACAAACGCATATTTCATTTCAGTAATTAAACATTTCCATATATTTAAAGCTTTATTTTTCTTTCAATAATCTTCTTTTAATACTTATTTCAAATTATTTATACATTTTTTTTCAATTTCGTAATTTTGATCATTTCAATTTTTAATCATTCCATTAATCTTTTCTAATTGACAGTATAGTAACAATTATCATAAAAGAAATTTTCCTATTTTCTCTTCTTGAAGTATTATTATATCCTAATGTATTTTACAATTATTAAATACTCTAAATTATACTTTTATATCAATATATTATTTCTAGTAAATAATAATAATTTTACGTTTATTACATTAATCACGTATTTCATATAATCTAAATATTATTTATTTATTTATAAATTAAATATATTAATGAAAAATAAATATCCTATATTATAATAAAAATAAATATATTAATATATAATGTATAATGTATTTTATATAATGTTCTAGTTAATGTGTTATAAAGGGAAAAAAGAATTTTTTATCACACCATAAAGTATTATAAAATTTAAAACTTTATTGACAAAACTAAATATAATATTTTAGTAGAAAAGAATTTATAATAAAATTTAATGATAATAAAAAAAAATGAAGTATTAAAAATAATAAAATTATTTCAATTATATTAATAAAATATTTGTAACTTTATTAGAAATAAAAATAGTTTTTTATTATTTCGATTTAATATTAATTCATCCGTTAATTATTAATATTTCAAGTGAAATGATATAGGTGTTTATTTAATTATTTAAGAAATAATTCATATATTTTATTATTACTGACTTTAGTATTAGAAATACTATTAATAGTATTAAAAATACTATCAACATACAGTAATTATTATTACTTTACAATTTATTGATAAAATGAAGGTAATTGAAATAGTACAATAAAAATATTTTTATTAATAAAATTTATTTAAATATTTGTTATTTGAAAATTTTTTTATAAATTAAATCAATTAAAGTAAAAAAGTTTATTTAAAATTAAATTAATTTAAATACATATATCAAAATATATAAAATTAATAACTTAAATATAATTAGTTGTTTTAAATCTCCAACTCTAAAAATTAAAAAAAATTTTTTTTTGGTAAATAATTAGGTAACATCCAATCAATATATACTTTTATTCATTATGCTATAGGAATTACTATTTCAAAAATTTTAATTATACTAAGTTTATGTTTTAAAGTAAAAATAATTTTAATTATAACCAGGAAAAATTAACAAATTTGTTAAATATAAACTAGGGAAAAATTATAATTTTAATTAAAAAAAAAAAAAAAAAAAAAAAAAAGGAAATAATACAAATATATTTTACTTTTATTGTAATAGCATTTCATTATATAAAATTATTAGAGATTGTTTACAAAAACATTTAAATAATAAAAATTTTTATATTTATTCATCATTTTATTTTATTAAAATAAAAAAATTTTGATACATTATTATAATTTAAATGATTTATTTAGAAAAAAAGATCTTGTCTTATAAATATCATTTATTTTATTATTTATAAATATAATAATTTTATATATAATAAATTAATTTATATTTCTAATAAAGAAAGTTATATTATATGATAATAAATATATATATTAAGCATAAATAAAGGAGTTTTTGTGGTCTTGTACTATTACAGGTTTTTTATTTAATTTCCATTTTTGCATTTTGTTGATAAATATTTAATAAAAACAGAAATTTCTTAAACTTTTTATTTTAATTGTATCTAATTATGTAAAATAAACATATAATAGATTAAAGTTAAATATAATATAAATATATTTATTAATTTGAATTAATTTTATTTTTTAATTAATTTTTTTTATTTCTTTATTTTTTATTTAGATTTTAATTAATAAATTAGTATATATATAATATAATAATACTATTAATTTTTATACATAGTTAAAATATTTTTACTAATATTATACAATTTAATATTTCAAATTAATAAAATATTGTTAATTGAAAATTAAATTAAAACAACAACAAAAAAAAAAAAAAAAAAAAAAGTATATATTGTATAATTTATTATTTATATATTTTAAAATATACATTAATATAATTAAATTTGTATAATAATAAAAATAATAAAATTATTTTTTACCTTTTATTACTCGTTTCCTTTTTTTTTTTTTTTTAATTTTTTTTTCCTTTGAAATATTTATATAAATATTTTTTATTTTATTTTCTATTTGAGGAATCTAAAACGCGAAGGACAAAATAAATTAATAAAATATTAAATAAATATAAAAATAAAATATAAAAATAAAACATAAAATAAATATTAATAAAAAGAAAAAATAAAATATATAAATTTTATATAATTTTAAAATAGTTTTAAAAATTATTAATAGGCTAAAACAAAAACAAAAAAAATATATAAAAAGAACTTATAATAAATAATAAATATATTTTTCTTTTTTTAAAATTAACATTGATAATAATTATAAAGATAAATAAAATTTTGTTTTTATTAATTAAGAATAATTATATTATTTATATAGTTGTAAATAACACTAATTTATTTATCTTATTGATAATTTAAAAGTTATTTTATTAAAATTAATAAAATAACTATCTTATTTACAAGGATTATTATACTTTCTATTTTTCCCCTATTTACAACTAATAAAAATATTTATTAATATATTTAATTAAATTAATATATTTCGTAAACTATAAACTTTATAAAAATTGAAATTTAAACATTTTTATAAAAGAAAAAGTAAAGACAATAATTTAAAATAATTATTATATTTTAATAGAGATAAAAGATAATTATTAATTATTGCTTATTATTTAATTTTAGAGTAATAGATTTTTTTTTTTTTTTTTTTTTTTTTTTTTATTATTATTTATTTATTTATTTAAAAAAACGTTTAATTTTTTTGTTATTTTATTCTTTTTTTATTTAAAAAAAAATAATAAAATAAGAAATAAATTATAAAAATAAAATCAATAAAATTAAAATAAAATAAAAAGAAAAAGAAAAAGAATAAGATTTTCATACTAAATAGTTGAATATTAACAACTATATTTAAAGCTTCATTTCTTTTAAATATTTGTAAGTATAATTTTTATATTAAAATGAAATTATTAAACATACTAATACAATAAATATATTAAACATACTAATACAATAAATATATTAAATATTTGATAAAACAATATATATATATATATTAAATAATAATTTAGGTTATTCTTAAAAATGTTACAGTATACTTCAGATAATAGAAAATCCAATGAATATTGGAATTCTCAAAAAAGTGTAAAACAAAATAATAAAATTATAAATTTAAAACTTTCTGGGGCAGTTGTTACCCAAAAGAAAGAAGACAATGTTAGCAAGGTATATATATATATATATATATATATTTTTTTTTTTTTTTTTTTTTTGACAAAAAAATATTTAATTGTATAAAGAGAAGTTTATATTAATTTTTTATTATTTATGATATTAAATATATTAAATATTTGTGAAAAATGAAATTACTTGTTATAATAGTTGATCGATTTATCTTTTCATTCATATTTAGGTTTAAACCAGAATAAACAATTAAAGTTAACCACATGTAATGTTATAAATGAATTTGGATGTGGTATTTTAAAGGGAATTACTTCATATCATGAAAAGACTGAAGATATTTTAAAATCTATTTATCAATTTCCAAGTTGCTATACCCTTTCAGGAGGTAAAAATATTTCCAAAATATATTAATCCATTTTATTGAAATAAAAAAATAGATTTATTTCTTTAATTCATTATTAAAATAAGATATAATGAATTAAAATAAAATAATATATATATATTTTGATATTGATTAATATTAAAAAAAAAAAAATTTTTTTTTTTGTTATTTAATTTTATTGTATAATAATTTATAGATGGAAATTCTTTTATTATTCCATTAATAGTCGGAAAAAATGATGCAATATTTATTGATGAATGTGCTAAAACATCAATTAATGACAGTGCTGAATTATCAAATTCAAAAATTTATTATTATAAGCATAATAATGCTTCTGGTCTTGAAGCTTGTCTTTTGAAGGCCAGTCAGGAATTACCAAATAGTAAGAAACTTATTATTATAGAAGGTGTATATAATATTACTGGTGAAATTTCAAATTTAGTTGAGTTTATAAATGTCTCAAAAAAATTTGGAGGCATTGTGTTAGTTGATGAAAGTCATGCTCTTGGTGTACTTGGAAAAGAGGGTAAGGGTTCATTAGAATATGCAAATATTCATGAAGGTGTTGATGTAATTACTGGTTCATTAGAATATTCACTTTGTTCAAATGGATCATACATTCTTTTAAATAATGAATTAAGTAAACAATTTAATGATTTAATATTTATAAATGATACAATTACTCCATTAAGTGCTGCTATTTCAAGTACAACATTAGATATTTTAAGACAGGATTCGAAGACAGTTGATCAATTAAAAAATAATGTATCATGGTGGAGGAGTCATTGCCAACAAAATGGTATAGAATTAATTGATAGTAATTCAGCTATTTCTGCAATTAGAATTGATGATAAGGGTATTTTATTAAATCTTCAAAGGAGATTATATGATGAAGGATTAAATGTTATGGTAAGTACAAGGCCATATGGTTTATTAAAATTCATTCTTTCTGCCTCATTAACTGAAGATCTTTTAGAAGAAGCTATGGATATATTATTACGTGTTATAGTAAATGAATTTCCCCAAATTTTAAAAGTTTCACCACCGAAAATTATATTAGATAGTAAGAATCCGACTGAAGAATATTCAATGTTAAAGGACACACCTAATAGTGATCGTCTTAATCTTCCGTTACCAAAAATAGCTATTATTGGTGTTGGTTGTCGTTTACCAGGTGATATTTTAACCAAAGATGATTTTTGGAATATGTTAGTAACAAAACGTGTTGTCACAACTGAAATTCCAGCTGATCGTTGGGATCGTGATGAATGGTATAGTGATGAGCCTATTCCAGGTACTATTCAGACGAAACATGGTGGTTTCCTTACTAATGCTTATGATTTTGATAATAAATATTTTTCTATTTCTCAAGCTGAAGCTCTTGAAATTACTCCAGAACAACGTTGGTTATGTGAACTTGCTGTTGAAACTATGGAAGATGCTAATATTCGCCCAGAAGAATTAAAAGGTAGTCAAACAGGTGTTTTTGTTGGTTCTGCTGGTATTGATTTTGGTGGTAACCAATTAGTTAATACATTACAAATGTCCGCTCATACCATGACAGGTTTAGAACCATCTATCTTTTCTAATCGTATTTCTTACATTTTCGATTTACATGGTCCTTCCATTACAAGTAATACTGCATGCTCTGCTTCAATGTCCTCTTTATCTATGGCTTGCAATGCTATTGCTGTTGGTGATTGTGATAAAGCTTTTGTTGCTGGTTCCAATTTCTTACCATCTCCAGGTGGCTATGTTGCTTTCTCTCAACTTAGAGTAGTTTCTAAGACTGGTTCTTGTAAACCATTTGATGAAAAAGCGGATGGTTATGCTAGACTTGAAGGTGCTTGTATGCTTTTAATTAAAGATTATGAAAAGGCTGTAAGAGATAATGATAAGATTTATGCTTGTATTATTGGTAGTGGTACTAATGAAGATGGTCGTACATTATCTATAACTATGCCATCCTCAGATGCTCAATGTACTTTAATGAAGTGGGTTTGTGAAAAAAGTAATATCAAGGCAGATACTATTGATTATGTTGAAGCTCATGGTACCGGTACACCAACTGGTGATCCAATTGAAGCCAGATCTATTGGTAATGCCTTTGGTAAGGCTGTTCGTGCTCCAGGTAGTAAGCCACTTCCAGTTGGTACTGTTAAAGGTAACGTTGGCCATGGTGAATTTTTAAGTGGTGCAATTGGTCTCTTGAAAACTTCGTTAATGCTTTTCAATAAACAATTAGTTCCAACAGCAGCTTTTGAAAAATTAAATCCAAAAATAGATGTCAGTGGTTTAGGTATTCGTGTTGCAGATAAAAATGAACCTATGGTTAAACTTAATGGTAAAGAAAATACCCCATTGCGTGCTGCTGTTAATTCCTTTGGTTTTGGCGGTGCTAATGCCAATGCTATTTTAGAATCTGTTGAAAAAATCGATGTAGAAACTGTAGATATTGTTAAGAAAGAAAATACATTACCATTAATGGTTTCTTTCACTGGTTTCAGTGCGAAGGCTTTAATTGCTACAATTAAGGAATATTTAGAATTACCTGTTGAACAACTTTTACCAAAGCTTTATTTAATGACTACTACCAGACAAGTTCATACTCATCGTGTAACTTTCTTATTAGATAATGCCAATGAATTTTATGAGTTAGCTAGTGCTTTTATCGAAAACAGACCTCATCCGAAGGTAATTCATAATCTTGTTAAGGCTTCTTTCAAACAAGGTATAACTTTTGTATTTAGAGGAATGAGCCAATTAAATTCAAATATTGGCTATAGTTTATACCAATATAACCAAAAATTTGCCGAAATTGTTGATTACTGTGATAAGGTACTTGAAAAGGTAAGTGGTGGCGTTTGCTCACTTAAGAGAGAATTTGGTTTATTCCAATCAGAAAATTTGAATTTCCTTTCTCTTCAAAATCCAAAGATGTCAATTATTGGTAATGGCATGATACAATTGGCTTTGGGTCATCTATTAAAGAGCTATGGTATTAAACCATCTTCTGTTGTTGGTTACAATTCTGGTGAAATCGCTGCTGCTTATACAGCAGGTATTATTAGTTTAGAGGATGCTATCTTAGTTTTATATCAATACAGTACTATTTTAGAAAAAGTTCCAAACAAAAAGAATATTTTCACTCTTGAACTTGGATGTTCAGCTGGTCAAGCTCAAACTAATATTATAAATCAATTATCCAGTACTATCTATATTTCAGGTAATAATGCTGATAATATTTGTACACTCTGTGGTAGCAGAGAAAGTCTTAATCAAGCTGTTTCAATCGCACAGCAAAATGGTATTCCAGTTTTATCTAATTTAATTCCAGGTTCTTGTGGTATTTGTACACCATATCTAAATGATTTTAAGGATGAATTCTTTGCTTCATTAAAGGGTATTGGTAATAATTGCAAGACCCCAGTTATTAAATTTATTTCTACGACTTTGGGACAACCATTTAATGGACCATTAAATGAATATTATTGGTGGGCAAATTTATCAAGTACTGTAAACTTTAGTCATGCTCTTTCTCTTGCAATGAATGAACAACAAAAGGGTAGTGGGTACATTTTAGATGTTGGTAGTGGTTACGCTAATGCTGCTCTCTTTACCAATTACTTTGGTGCTTTCACTACAGCAGATAAGATCTTTACAACTTATGATACTACTGGTTCTAGTTCTAATGAAGCTCTTACATTATTATATACAATTGTTCATCTCTTTGAAAGAAATGCAATTCCTTTACCAGCAATGGATAAGATCTGGGAAAATAGTGCTGATGTTGTTGGTGTTGATTCTTTCAAAAAGATCAGAAGTGTCAACTTTATTTTACCACCACATGTATGGGAACATAAGAAAATAAAGAAAATTTATAATAAGGAAGTATTTATAAGTTTGAAAAAGAATCAAGAACTTAATGAAAGACAAAAAGAACAAATTAAGTTAACTGGAGGTGTTGCTATTGATCATGATGATAAATTAAGTGTTGAAATTGAAAAATTAAAGAAAGAAATCAATGATATTACTCAAAAAGATGCCAAGAAGGCTCAAGAAGTTGCTAAAGAAAATGCTCAAAGAATGAAGGATATGAAGAAACAATTTGAACTTGAAAAGGAAGAAGAAATTAAAAAGAAGGTTGATGAAGAAAAGAAAACTATATTAAAGGAAGCGAGAAGATTCATAACTAGAGAAATAGAAAAGGCTAAAAATAGTGCCGCAGAAGCAATAAAAGCCACAAAAGCGGCAGAAGCAGCAGAAGACATTTCTCACTCTTTTAGAAATAAAAATACTTTATCTGCTGTAAAGGATTCTGATTCAACGTCTAAGCCAACAGTCATATCATACTCCGGTAATAGTGAAGCCTGGAATTTTGAAAATCATAAGTATTTAGTTGATCACATTGTTGGAAAGGATGTTGTATTTCCTGCTGCAGGCAGTATTAGCCGTGCCATGTATGGTTTCAAGCAAAGTAGAGGCGAATACAATTTCGATAAAGATAGAAATATTGTTTTTGAAAATCTTGAGTTCTTGCATTTGGCAGTTTTCGAAAAATCAGTTCAAGAACAATTAAATAAGAAAGGTCCAATTCCAATTTCTCTTGTGGAAGAAGGCGATGGTAAATACACTATTGTTCAAAAGAATGGTAATCCTGTAAGTAAGGGTCAATTCTATGAAGCTCAATTGACTCAAAGTAAGGAAGAAAATTCTAACTTACTAAGTGATGTACCAACATTTAATGAATTTATTAATAGATGTTCTACTAAGGTTGGTGGTAATGGTGTTACCTCTGAACAATTATATCATAGAACAGATGAATTAGGCCTTAAGTATGGTCCAAACTTCCGACTTGTTCAAAATTGTAGAGCTGGTGATAATGTTGGTTATGCTCGTATTAAGGTAGATGAAGAAAAGTCTAAACTTATTTGTCATCCAGCAGTTCTTGATGCCTGTTTCCATTCCATCATTGGTACTGGTATTGCTAATGGGGATCGTCAACCTTTACCAAATAAAATTAGAAGATTTGTTATGGGTCGTGGTGGTTACTTCCCACAAGGTACCATTATTTGTGCTGCTGATATTATAAAGCAAGACTTGAAGAATGTTATTGTGAATATTTACATTTATGATGAAGATAAGAAGCCAATTGCTAAGATTGAAGAAATGGATATGACTATCAGACAACTTAACGTTTTACGTAAGGAAAGATGGATTAAATATATGGGTGAAGAAGTATTAACTTCATTGACTCATGATCAATTACCAATTCAAAATTGTACTGGTATTTTAGTTATCGGAGAAAAATCACAAGAAAATGAAATTAATTATTCATTATTACCACGTCTTGCTGCCATTCAACCACTTATCTATATGATATTAGATAGTTATGATGAAAAATTTAAAGCTATGCTTGATGCTAATGTTTTGGTTCCACAAACTACCCTCGTCATTGATGTCAGATATTTAGCTAATCCATCAATTGATTATGCTTACTCAACGATGAAACTTTTAATTGAAAACAACTTCAACTTTGTCTATGGTAATATTGAACATGGTGATAAGTTAATTTTCAACGAAACCTATGAAAATATGGCATTTGGTAATAGTATTGCTGGATTATTGCAAGTAGCTCGTGCTGAATCTAAGACCAATAAAATCTATTCTATTCAAGCTGAAAATTTGGAAAAGTTTACGCATGGTTTATTACGTGGTAATTTAACTGTCGAAGATCCAGATATCAGAGTAAAGGAAGATTTCAGAATTACCGCTCAAAGAATTATTAAAGAACCAGTCATTCCAGAAATTAAGACAAAGAATTACACTTTGGAACATAGTAATACCGGTCAAATTGGTAAATTAAAGTTCCGTGAAGTCTTTGGTCTTCCAGAATGTGGACCTGATGAAGTAATTATAAAAATTCATAGTGTTGCCCTTCAATTCAAAGATATAATGAGTGTAATGAATAATTTACCGGGTTACAACGTTTATGAACCAGGCATGGAAAGTAATGGTTATGTTGTTAAGATTGGTGAAAATGCAAAGAAGCATATTCAACTTCAAATTGGTCAACCAGTTTTTGCCTTTACTCATAAGTATGGCCATATGGTTTCAACGTATGGTAAAGCTCACTACAAATTAGTTAAACCAATGAACACCAATGATATGAATCCAGAATCTTATAGTTCTGTTATTGTTCTCGGTACTGTCTTATATGCCCTTCGTGATCGTGCTGGCGGTGTTAAACGAGGTCAAAGCATTTTAATTCACTCTGGAGCTGGTGGTGTTGGTCAAGCAGCTATTAAATTATGCCAATATTGGGGTGCAAAGATATTTGTTAGTACTTCAGCTAAAAAAGTCCAATACTTGAAGGATATGTATGGTTTAGAATACATTACTAATTCCAGAGATTCGAAGACTTTTTATAACGATATTATGAAATGGACAAATAATGAAGGCGTTGACTTTGTTTTGAATGCCCTCGCTGGTGATGGTATTACATATGGACTTAAGTGCTTAAAGAAGGGTGGTCATTTTGTTGAAATTGGAAAGAAGAATATTATCTTTAATACTCCATTAGGCTTAAAAAGTTTAATGAACAATATTAATTTCTGTTCTGCTCACATTGATTTACTTGATGTAGATAAGCTTTCTAGTTTAATGAATGAATCCTTTGAACTTCTCAATTCTGGTAAGATCACTCCAATTCCGGTAACGTTAGTACCAATCAAGCAATATCTTTCAGCCTTCTTTAATATGGCCTCCGGAAATAATGTTGGTAAGACCTGTCTTGTTATGGATGATAGCTATGAACCAAATTGTAAACCAGTCAATCTTGTTAAGGAAAATAAAGCATATTTAATCACTGGAGCTTTCGGTGGTGTTGGTTTACGTGTTGCTGAATGGCTTCAGTTAAGAGGTGCCAAGAATATTGTTTTAACTACATCTGGTAATATAGAAAAGCGTAACAGAAACCCTATTGTGGAAACTCTTCGTAGTAAAGGTGTCCATGTGACAGTTACCCAATGTGACATTTCAAATATTCATGCTGTCCGTAAGTTATTCCAAGAAACAACACCACAAATTGCTGGTATTTTCCATCTAGCTAATAAATTTGCTCCTGGATTGATTCAAAGAACTTCCCTTGAACAATTCCATGTTGCTTATAATCCAAAAGCAAGAGGTGCCTTAAACCTTCATTTAGTTAGTAAAGATTATCCGATAGATATGTTTGTTATGTTTTCTTCTGTTCTTGATCTTTTAGGTAATAAGGGCCAAGCTGCTTATGGCGCAGCTAATTCCTTCCTTGGTTCCTTAGTTGAACTTCGTCGTTCGCAAGGTTTATGTGGTTCATGCCTTTCCTTGCCAGCGATGAAGGGTTCCGGTTACCTTGCTCAATTCAAGCAAGAAAGACAAGCAAATCAATTCAAGGGATTAATCACAATGTTAGATTCCGATGATTTACCAGAATTATTAGATGATGTAATTCACTACAGTATGCCACCAAGTGTTCTCCTTCTTGATGAAATCGCCAAAATGAATGTTGAAACTGATGAAGTTGCCCCAACTACCAATGTTTACAAACATTTACGTATTCCAGGAGCAAAGGATTCCGTTTGTGAATTTAGAACTTTCCCACCTATTAAGGCATTAGAAAAAGAAAAACAATATAATGTACCAAAAATCGATTATACTATTGATGTTAATTCCTTACCTTCTGTAATTTCAGTAGGTTCACCAATCAAACGTTCCTATTCTCCAGCTACTACCATTGATAGTGAAAATACCATTGATGAAAATGCTTCTGCTAGAAATGAGTCTAAGAAAATATACAGTACTAACGCTATGGACTATAATAATAACTACACAAATAATCAAAGTCTTTATCTCATTGAAAAGATTTCACCTAAAGGTATTAGTAACGATGATGTTATAGTTAAATCAACTGATAAAATTGTTATCCTTACTTTAAATAGACCAGAAAGTATGAATGACTTACATACTGGTATGATCAAAAAGATCATTCAAGCCATTGATGTTCAAAAATCCCTTATTATTGAAAATGCTGGAGATAATTTCTGCATGGGTTGGAGTAGTCTTAATGCAGAAACTGAAACTATTGAAAGTGTTTATCATTACTACAGTGAGTTAATTAATAAAATGAATAGTGTCACACAGCCAATCATTTCTATTTGTAAGGGTATTGTTTTCGGTGGTGGTATGATTTTCCCATGTATGTCTGATATTGTTATTGCTGATAATAATACTACCTTTAGTTTCTATGAAAATACTTTCAAACAAATGCCATTTATTCTTACTAAAGCTGCTCAAAATAGAATCAAAAGTAGTCATATAAAAAAGATGTTCTTAATTGAAAAGGAAGCTAATATTGAAGAAGCTATTAACATGGAATTGGTTGATATTGCTGTAGCTTCAAATAAGTTGGAAATGGAGAAAAAAAGTGTCATAAGACGTATAAATACTCTCGACCCATCTGTTTTAAAGATCACTAAAGAAAATATTAATGATACCGAATTATCTTTAGAAGGCGCTTTAATACGTTCAGCTTCCAAGAGATCTGTTTTACCTACTGGTCAAGCTATGGATCTTGTTTCTCTTAAGTTAGTTGAACCTAAAATTTATCTTCTTGAAATCAAAACTAATATTGTAAACCTTGAAGTAGCAAGTCAAATTGGTAATTCATTTGAACAAATGAAGGAAAAAAATGATGCTCATGTCTTAATAATAAAGAATGCTTCAAATGATTTCTGTCAAGGATTTGATGCTGAATTCCTTAATAGTATTTCTGGTAAGAGTAAGAGTCAATTAGCCAATGAAATATATCATATTTATAAAAATTACAGTAAAACTTATGAATTAACAATTCCAGTTCTTTGTTGTCTGAGTGGTTCAGTAATGAATGCTGGTTTGAATTTAGCTTTAACTTCGGATTGGAGAGTTGCCTCCAGAGAAAGTTGCTTATCTTTCATTAATAAGAGTAACACTGTTGACTCATCAGTAATGATGAGTCACTCTTTACAAGATTTTGTTGGCCGTGGAAAGAGTTTTAATATACTTTTCAATTATGATAACAAAACTAGTAATGCAGTTGAAGCTTACAAGCAAGGCATTGTTCAAGAATTAGTCGCTAACCCAAACCAGTTAATGGATATTGCTTTAACTAAAGCAAGAGTTATTGCCTCTGCCCCATTAAAGGGTATTAATCATTCTCTAAACTTAATGAGAATACCATATGAAAACTCGTTGTTAATGAAGGAAGCTTATACTTTTGCTGGTATTTTAAAGGATAGATTGGGTGGTTTCCATGAAACGGTTCTTCCACGTTCTCAAACTCACTTCCCAAGTCAAGTTTATAACAGTGATAACCTCAATGCTTCTAAATCAAATCGTTCAGTTACCAGTAAAAAGGCTGAAAATGTTGGTATAATTGGTTTAGCATCTTATATTCCAAGTACTACCGTAAATATGTCTAAGTTAGAAGTTCATGATAATTGTCAAGGTAAATATACAATTAGTCTTGGTCAAAAGTATATGTCTTTAACTGCTCCAAATGAAGATGTAGTTTCTATGGCCTTAAATGCTGTGAAGCGTTTAATGAAAAAGATGAACTTAAAGCCAAGTGATATTGGAAGAATTCAAATTGGTACAGAAACTCCTGTAGATTTAAGTAAAAGTGTGAAGACATTTATTGTTGAACAATTCTTTGATCAAGGTATTACTGATATTGAAGGTGTTGATAATGTTAATGCTTGCTTTGGTTCTACTGCAGCTTTATTCGATACTGTTGCTTGGATGCAAAGTGAATTTTGGAATGGTAGATATGCTATTGTTGTTGGAACTGATATTTCACAAGGTGAAGATATTTATCACTTCCTTACAGGTTCTTCCGCTGTTGCTGTCTTAATTGGCCCAAATGCTAACTTAGTTGTTGAACCAAATCGTGGTATATTTAGTAATAGTACTTTTGATTTCTATAAGCCTTATGGATACAAGAATCATTATCCAGTAGTAGATGGCAAGTATTCTATAAAGTGTTATCTTGATTCCTTAAAGAGTTGCTATGAAGATCTTAAGAAGAAGACAAAGTCTGAAACAGAATTCCTTGATCATCAATTTGGTGTCTTCCATAATTCTAGTGTTTCTCTAACAAGAAAAGGTTTCAATACTTTAATGGAAATGGAAATTCCAAAGGTTCTTCCAAACGCTAAAGCAATTGAAAAAAGAAAATTCATTTCAAAGATATATAAGGAAAGAGTAGAAGCTTCTACTTTAATGACTGCTAATATGGGCTGTATGTATAATGCTTCTGTCTTAAATGGTATTATTTCATTAAATGAATCCTTAACTCCAGATGATATTGGTAAACGTGCATTAGTTTATTCCTTCGGTTCTGGTTCTGTTGGTGCTCTCTGGACTTTACGTATCGATGGTTTAGCTGAAAAGGATGATTTAGTTAATAGATTAAGTAATCGAAAAGAAGTTTCTGTTGATACTTATTTCGAAATCAGAAAATTATGGCTTGAAGAAATTAAAAAGTTTGGACGTTCTTACAAAAAAGATCAATTTGAACTTCCAATTCGTGATGGTGATTATTATTTAGCAAGTGTTTCTTCTAATGGTGTTCGTAAATATGAAATAGCTTAAAAAAAAAAAAAAAAAAAATTAATTCAAATATAGATATAAATATAAAATTATAATTCAAAATCAAATATCGATAAAAACATATAAATAATAATAATAAATAATTAAATAAAAAATTTAATAAAAATTTAATTGTATTCACATTTTATAAAAATAAAAATAAAAAAAAAAAAAAAAAAAAAAAAAAAAAAAAAGAAAAGAAAAGAAAAACAAAGAAAAGAAAAAGAAAGGAATAATAAAAAATAAAAAAATAAAAATATTTATAATAATATTAATAATATTTAAATAATTATAATACTAATAATGAAACAAATAACTACTATTACTTCTTCTACTATTTCTATTACCACTAATAATAAATTAAAAAAAAAAAAAAAATAAAAAGAAATTAAACAAAGAAGAATATTAAAAAGCATATATATAAAATAAAATAAAATAAAATAAAATTTTAAAATTTATAAAATTAGCATAAAAATTCATCGATTCAAACTATAAGCAGAAGGTTTATCACACAATCATATACACAAAGGTTCAATAGAATATTTTAACAATGCCATTTCTATTATTATACCATAATCATTTCATATCATATTAAATTATTACATCCTTTAATAGAAAATCTCTTTTAATTAAATATGTCATATTGTATTTTTAAATTGCTTATTGTAATTTATTACATATATAATTTAAAAATTAGATTAAGATAAAAAAAAAATTTAAAAATAAAATAAATTATATAGATAAAAAATAAATAGAAAATGAAAATAAAAAATAACTTATAAATAGAAAATGAATAGAAAATGATAGATAAAAAAAAAAAAAAAAAAAAAAAAAAAAAAAAAAAAAAAAAGAGAGAGAGAAAAAAGAAAATGATAAATGAAAAAAATGTTTTAGCCTATAAAAAAAAAAAAATAATATTTATTTATATATATATAATAAATAAAATAAAATATTAAAAAAAATTTTTTATTTTTGATAAATTTTTTTTTTTTTAATAATATTTTAAATGTCTTTAAATTTTATAATAAATAATTATAGAAAAAAATTTTTTTATAAAAATATATATATATATATATACTAAAATTAGTTCATATTTTATTTCATAGTTGTATGATTCTTTAAATTGTCTTGACTAGCTCTGAATTATTCTCTGAAATTTGATTCTTTTTATCTTATCCATCTACAAACTATACTTATTGATTACAAAGTATTTTAAAGTTATAATCATTAGACTTTTATCAATAATTATTTTAATGATGAAAAAATTCAAATATATAAAATCCTTTAAGAAATTTAGATTTTAGGGAAAAGTAGGAAAAATAAAATAAAAGTTTCATAACTGATTTTTTATATGCTGATTATTTAAAAATAATATTTATCTTGGAAATGAATAAAATAGCCTAATAGTGAAAATTAGCAAAAATTAACCTACAAGAAAAAACTAACATAATGTATAAGCCACAATGTATATAATAATTTAGAATAATTAAATGCTAGTAACTTTACCATAAATTATAATAATAAAATTGACATAATTATATACCATAAATTCCTAACTCGAAACAAAATAATTATTATTATTTGTTATTTTTTTTATTTAATTTTTTATTTATTTATTTATTTATTTATTTATTTATTCATTTATTTATTTATTTAAAAAAAAAAAAAAACATAAAACTTCTTTATTTTTATAATTGTTAATAATGATTATTTTTATTTTACTAATATTTAAATTTAAATTTATTTTATATTTATATTATTATTTTTTAAAAAAGATTAAAAAAAAAAAAAAAGAAAACAAAAAAAAAATTATTTAATAGAATTAGAATAGAAAAATAGTGGATATACAAACAAAAAAGAAAAAAAATTTATAATGAAAAAAAAAAAAATACATACTTATTTTTATTATAATTATAATAATTTTATATAAGTAATACAAATATAATTAATACTATTTTTTAAATTTATTTATTTATTTATTTATTATTTTAATCTTTATTGTAATTAATAATTTCATTTTTTTTTTTTTTTTATTAATTTAAATCCATGAGGTCCAACCTTCATACATACATGCTAAATTATCAATGTTAATTGCTTGATTAATAACTTTATCTACATGTTTTGTAACATCCATTGTATTTGGATCAATTTGTGAATCATATCCATTTAATTTATCTCGAATTCTATATAAAATTTTCATGGCTTGTAAGTTTCTTTCACTTATTTTTGGAGTTTCGGCAACTTCTTCTGGCAAATTCATACTATTAATTATAGATTCTTCTTCATTAGATAACATCATTGGTCTTGATCTAATATCACCAGTATTTAGACTAGAAGCTCGGCTATAATTTTTTCTTAATTCCTCATGTTCTTCATTAAATAATAAATCATTTCTGTTACTTTTTTGTTGTTGATAAGAATCTTCTGTTTCTTCATAATGTTCTTCATTCTTTTCCTTTCCCTTTTTAATGACAGGATTTAAATTACTGTTTGTATTACTGGTATAGGTATCGTTTTCGTCTGTATCTTTATTATCATTAGACAATGAATTATCTTCAATTTTATTTGAAAGTCCAATGTTTTCTTGAATATTGTAAATAATATCATTATTTTTACTAATCTCATTATCAATTTCTTCAATACTATGGTTATGTTGAGTATTCGTATAATCATTGTTTAATTCTTCATTATTCTTATCAGTAAACTGATAATTCATTTTAGTAAGTTTATCTTTATTATTATCATCAATATCATCAATATCATTACTATTATTGTTGGATGACTTTTCTCTTTCACTACTAATGATATCATCAGAATCATTATTATTGAATTCTAGCTCTTCATATAATAAAGAAGAATATTGATCTTTAGTTGAATTACTTTTTGGTATATTAGATTTGATATTATTATTACGATTAGCTTGTGATATTCTATGACTAGAACGACGATTATTAAATGATCTTTTTGTCATTTTATTATTACCATTATTATATTTATTACTGATATTTTGAAGATTAATTATTTTGGTTGAAATTGTTTCAAATACGCTAATTAAATCAGAAATTTTTTGAATGAACATAGATTCCGATTTATTTATAGCTTCTGTGGATTGTAAATCATCTACAGCTTTAACAAATTCACTACAATAATATTCCCATTCTATCCATATTGTATTAATTTCATCTACACAATCTACTTTTTCTTTAATTTTCTCTGCTGGTTTTAATGCTGTTGTTGTTAAAACTTGAATATCCTTGTAAAGCTTTAATGTAATATCAAATGTGTTTTTTATATTTTGAATATAATCAGCATTAAGTATACTTTCATCATCATTATTATTAGATTTTTCAAAGCTTATAAGATTATCCTTATTCATAAGAATAATAGAATTATTAGGATAGTTATTCACTTCTCTGTTATTATTAATATTTTTTAAATTATTTTTTTTATTAATCATATCACTAATTTCTATAATACTAAAACTTGGATTATTTATATTAATAATAGTATTGACAATAGTATCTAAAGCTATATTTTCATTATCATTCTTATTTTTATTATTCTGAGTATTATTATTATTATTATTATTATTATTATTATTATTATTATTATTATTATTATTATTATTATTATTATTATTATTATTATTATTATTATTATTATTATTATTATTATTATTATTATTATTATTATTATTATTATTATTATTGTAATTATTTTTATTATTTTTATTATTTTTATTATTTTTATTATCAATAATAACATTATTATTAATGATATTATTGTCGTTGGTAATATTAATATTATTTTTATTATCCTTTTTCACACCATTTTCAGAATAAAAGTTATCTTCAAATATATTTGTTTTATTTCCGTTTTGATTTAAAATTTTTAGGAATTCTTTAATGTTTAATGCAATAATATAATTAATTTCATTTGTATCTTCAGTTTCATCAATACGTGTAGATTCAAGTAAAATAATAACAGATGCAAATTCAATAAGATAGTTAAATTTTTGATGCTCACTTAAAAGGAAAGTATCAACTCTAGATTTAATATTATCTATTTCTTGTATCATTTCATCTAAATCCTCTTTAGTAATATAACCATTTAATAATTTCTTTTGAGAATGGACATCAACAGAATCATATATCTCATTAAAGAATCGTTCAAGATTTCTTAATTTCGAAATAGATTCCTTCAAATTTTGAATATCTTTGGAAAGAAGTTCAATAATTTGTTCGCGAATGGACTTTGATGTTGTGTATTCAATGTTATCAAAATGTTCTAAAGAGATAAATTCTTTACTATCTCCTGGGAAATCATCATAATTTCTTGCTTTCATCAAAGCGTAATCATAAAGTAATTGATATCTAATAAGAGTTTCTTTATTGGTACGACTTAAGTCTTCCATATACTTTACATTACTTTGACAATTTTTATATAAATCATTTTTAATATTTAAATTAATTGCATTTTGAAAAGCTTCAAATCCTTCATGATACTTTTCTATATTAGAATTTTGCTTTTGAATAAGAATATCTGTTTCTTTTACATAATCTTCAAATTCATTGAATTTATCAATGTCTTGGATATTTAAATTATTAAATAGTTCACTTAAAATGCGTTTTAATTCTGAGGTAACTAATGGTATAGAAAGTCCGTCAATCGCAAAATTAATGAATTCATCCATAGATTCACGCATTCTTTTAAATGCTGGATGATGATTAATTAAATCCTCAGAATTTAAACTTTCTACACAAGACTTATCTATGGTTTCTTTATTATTTGAAATAGATTTATAGAAATTGTTAATTGCTTTATTGGATTCATTTAAATTTTTAATTTTCAATTCGAAAATTATATCTTCTAAACTTTCATAATAATTTTTATTGGTACTGCCACAATCTTCTTTTAAACGTGTTAAAAGTTCTTCAGCTGGAAGGAAAATATTAATTAATGGTTTATTATAATATGACTTATTATAATTATCTAAGGAGATATTATTAATAACATTAGAATATTGATTTCTTATTTCACGAATATTTTGATAATCAGAATTGTTTTTCAATTTTTCAATTTGCTTTGCAATAGAATCAATTAAATTAATTTGAATATCAAAAGTATTATCATTAATTGAGCTTAAGAGTTGTGGAATGAAAGTAAATAAATATTCTTGAGAAATTTTAATTAAACCTCTAACAAAATTATATAATTTTTCTTGCATGTGTAAATAGGTTTGATAAAATGAAATATCTTTAATTTTACGAATTTCAGCAATCTTGAAAAGAACTATAATTAAACTAAGCATACTAATTATTAGTAAATAAAGGCCCTTCAATTTACGTAAATCGAATACATCTACGCAAAACATAGTATTTAATTCATTTGAAATATCCAAATTTATAAATTGTTCATCATCAACTATTGAATTTTTACGTATTTCCATTAAAATTTTAGAAAATTTATTATAATAGAATAATAATAATAACTTTATTGTAAATTTAAATTCATTCATATCTTGAGGTAGAGTATTATTAAATATTTTAATAGATTCTTCAAATTCTTCAGGTTCGATTACTTTCATAATTTTTAAGTTATTATTAATTTTTTGTAATACAGTGTATTTTTCATAATAACTATTTTTAATTAAATTTTCAAATTTGGCAATTTTATTGCATATATCGTGATTATAATTTTTATTATTATTCTTATCGCTAATATACTCATTAAGATCATTTATATTTTCTAATAGTTTTGTTTTATTTGTTGTCGTATCAAAAATGTTATTTAATAATTTGTAAATATTCGTGTAGTAATCTTTATTTAATAAATTATTAGAAATTGTTGCTGTTATAACTTGATAAGTATTTAAATGTTTGAAATAATTTTCAAAAGAATTATTTCTAAAATCTTTCCATTCATCTGAATCTTTAAAGATTTTCATAATTTTTTCAATAAGTTCTGTATTATCATTAATAAGTGGATATACACTACTTTTTATATTTGTTCTAATTTTTTCAATGCTAGAATTATTAATTTGATTTTGAATATTATGTAGGAAAGTACCATGTAATGTACCATAAGTGGTTTGGAATTGCTGACTTTTATTTTTACATTTTTCATAAATTTGATATAATTCTTTCCTCATAAATTCCAAAAATTCTTTTTCCTTTTTATTTAATACTTTATCTTCTTCCTCAACAGTATCCGTATTTTGAACTTCACTACTTAATTTAATATTACTAATATCACTTTTACTACTAAACATAAATATATTACTACTTTCACTAAAGTTTGTATCAATTGGTTCCAATGTATCTTTAGTATCTTCCTTTTTTTTATACAAATCTTGATAGGAGATTTCTGTCATATGCACCTTTAAAAAGTGTTGTAATCCCTTTAAATTATTAATAAATAATTCACGATTTTCTTTAAGAACTGGGCATATACTTGCAATACGAGTGGATAACAATCCAATATTAACATTTAATTCCATTAATTGTTTTTCTTTATTTCTCTTATAATCATTTGACCAATCAACTAATGGATCATAAATGAAAGCTTCTAAAATTGTCATAAGGATTTCTTTATTGCTACGAAGAACAGAAAGAACATTTTCACATGCAATTCTAAATGGACCTTCAATACCATAAACACCAAGAGCATTTTGAAGATTTTGTGTTAATCTAAATGGAACTGTTTCTGGAACACATAATTTTTTTCCCTTTTCAAAACATACATTATAATCAATATGAATAACTTCGCCAGTGTCAAAATCAATAAGGATATTATCTAAATGTCTATCACCTAAACCAATAATATAACCAATAATAGACATTACAGCCAAAGAACGTGAATATGAATTTGTTTTTTCCCACCATACAGTTGGTGAAGATGAAGAAGTCCAGAATTCCTTTGCAATTAAATCTTTTGGTGTTTCATGTCTCAACTCTAAAAAGGCATTACGTTGAATATTAATTGGCCAATTCTTTCTAATAGGTCCCCTAATCATATTATTCTTTTTAAACTGGGAATCTAATTTGTTATAGAATAGTTCATGTGGACGAATTGCAAATGAGAGGTTGCCATCACCATTATTTCTAATATTTTGAACTTCTTTAGCATACTTTCTTTGTTGCCATTTTTTATATAAATAAAACATTGCTGTAGCATTAGTAACCCATTGAATCATACCTAAATGACTAGATAATGGTACTACAGAATAATTTCTTGCTTGTAAATTTCTTATATTAGATTTTTTATTAATTTTCAGGATATGATTTGTACATGATAAAAGTTGCATAATTCTTTCATCTAAATGAAGATCTTCTAAACCTTTAAGTAAGTAGGAATAAATGTTTCCATCAGAACCATATATATTGATTTTTTTAGGTTTTGTTTTAGTTGGTAATGCATAGATGTATTCATCAAAATGTTGAATATAAACAATTTCACCTTTTTGATTAATTCCAGGTAATGGAATT
Source organism: Neocallimastix lanati (nom. inval.) (assembly GCA_016946835.1). Lineage (NCBI taxonomy): Eukaryota > Fungi > Neocallimastigomycota > Neocallimastigomycetes > Neocallimastigales > Neocallimastigaceae > Neocallimastix > Neocallimastix lanati (nom. inval.). Next base: position 52,064 of record JACVTC010000057.1, read on the forward strand.
TGGGATTTTTTAATGTTGGAAAGATAAGGACTTACATCAGCAAGAAGAATTTTTCTACTTTTTTGAACTTCCTTAGCAATTTCTTTGTAAAGTACATTAAATGGTTCCCAAGTTTTTTGGAAACTTTCATTATTAGTATCCTTTAAAATTTTAATAGCGTCTTCGATCATTTTTTTATAGTTGTCATGGAACCATTTTTCATGATTATTCTGAGGTTCAACGTTTATTTCATTATAAAAGGTTTCGATATTATGAATTACAGGATTTAGCAAAGAGAAATAATTATTCTTTATTATTTCTTCTTTTTCTTCTTTACTGAGTTGTTTATTAATATTAACACGTTCATTTTCCTTTTTTAATCGTGAAAAACGCTTTTCTGCTTCACTCTGAAGTTGAGTCAACTTATTAAGAAGTGTTTCTTCCCATAAAATTGTAACACGTTGAAGTTCACTAATCATTTTTTGAATTTCTTTCACTAACATTTCTGAACCACTTTGAATTAAAGAATCAATAATATTCTGATAGAGGAAACGAGTATCATTATTATTATTAGAAGTATTTGCAGTAGAAATCCCAACGATAGTGGGATAAACGATAAGATGAGGAGATACTATACCAATTCTACAAATTAAACTACATATTTGATCCTGAACAAAAGGTTCTGGATGATCTAAACGAGCAAAAAGTTGTGGTATAATTTTTTCCCATGGTGAAATTGGAGTATTCGCAAAACCTTCGCGATATTCACGAACAATATATATACCATAATTTTCAAAAACATGAAGTAATCTTAACGTAATCTTAGTCATATTACATTCCTGATCTTTTTTAATTTCTACTTTGTCATTTTCGAACTCATCGAAATACTTTAAATATTTGAAATAGTTTATAGTGGCATCAGTAAAATAACCAATCAAAACATTTTTAATACGATTTAAAATTTCTAATAATTCCTTTAATAACTCTTCATTTAGGTCAGGGAAAAGTTCAAATAAATATTTTTTGATTTTATAATCCATCTCAGTGATATTTATCTTTTTATTTTCAAACTTTATTTTATAAGAGGAATCATAAATTGAAGTTAATATCGATAAGCAATCGCTATATATTTGATTCAAATTAAAGATTTTATTGGTACTCCAAAATACCTTTTTCTCAGAGTATTCTAAAATGAATTTTTTTAAATAGTATAAGCAATTATGCTTAATATTGTCAACAGAACCAATTTCCATTTCTTCTAATAACTCTTGTGCTTGAAGATAATAATAATTTGCAGCTTTACACCATATTTTTGGATTAATATTGCTTTCATCACATGCTGCTGTATAAATAGATTGCACTATTAAATCTGATATTTTAACTTCTTTTTCATCTTCCACTTCAGCTTTCTCAGCAATCATTCTTATTTTCAAAATCATTTCTTCAGGTAACTCTTCAACATTAAATTCATTTGAATTGGTCATTTTTGTTAAAAAATTAATTGTTTTTAGATAAACACTTGAATGAAATTTAGAAACTTCGATATTATCTTTGGAATCTTCATCATCTGAATCACTATCTTTTAATTCATTATTAATTAAATCTAAAAGAATATCAAATCCCTTATGGTACTTTTTTTCATTAATATAAATTTTAGCTAATTCAAAGATATAATCTTTGACATAAAGAGGATTATTTTCGAAGAGTAACATTTTAGGAATATCATCGACATTAAAGTTACTTTTTATTTTCAATAAATTTTTTTTAATTAACTTTTGACCCAAAATATTATTGCATTGTTTTCTTGCAACTTTAGCAACATCATAATTAAGTTTCTTTATATAATCACTATCCTTTATTATATTCATATTATTTAAAAATGAAAATATATCTAACACTCTCATTAAAATAGATATATCAATATTTTCAGTTACCTCCTTATTTAATTGCAAATTATTATTAATTTCAGATATAAGCACATTGGCAATTTTGTCATTATTTATATTACCTTTTCCAAGAGTTTCAATTATTTTTACAAGTTGTAACTGAATAACTGCTGGTATCATTTCTTTTTCAGATGCAAATGTATTATTTAATCTTCTAAGTAGCTCATTTACCAAAACCATAGATTTATTAAGCATTGACTTTAATAAAGGTAAACTATTATTGTTTTTTTCATTTATTAAAAGCATAGAATATAAAGTGTAATATTGAGATGAATTTATCACAGCTCTATTCATACCAACAGATTCATATATTTCACGAAAATTTGGAGATGTTTTAGAAATATTAATATACGCAGAATGATAATTACTATTTTCAAAATCTTCCCAGGCTTCAAAAAGTTTTGGATTTTTACCGTTTTCAAAAGAACAAAGAGGATAATTAGAATTTTCAATATCAACAGATTTAATATAATGTAAAAATTCTTTTATATTATCCCAATCATTTAAATTTTTATAGCATTCAATAATTTGTTTAATAACAAAAGAAACTAAATTTGGAGATAATTTACTACTTTCTTGATATTTATTTAAGAAATATCTGTATTTAACTACTGCTTCTTCATATTTATTTTCGGCTAATAATGCAGCAACTAAAATCCATTCTAAGTGATATTGATAACTTTCTTTTATGGAAGATGATGGTTTCTTTTGTAATAAAATTTGTAATTGATTATTGTCCTTCTTTTTTGAATTCTTTTTTATTTCTTGAATTATTAGTTTTTTCATCCAATAGTATATACCAATAATTGGATCTGGATCCTTTAACATTTGAAGGGCTAATACCAATTCAATAATCACTTGTTCATATTCAATTAAATGATTATACGTTTCTTTTGAATATTGTTTTATATAATTAATTTTATCACTTAAATAATGCATACAATGTCTAACAACATAGGATGATGATGTACCAAATATTTTTGAATCTAAAATAATTAATTTACGAATACGTAAAAACCATTCTTCACAAACTCTGCTATTAATTGAAAAGAAAATGGTACTGTTACGAGGAAAATCTGCTGGTTTTTCTAAAGCTGTTCCTTCATACGCGTTATAAATTTGTAATTCTAATATATCAATAAAAGGTATAAGATAACCTAAATATTTTGTTTTATTTAGGAACTTCATATTCTCATAATTATTATTAATATCTTTAGTTTTCCATATTCTATTCAAACTATATTCAATAAATTCAAAAGTTTGTTGAGCATTACCAAAAGTTGTTTTTAATTTATATAAAACACAATATCTTGCCATCTCCCATATTGCCCAGAAAAGTAACTTTTTTCGAGTTATTACTTTATCGACTGCTATACCTTTTTTAGTAATATCACTTCCTTTTATTTTTTCCAAAGAAGATGATACAATTTTTAATACCGACGAAACTTGGCATATATAATATAAATCAAGTAGCCAATTAATATTATCAACTTGGTTATCATATATATTGCCATTTGTACTATCTGAGTCATCAAATAATTCACCACCTAAATTAATATTTCTAACAACCAATTGAAAATGTTCAAATTTAAAGTTACCAGTACTTTGAGATGCCATAACACATTCATTAAAATTTGATTCATTCACTAATTTTTTTTTTCTACAAGAATACTTATTTATGGTAATAATTGGATTAATTCTATTAATTACTTTAATCAAATCATTACATACTTTTGTATTCATATCATTCACATTACGAAAGATAATACCATAAATTTTATCTACACATTTAAACTTGGTTTCTGTAAATCCATCTAAATCTATGAAATATAAAAGGGTATCATTAGCTAATAGGCGAGTATCACAGTCATCTTCATATCTCATACGTTTATATAATTTTAATAATATATTACTGCAAATATCGTATATCTCTTCTAATTTTTCAATTTTATCTAATTTATGATAGAATGTACCAATATTTTTAAGCCAATTAATGCAAATATTTATTTGAGGATTATTGGTATATTTATTATCAATCAAAAAATATATCAATTGCAAAATAGCCTTATGTAAATTAAATTGGTATATAAAATGATTATTATAATCACTAATTAGATATAACGCATTTAATAATTTTTTATCTATTCCATTCCAATAAGAATAATCCTCTCCTCTGGATATTCTTGAAGTTTCATTAACATATAATAAATACATTGTCCAAAATATATTTTTTACTTTTAAATCTTTTATGAAACTATGTTTTTCAATATCTACTAATAAATTTATATCATAATCAAAACAGTATTTTAATTCATCATAAGTATAATTATTAACTAATTCTTTTATTGAATCATCCACCTTATCTATCTGATGAATTGCTTTTGGAATTAAATTTTCAAGATTTTTCCATGATTCATAAGATTTTTTACGATCATCAATAGCCATTTTAAATTCTATATCAAATTCATCTTCACTTTCTTTTTCAATATCACTAACAATATCACTTTGACTCCATTGATCAATTAAATTCTCACCTTTATATTTAAATATTAAAAAATGATCAATACATTGTAATTCTACTAACATTTCATTTAATCTAAATTTTTTCCTTTTCAGTTGTTTTGTAATTGGATCAAATTCTGGTATTTGAAATATCATTACACCATTGGAGCAATCAATAACTTCATGAATATCTTGTGGTATCATGTCTTCATCATAAATTGTTGATTTTTCAATAACTGAAAAGAATCTTTTTGATATGGGAACACTAATATTAATATTTAAATTGTTAAATTTAGAAAGTTGTAATCTAATACTATTCATTAATTGAAATTGAGGATTAAAGAAAATTTCAAAAATATCAATATTCAAATTTGGAACCCATTGTTCTATGATCTTTTATATACATAATTAATATTATTTTTTTAAAAGAAAAAAAAAAAAAAATATATATATATATATATATATAATAAAAATAATTTATTAATAAATCAAGAAATTTTTAAAATATTATTATTTTTACAATTATTTAAATCTTGAATTATTGTACTCACTTCAAATAAATCATTAATCGTATTATTAAATAATTCAGTAACTTCATTTTCTAACTTTAATATTAACTCCATTCGTTCAATACTACACATACAAACTGCATATTGATATGGAACAAACAATTTTCTTAAATGACTACTTAAATTCTTGATTATTGTTTTTTCTTAAATGAAAGTATATTATAATATTACATTAAATATATAATTTTCTCATTAATAACAATTGTAATGATAATAATAATAAATTATTTATATAATAAGTAAATTTAATCTACCTTCTATAACCCATTTATTTAAATATGAAACTTTAGCAATTTTTTCTAACAATACTAATAATTTAATTAAAAGAAAATCAATGTCATTTGATATTTCAGATATTGATTCAATATTATTGTTTTGAGGAATCACTTCTTTTACTAATATATAGAATAATGAACAAAAGCACCTTTATTAAAAAAATTTTTTTTTCATTAATTATATATTAATTTTTATAATAGTTATTCTTTTTTTTTTATATGTACTAAAAAGTAAATAAGAATATAAATATATAAATAATAAAAATATTATACTTGAATAAAAATATTTTTTTATTTATGCTTTCACCAATAACAGATTCTGATGTTGCTATATTTTGACCTTCAATGCATTCTTTTTCAAACACTGTATCAACATCTGAAAGAAGATTACAAAGAATTTCAACAATAAATTTTATGTGAATTCCAAAATAACTGTGTAATACTTCAAAAGTTTCTATTTATATATTAAAAAAAAAATTTTTTTTTAATAAGTTCATTTAATATTTTATTACTAATTTTTATATATAATTACATACTGTCAATTAATTTCAAAATCTTTCTTGGTAATTGTGGATCAATATACCACCCAATTAATAAATCGATTATTTCCTAAACAAAAATTCATATATTGAAAAAGAATTAACAATTAATAATTTGAGTATTATTTAAAAAAGTTTATAATAATATATTTCATTGTACTTACTTCAAATTTACTATCAAAAATTTCTGGATAATCTTGACTTAATGTTTGAATAATTGATAATATTATTGGTAGGTAATCATGGGTGTCTATTGAATCCAATAAATTCTGTAAACTATTTAAAATATTTATAACATAATTATGTAATAAATTTTTATTCTCATTCGAAATAATTATCTTTAATTTGCATAAATATATTTTTAATTATATTAGTAATGTTATATTTGATATAAATAATAATTAAATTATATGGATATAAATTAATCACCTTTTCAATACATAAAAGATTCCACAGTTTTTTTTTACATTCTTGTTCTTTTGATAACCCTGAAATTGATTTGTTTACAGCTAAATTACTAAATATCCAATTAAATATAAAATCGTTAATAGTTGCATCTCCATTAACCGAAAGTGTAGATATGATTTCAATACAAATCTTTTTCAAGTCAGCTGAAGCACTTTATTTTTATTTTTATTGTAATGAATGTATATGTTGAAAATATATATATATATAAATAAAATAACAATATACATAAATAAATTTATAATCTTATTAATACTATTAAAGAATTGTAAAATATTTTAAATTGATATATTAAACTTACTTTAAATCAATAAATATCTTTTCTAAGCCATTATATGAAAGAAGTAATCCCATAATATTTGAAATTTCATTTGAATCCAATGAACGAATAGAGTTTAATAATATATTAGCATTCTTTATTTTTTGTTGATAGGAAATATTCTTCATATATAGTACCTTTGACAATTGTTTTTTTATATCTTTCTTAACTTGCTGTGATTGTTCATTTACTATTTCTTTAAATATCAAAATATTTTAAAAAATATTATTAATATTTATATTATAATAAAAGTACATTTTATATATACTATAGGGTTAATATAAATTTAAATCATACCGTTTTGTTCTGAATACTGTGAACTGCCAGATTGGTTATAATAAAATGAATTTGAGGAATTACGTTTTTGCTTATAATTTGAATTACTAACTTGTGACATTGATGGAAAATTTTGTGATATATTTTGAAAAGAAGGCATTTCAATATTTTGTGAAAAATTATATGGTTGTTGCTGGAATTTTCTAAATGAAGATTGACTTTGCTGTTGATATGGTTGTTGTTGTTGCATATAGTAATTATATTGACCTAATTGATAAGGGTAATTATCCTCAATTCCGGAAGATCCCATATTATTATATGAATATTGAGAAGAATTACGTTTATTTTGCTAACATTTCATTCCATAATATATGAATAAAAAATATTTCAATATTCATAAAATAGATATAAATCTATTTAATAATAATAATAATAATAATATATATATAAATAGAAAATAGATATTTTACCTTTTCATTATTATAACTATTATTTGAATAATTATAATTTTTATTGTAATAATTATTATTACTAGAATTATTACTACTGTTATAATAGTATTGATTATTCATTTTTAAGATTTTATATTTGTATATTATAATTACAATTGCTTATTATAATTATTTATTTATTTATTTATTTTTTTTTATTTACTCGTTCTTTCTTTTTGTATTATTGTTTCGAAAGATATATTTTATTCTATAAAAAAAAATATTCATTTGCATATTAATTACTAATATTTAAAATTTACAATTAATAATAAAATTTTACTTATATATTCAAAATAAAATTAATATTTATTTACTTTATTATTATGTACTATTATGTACTCTCGAAATGTTGCTTATTCACCTTACTTTTCCTTATTATTACTGTTAATATTATCTATTACACCTTTGTATAAATATTATAAATAAATTCAAATAATTTTCTATGAAAAATATTATTCATATTCTTGAAATTTGAAAATAATAAGCTAATAGGCATTCTCAAGTTTACATTAAGAGCAAAACTGAAAAGATTCAGAACTATTTATAAATGAATTTACATAATAAAATATGTTCTAAGATCTTTATAACCTTCAATATTAGCTACTTAAATGATAATTTATACAATTTATATTTGAATATCAAATAATCTTAGTAATATTTCGAATATTTTATTCGTAACTTATTAATTTATACATTTAAACAGGGAAAAAAATATTTTATAAATAAGTATATTTATTTTTTTTTTAAAAGTTTCTCTCTTTTTTTTTTTATTTAATATTATTATTTATTATATTATTGGTAATATAAAATTCTTTAGAGTAAATATTGTATTATAAAAAAATTAGTAAAAAAAGAAACTCAAAAATGTACAATAAAATTATATGAATAGTTACAAAATATATTTATGCACTTCAACTTTATCCAAATTTATCTAATCAAAATAATCATAAATTAAGTATAATAAAATTTGAATTAAAAAAATAAAAAAAAATAAATATATATATAATGTTTTGGTAAAAAGAAATATAAATTATGAATAAATATTATAAAATATTTTTTTTTATCCACTTATTAACAATTATGCATTTAATTATTAGACATTGAATATATTGTTTTAATTTTTATATAATTTTTATATAATTTTAGCTTTTTTTATTGATATATTAAAATACATGATATAACAATACTAATAAAATATTTGTTTAATTATTAAATATAAAGAATATTAAATTTTAATTTTGTTATGATTAAAATAATATATTCAATTTTATATTTTATGACTAATTTCAAAATTAAAAAAAAAAATTATATATATTTCAATTTTTTACTTATTTATTTATTTATTTATTTATTTTATAAAAATGATGAGAAATATTAAATCTATTGAAAAAAATATATATATAAAAATATATAAATATATATATTTTTTATATGGATAATACAAATAATATATTGTAAAATAAAATCTTTTATTAAATTAAATTGAAACAAAAATAGCTCAATTATAATATGTTTAATAAATTAAAAAAAAAAAAAAAAAAAAAAAAAAAAAGAGAAATAAAAATAAATAAAAAAAATTTTTTTTATAAAGTTTTTTATAATAATTAGGATTATAATAATAATTTTCAATATTTTTTTTGTTACATTTTATAATTATTAAAAATTTAATTATATAATTTTATTATAGTTTTAATATATAATTAATATATATATAAAAATAATAATTTAATAATTTGTAAAAAAAAATGTTGTAAATAAATATTGTAAATGTTTTTTAAAAAAATAAATATACAATAAATAATAAATATTCAGTAAGAAATAATTTATAATATATTCTTAAGTTTTTTTTTTTAATTGTTAAATATTAATAAAAAATATTAATAAAAAATTTTTGAATTTTTATATTATAAATATTGTACCTAATTTATTTAATATTATACCTAATTCATATATTTTGAGTTTTACCAATATAAAAAAAAATAATCCTCATAATATTTTTTATTGATTGAAATGTTTATACATTTTAAATTACATATATATAGCTAAATATTTAATTAATGTGATATGATAAGTAACTACTATAAATCAACGACTTAATTCATCTTTTTCTTCTTGTTTCCATCACTAATATATTTTTTTTTATATAGTAAAATTTAATTATTAGACTTTATGAATTTATCAAACATAATTAAATTTATGAATTACTATTATTCAATCATATAATTTAAATTTTTATTAATAATATATGAGTATTTAATGAGGTTTGTGTAACATTTGATTTAAGCATATAAAAATAAATATACAAATAAAGTTTAATACATATATTTATTTTCTCTTAATTACTATAATTCATTTGTTTATTATAAAATTTAAACAATAATGAATATAAAAATTTTAAATATTAACGAATTTAAAAATTATACTAAATTTTTTATTAGTAATAAAAATATTCAAATTCTTTTATATAATCTACTATTTTATTTTTATATTTTATTATATTATATACATATCTATTTTTTTTTTCCTTTTTAAAATATAAAAATAAAATTACATAAAATTAATACAAATTAATTTTTAAAAATAATTGAACTTGTAAAAACTTAATAATTTACCATATTCATATGAAATTATATATATTTAAATGTATGTAGTAATATATAAAAGCTAATTAATTTATATAAATTTCTATTTACTAATTTCTTGATATTATTATTATATTTAAAAAAACCAAATTTCATTTCATTAGACAAAATTAAAGTATCTCTAAGAGTATAATATTAAAATATATATTAATAAGCAGAATTTATAATATTTTTTAATAAAAATATGGATTTTAAAAGAAATATTGATATCATACATGAATTTAATTCATTTAAAACAATTATCCCAAATCAATTTAAGTAATATACATTACAAAAATCTTCAATTTTTTAAAAAAAATAATTATGGTTATTACTTTTGATATTAAAAATAATTTCAATATTATTATATATAGGAAATATCTCTTGAATCAACTAACAAATGAAACTATTATAAATTGTTTTCAAGAAAACAATAAATCAAATCCATTAAATTCAATAATAAAATACAATGATGAAGAAACAAATTATCATGATTTTGAAAATGGTAATTTATTATTATAAATTTAATACAAAAAAAAAAATAATAATAATAAAAAATAAAAAAAATTAAAATTTAATAAAAAATAAAAGAATCAAATAAAATTGCAATATGGTTGATATCTATAAATAACAAACCTAAAGGTATTATACATATATAATAAACGAATGTTACAAAGAAAATAGGATTTAATAATAATTAAATTTATTTTATTTTATAATAAATTAATAGATAAAATTGGTATTATATTTAGAAATACACCAGAATTATTACTCTTTATTGTGGCAATTTTAAAAATAGGTGCCACTGTAGTATTATTTAATGATGAAATATCGGGTAATGTATAATAATTTAAAAATAATAATAATGTAAAAAAAAAAAAAATAAATAAAATAAAATAAAAAATAATAATAATAAAATATATGATATATTAATAATACTATTTTATTTTCATTTTCATAATTTAAAAAAATCAATAAAAGAATCAAAATTATATATGGGTTTAAACGAATTAAATATTACTACTTTTATTACTCAAGATGTTTTTCCTAATAAAATTTACAATAAATTAAAATATTTAATAAGAAATTTTTATATTTATAAAAGTAAGAAAGAGCAAAAAGATCAACATAATAATAATTCAAATGAAAATAGCAATTTTAATAAAATCAAAAGCAATTCCAATAATAATAGTAATAACAGTACAAATTCAATCAAAATTATAAGCCCTGATGAATTAAAATTATTACCTCCAACAATACCCTCTGACATTTTCTTAGAGCAAATAAATCTTTACAATATAGCCATTATTCATTATTCAAATACGTAATTTTTTAAAACTAAATTTCTATAATATATATTATTAATTGTATAAATAATATTATTTAAATATTTAATTATAAATAATATCAATAATAGAGTAACATAAAATATTTATATTATATATTTTAAAGAGGAAAAATTACTGAGTTTTCCCATAGAAATGTTATAGGTATTAATAATTAAACTTTTATTCAATATAAGATATTATTTAGATTTATATTAATATTATAATAAATAGTAAAACTGAATATAATATATATATATATTTTTAGCTCATAGTAATATGCTATGTAGTGATTTTAAAATAACAAATAAAGATTATATTTTGTGTAATAGTTCTCTGACAAAAAATATAAGATGTAACTATGTAATTTATTGATATACATACTAAAAAACAAATAAAATAATAAAAATCGTAATAATAATTATGTAAATAATACTAATATTATTTATTATATATATATATATTTAACATTGATAAGCCCTTTTAAATATATTTATGTTTTTAACAAAAGGTGTAAATTTAATTATAACTGATGAAACAAATAATGAAAATATTTGGGATATTTATGATTTATACAAATCAACAATTATTAATGTAATTTTTAAATATAAATACTTTAAAATATTGACATTCAAACAAATACATATATATATATATTATACAAATATTAGTCATGTTTTATTAAAAATTTTATATTTCTTATATAATATTAGTACTCTCCATTATTAATTAATAATTTAATAGAATCTAATGCTTTAGATAATCATAGAATTAGATTAGTTATGGGGACATCAATATCTGTAGATATGCAAGAAAAAATTAAATATATTTTAAAAATTCCCTTTATAGGATTATATTATATATCAATAAATGGTAAAAGTTTAAAATATATATTTATATATAAAAACTCATAATTGTGTAATGTATTATATATTAGTATGTTACATTATCAAATAAATAATATTTTTTTTATTACAAAATTATAGGAAAAATAATTCTATCACATTTGAATAAAATTCAAAATTCAAAAATTCAATGTAATCTTGGAAGTCCTGGTATTATCTTAAAGTATATTGAAAAATAAAAATTAAATACTAAATACAAAAAAAAAAAAAAAAAAAAAAAAAAAATCTAAAAAAAAATTATTAAATATAAATATTTATATAGGCAACATCGATCTTTATCTATTGTAAAGGTTGATGCGAACGATAAAATACCCATTAGGGATGATAATGGTTTATGTATTGAGGTATATTTATTTAAATTATGTTATTAATTATATAAAATAATAATAAAATTACATAATTATATAAATATTAATTATTATATTTTTATAATAAATTTATTACATAGTGTAATTCGAACGAAACGGGTGAACTTATCAAACGTATAGAGAATAAAAGTTTAGAAACAGCAATATTTCTTGGAGAGGTTGAAGCTGATGCATTTAAAGAAAATTATAATAAAATATTTTTAAAAAATGTTTTTACACCAGGTGACATTTGGTACAGGTAAAATGAAACTATATATAAAAAAAATAAAATAAAATAAAAAAGATAATAATTGAATTTATTATAAACTAAAATTTTGATTACATATATATATATTATTTAATTTATAATTAAAGAACAAACGACTTATTTCAAAAAGACAATAAAGGGTATTTTTTCATAATATTTATAAAATATAAATGAAATTGAAAATTGATCAATGATGAATGAAAATATTTAAATTTTATTTAAATATAATTTATCAATATTCATATATTCATATTCAAAATATAATAGATTTTTATATTATATTGATGGTATGTTATTATACGTAATATTTTCAAATAAAAGTTGTATATCTTAATATTAATATATTATAATTTAATATTAATAATAATAAAAAAAATAAAATAAAATAAAATAAAAAATAAATAAATAAATAAATATATGAAAAAAAGCTTTGAAAAATTGTTATAGTAAGTATTTTAATAATACAATTAATTGAATTATTAATCATAAAATGACTAAAAGTATAATATAATAGTTTTAAATGATAACGTAATATACCCAGCTCTTTTATCAGATAAGATAAATTCATTTGATTTCATAATGGATAGCTTTGTTTATGGAATTAATAATCCAAGTATATAATTAAATAAAATAAAAATAATAAAAATAATAAAAATAATATGATAATTATTAATTTAAATAATAAATATATATATTGATTTTAAATTTAAAAGCCAATAAAAAAGAAAGTATAACTATGTGTAATATAATTATATCAGATGATTTCAATTTAGAAGATTTCACAAAAAATTTGATACAAAAATTTAATCCACTTAATGGTTTACCGGTTTTCATTAAAGTTTCATATGGAAAGTAAGATATAGTAACATTAATTATTATATTTATTTAAAGTAAATTAATAAATAAATAAATAATAAATTAATAAATAAATGAAATAAGAGCAGTAATAAATTAATAATAATAATAACAATAATAATAATAATAATAATAATAATAAAATAAAGATATAAAAAAAATAATCGTATATATATATAATTAGTATTTATTGTTTTTTTTTATCATCCATCAATTATTCTTTTTTAAATAATATAATATAAAATATACTTAAATTTTTAATAGAAAAGAGAGAAATTCCTACAAACCTATGAGAAATGATGGAATAGAAGACCTCTACCGACAAGTTGTTTTAGAAAAAAGAAATGATTTTCAACTTTATTGGTTGATTGAAAAAGTCATAAACAAAAGAAAAAATTCAGTTGTAACTATCACAAAAACGTATGAATATTCACAGTTTCATGAAAATAATTTCAAAGATATTCTAATGATAAATTTAAAACCTAAACTTTAATATATATATATATAGTTGAATAAAGATATTATATAAATTGTAAAATAATTATATTTAAGAATATTTAATTTCAATATTATTATAAATAAATATATATTTGTTAATGATTATAGATTAATATAATTAAATTTATTTATATTTATTTATTTATTTATTTATTTATTTATTTATTACAATAATTAAATTTTCATATTTTTAATACTATCATTTATTATTATTATTATTATTATTATTATTATTATTATTATTATTATTATTATTATTATTGTTAGTTTTTGTAGTATTTCTTATTATTATTTTAATTATATTTAGTTTATTCTATAATTTTTTACATATTTTATTTAAATTTATCCATTATAATAATAATAATGATAATGATAAGAAGAAGAAGAAGAAATAAAATAAAATAAAATATGCTTTCGTATATTTAATATTAAATCATTAATTTTTTTTTTTTTTTTTTATTTTATAATCTTACTAAATCAAATTTTAAATATATTTTTATTATTCATAAAATTTTATGAAAGTATTATAAAATTCATTATATTCTATGATATTATATATATATATATATATATATATTTGATTTTTTTTTTTTTTTTTTTTTTTTTTTATACACTTTATTGTTTTATTTATTAATTATTAGAAGTATAAAAATTATTGATTTCATTATAATGAAAATTTTAATTGAAATAAAAAATATACATGTTTAAATAAAAATAAAATTAATTATAAATTTTATAAAAAAAAAAAAAAAATATAATTAAAAAATATAATAAACATTTCAAAATAACCGATGTGAATTGAAATCATTTCAATTAAAAAATTATAATATAAAACAAAGAAATAATATTTATTATGTAGATAATGTGTATTAACCCTTAACAAAAGAAATATTATAATAAAATTTAATTTTTCAAAAATTTGTTGTGTGAAGAGCGATTCATTATTTGTATTATATAATATGGAAAGACTAAGAAGAAAAGTTTTTCTTCGTCATATTGGTTCAGCATTGACTCTCTTTGTTAGTATTTTTTTACTATATCAATTAGAAAGTTATTTATAATTGATGCAATAGGGTTAGGAAAATATACAAAGTTAACTATAGAACTCTTAAGCATATTTTCAATGTTTTTGTTACATAGTATTGAATTGAAGCTCATAAACTAAAGTTTAGGTCCTACCAAGAAAGAAGATATAAATAAGAAAAATATAAAAAGTGGTTTTACTTCAATCAAAGACTATTGATGAAATTTAATGACTTCAATCAAACATTAGAACAAAGTGGATCATTTAAATATCTAATGAATAAATAATTGATCTCTTGAACCTTCA
Source organism: Neocallimastix lanati (nom. inval.) (assembly GCA_016946835.1). NCBI lineage: Eukaryota > Fungi > Neocallimastigomycota > Neocallimastigomycetes > Neocallimastigales > Neocallimastigaceae > Neocallimastix > Neocallimastix lanati (nom. inval.). The sequence goes on from JACVTC010000057.1 coordinate 67,574, forward strand.
TCGAGGGAGGAATAACTACACTTAACCTCTCACAAATCAAGTGTTCTCTGCACAATCAATCATATAGTTCAATAACAGGAGTATTAATTGTGGTGAAAGTATATCCGACTTCATTTCAAGGAAATACCTTAGAGAATGAAAATCGTCTCATATAAATTCAGGAGGTAGTTGCGATCCAGAAACCTTATGTGTATTAGTCCTGAGAACTAATTACCACCACATAAACTTGAAAAACTATATAATTTAAAATTTATTCAATTCCCTTTTTATTATTATTTATTCTTACTTTAATATATTTTACTTTCATTTTTACTTTAATTCACATTAAATAAAAATTTTGTATATATATATATATATGCATATATTTCTTTTTTCAATAAAATTTATGATTTTTTTATGTTTTTATTTTTTAATAATAATTTTTATTATATTATATAGTTATATATTATATTATTTCCATAATAATAATTTAATCTCATTTATTTTATTTTATTTTAATTTAATTTAATTTATTTTATTTATTTTTTTTTTTTTTTTTTAATTTTTTTAAAAAAAATCTATTACCTTTTTTTATTTAATAATTTTATTATTTTTTTTTCTTATTTTATATTTTGTTGAATTAAGTCCTTTCTTAAATAATTTATTCTTGTAATATTGTTATCAGATAAACTAAAATTTTTATTCCCTTAGATATCATACATTTCACCAACAACAGTAGCATATTGATCATTGAGAGTAGCAAGTGTAGCTTGATGAAGTTTATTACCAGTAACAATATTTTTCATACCATCAGGAATATCACGGTCACCACAAGCATTAGCTACAACTGTAACATTATATCCAAGTTCATAAGCAGCACGAACAGTTGAATCAACACTTAACTATTATATATTATTTTCATTAATAAGAAAAAGTAATATTAATAAATGTTTAAGTGTTAATAACAATATACATCGTTGCAATATTTTATTAAAGCTTTTCTTTTCTTATTATAGTTTTTTTCTTTATATATTTATACATTTATATGTATTTTAATATTAAAATATTTACGTGTGTTGAGTATCCAGCAATGATTAAATTCTTTCTACCAGTTGCATCAATTTTTTCTTTTAAGTCAGTCTTTAAGAAAGCATTTGGTGTAGTTTTCATAACAACTTTTTCATCAGATTTTGGTTCTAAATATTGAATTGGTTTAGTAGTAGCGTTTCCTACAGCAAATAATTCAGAGTTTGGATCACAAACAGTCATAACATGAATAATTGGAACTTTATTTAATCTAGCAGTTTCTAAACAGAAACGAAGTGATTCTGAAGATGTTTTGAAATTGTGAGCTGGAATCTTTCCACATTCTGGATTAAATTCTTGTTGAGCTGAAATTAATAATAAAACTGAGTTGTTTAATTTGATTTGTTTCTTCTTACTCTTTTGAATTTCACAAATAGTCTTACCATATGGAGCCATCTTTTATTTTATTGTTTTAAATGTATTATAAATATAATTATAATAATAGTATTTAAATATTTTTAATATATATATATAAAATAAAAAAAAAAAAAAATTAAAATAGAATAAAATAAAAACCAATTCAATATAAATATATATACTTTTTTTTTTTTTTTTTTTTTAAATTAATAAAAAATTGAAATAATACTTCAAAAAATTTAAATTATTTTAATTTATTTAGTTATATTTACATTTAATTTTAATTATTAATAAAGAAAAAAAATATATATAAAAATTTTATTTAGGTATATATAATAAATAATATAGTAGTTTATATAAAAATTTAAACTTTGAAATTTTATTATATACCTTATTTTTACTTTTTTAAAACTTTAAAATATCTACTAATATGAAATTAATTTATTTATTTAATTTTAATACTAAATGTATTATAAATAAATAATGTATTTTATAATAAATATAAAATGTATATATTATTTTTATATTATGTAAACAATTCCAAATAAATTCAAAGAATTGTTAAATACTGTAATTTTGATTATAAAATTAATAACAAAAATGCACAATGAATTAATGTAAAGATTTATTTAACATGACGTTATTTTTCCATCGGAATTAAACAATATAAATGAAAATATACAAAGTTTTTTTTATTAAATTTGAATTTTATTTATTTATTTTTTATTTTAAGGCTTTATTTTTTATTTTTAATTTATAAAATATAATTTTTCTTTAAAAGTTTTATTAACTATTGAAGTTTTTATTAAAATTTTAAATAAATAGTATTATATACATAATTTAAATATGTATCAATTAATATGTATTTATGTTTAAAATTATATATATAATATTTTTAAAAAGTTAATTATTAAAAGTCACATTTCATAAAGTTCAAAAAATTTATATAATTATTTCGTTATTACATGAATAATTCATGTAGTTTTAATATTTAATATACACTAAAATTAATATATATAATTATATAGAAAAAAAATATAAAATAAAATAAAGTAAAAGTAAAAAAAAAAAATAATAATAATAAAAAATAAAATAAAAATAAAAAATAAAAAATAAAAAATAAAATGAAATAAAATATAATAAATAGTTTCATTTTTACTTATTTTTAATTTTAAAAGTTTATCAGAAAAAAAAATTAAAAAGAAAAAAAATTATGTTTTGATGTTTTGATAAAAAGATAAAAATTTTTATTAAAACATGATTATTTTGAATATACAATTTCATTTTTCTACTTTTCATCATAGGATATTTGATATTTCTAAAACTTTCTTATTAAATTAAAATAATTATTATAGAATAAATATTAAGAACTTTTGTTTATTTCAAGATAAAATTCTAATATATATTTTTATTATACATATATGAATGCTAATCATTTAGGGAATTTAAAGAATTTTTGGTAGTATTACAAAATAAACACCATATACCTGGTTGTTTAACATACATTGTCTCAAATAATAATAAAGTAATAATAATTAAGAAAAGATTTATTTCATGAAGTTTATTTATTTTATTATTATTAAAAAAATATATTAAAAGTGAATTTATATATTTCTGTATTAAAACTACAAAGCGTAATCATTAAAAGAATCAATTTTTTAAGATTTTCTACTTCATTTTGAATAAAATATAAAAATAAAAATAAGCAAAATAATTATTATAAATAAAACTTTAAAATAAATAAATAAATAAATAAAAAAATAAATAAATAAATAAAAAAATAAATAAATAAATAAAAAAATAAATAAATAAATAAATAAATAAATAAATAAATAAATAAATAAATAAATAAACAAACATAAAAGAAGCAGAAATAAAAATAAATTATTTTGTTAATTTTTAAAATTATATAAAAAAGTTTTTATTAGACAATAAACTTCTGAACAAAAATTTAATCTTTGAATGGATATTGAATAAATTTGTCCTTTTTTCCTTTTTTTTTTTTTTTTTTTTTTTTTTTAAATTATTTCTATTATTTAATATTTCATTAAGTTTTAAATTATGAAAATATTAATCTCCATAAATATTATTAAAAGTATTTTTTTTTTTGTATCTTAGCAAAAGAACATTTAAATCTATATAAATTATTTTAAATAATATATTTTGATAATTAATTTTAAAAAATTATTAATGAAAATGAACAATACATATTAAGTATTTATCAAATACATACATTTTTTTTATTAAAATTAAAATATATTTAAAAACATTTTATTTGTTTATAATATAATTTATTGAAAATTGATTGGTAAATAAAAAATTTTAAAAGTATTTACAATACATTATATTTATAATTTTTTTAAATAATGTAAAACGAAAGAAAAATATTTTAGTGAAAATATACCAATTACAAATCGAAATATTGATATTATATTTCAATTTCTACCTTATATAACCTTTTATATGTTGCATTATCATAGCATTCATTATTTTACTATAAGAATAGTTAATATCGAAAAAGTCAAAATATATAATATACTATTGTTATTATAATTATCATTCTATTTATTTTTTTTTTTTGATCTATTTTATATAATGTTAATAATATATTAATATATTTTTAAAATATATAAATTATTTTACTATGAAAATAATTTAATTTACTATAATATATTATGAATGTATACTAATATATATTAAATAATTCAGTATACATAATAAAAATATATGTATATACTTTAATATATATACAATAATATATTACAATATAATAAAAAGTTATTTAATAATAAAAAATATTTTATTTTGATTTTTTTTATGTTTTATATTCTTGATAATTAATTATAAATCATATTTAAATAATATTTTATTCTAGATATATTTATTATATAGTTTTTTTTGAATATATTAAATATGTATATTAATAAATATGTAAAATATTTATTAATATACATAATGAATGTATTTATACTATTTAATAATTACACCAACAATAATAGTAATTAGAATAATTTTTTTTATTAAATTATAAAAAATTTTTTTTTTTCTTTTTTTAAACAAATATATAATATTTTTATTATTAATAATAAGTCTTTTATTTTTATTATAAAATATTGAAGTTAATTCATATAATTTATATATTAATAATAATTAAAGATTGGAAATACACAAAAATAATAAATAAATAATTAAAAAAAAAAAAAAAAAAACAAAAACAAAATGTCGATGAATTTTGGTCCAGAGTGGTAAACATCAAATCAAAAATCCTATTTATAATTAATAATAAACAATAATTAATAATATTTATTATTTTAGAAATATTAATAAACAATTCAAAATAATAAAAAAATGTATTGAAATATATATATAATTGATTGATGAATTAATTAATACTAATATATATGTAATTGTAATGGAATTATTAATAATTATAAAATATCGTGATTATTTTAGAAAAAATAAAGCAATTTTTGAAAATACAAAATAATTAATAATAAAAGATTCTAGAAATAATTAAATAGATGATTATATATAATATATAATAAAATATTAAAAAATATTAAATATAGTACTGATAAACAACAAAAAAAAAATAATATTTAATTAATTAAAAAATAAAATCATATTATTTAACATTACATTTAATATAAATTTAGGATAAAAAGAATTAGACATAATAATAATAATAATATAGAAAAAAAATAATAATATAAAAAAAATAAATTTATTTATATTTAGAATGAAAAACTATAAATTACTAATAACATATAAATTTATTGTAATATTGTGAAATATCATATAGGATGAGAAAGCAAATACCATCAAACTATGATGCAAGCTCAAACTTATCAAATATAAACAATAATTCAATGGATAATTATTCAAAGGGTAAAACAGCTATGAATGATCATAAGGCTGGATCTAACCAATATAAGTATTCTAAGGATGAAGTTATGTCTATTTGGAATAATAAGAAAAAGCCAAATAATAAGAAAATGTCATTTGATTATGACAAAAACATATCTTCGACAGAACCATTAAATTCTATGTCTATGATGTCATTTAATAATTATGATAAAAAGGTAAGTAATAGAGTGTAATTTATTTCATTTTGTTTAGAAATATATTAATGATAATAATGTTTGTAGATATTAGGACAAAATTCTGTGAGCAATGATATGACTTCAAGAACATCTCGAGATTATAATGAACGTACTGAAAATCATTTTAAAGATCGTAATGATTCAAGATTGAATTCACGTCCATTCAGTTATAATCGAGGTATAATTATAAAATTTTAAAAATTGAATAATTAAATTTTAAATCTAACTGAAAATTATAAATTTTATTAGGTTCTTATGATCAAATGGCTAATGGAAGAAACGATTGTAATTAAAATTTTGTCATTTTTTATTTTTTAATTATTGTTTATTATTTATTAATAATGTTTAATTTAGAACAATAATTATTTATTAAATATAATATATTGAATATAAATTAAATATATAATTAATGTATATATTATAGTTTCAATGGATCCAAATAGAAAGATTGGTAATATTTGGGAAAGTCAAAATCGTTCAAACAATTATATGGGTAATAGTAATATGTATTCATTAAAAAACAAGAATGATTTTAATAAAAAACCCAAGTTCAAAGTAAGTGTGTTATATTTTTTTTAACAATTGCAATAAATTAAATTAATTTAATTGATATTGTATAATTTAAATTTAGTCTATGAGTACTCCATTGAATAAGGATATTGAAATGGATGGTGTTCAATCAAATAATATTGATAACTTAAATATGAAAGATAATTCAAATGATTTAACCAATACTTTTGATAATATGTCTCTTAAGACAAATTATAGTAACGATAAATCTATGAATAATTCTTTATTTAACAATGACATTTTTCCATTCAACTCTAATTCGTTAAATGTTACAAAAACGCAAAGTTTTGATGATCCAATGAAAACTCTTAACATTAGTAAAATGGATAATATTGGACTTCAAGGAAGTATATTTAATGAACCAGATTCAGTTAAGGAAAAACCTAAAGAGGTAACTATTGAATCTCCAAAATGGAATTATAAAGATCCAAGTGGAAAAATTCAAGGTAAATTAAATAAAGAATGAATTATTATTTAATATAATACTTATTATATTAACAAGTTATTAATGACTTTCTATAAAATATAATTAGGTCCATTTTTATATAATGAAATGCAAGAATGGTATAATGCAGGTTACTTCGAAAAAAATTTACCAGTTAAAAAGGAGAATGATGATGAATTTAAATCATTATCATCTATAATTGAACAATATGGTGAGGAGAAACCATTTATTATAGAAGCTGAGAATTATATCAAGAAAAAAAAGGAATTAAATCTTAAAGCAAATGAGGTCACTGCGACCACTGCTACAGTTCAAACACAAGCTATCTCAACAAGTAGTAATTCTAAACCGTCAATTAAACCGATTCAAAAAACCATACCTTCATCAACTCACCAATCTTCATTGGACGCAAATGTAACATCACCCATTGGAAATAAAAAAATACCAGTATCGAGTTATTCAGTTGGAGGTGGAATTGGACTTGGTCGTGGAATTGGAATGAAAGAAAATAATTCATTTAGTAATAATCTTGATTCAATGTATAACTCCTTTAATAATAATACTATTAATTCACCAAAAGTTTACACTGGTAGAAACGCTTCATTCCCAACTATGGGTAATCAGTATGAACCAGTTGGTTATCCAGGTATGAGTCGTCTTTCTACTGGAATGAATAATCCTCAAATGATGGGAATGCCTGGTAGTCAAACATGGGTACCATACAATGATCCGTCTTTATTAGGATTTAAGGGTATGATGGGATATAATGATATTTATAGTAATCAGTATTATAATTATGATCTTATGAATCCAGATTTAAATAAGTCAAACTTTAATCAACAATTTTATTACCAACTTATGCAACAGACACATCAATTCCCACCACAATATTACCAAATGATGAGACAAATGCCACAAAATCAAATACCATTATACAATATGTTTGGACAACCAATTAATGCCGTAGGTATGAAGCCACAAATGGTTTCAAATCCTAATATTGGCGCAATGCAAAATGAAATAATACCCATAATAAATAATACAACAGCTGCAAACAATTCGCAATCTCTATTTTCAGGAAGTGATACAAACCAAAATTCATCACAAAATACCTCTAATAATATGTGGAATACAACTTCACAATCAACTAATAATAATAGTATTAATATTAATAAAGCAGAAAAGAATAAAACTGACTCTATACCAAATGTAGATAATACTAATACCGAAGCAATTATTACTCAGTCATCAAATAATGAAACTATTAATAATACTAAAATTGATAGTATTGCTAATGATATACCAATTAATGAGGCCAATACCGAAAAGAAGGACAATGTTGAAGAAATAAAAGAATCTGAAAAAGAGCAAAATGAAGAACCTGTAGTAGAAGTTAATAATGAAGAATCACAAGAAATAGAAGAAAATAAAGAAGAATTAGTAGAAGAGGCAGAAGAGGAAGAAGAAATTGAAAAGGAAGAAGAAAAAAGTCAAGAAAATATTGAAGAAGAAAAGAGTGAAGAACATTTTGAAGAAGAAGATAAAGAGAAAGAAGAAAAAAGCCCAATTGAAGATTCAAATCAAGAAAATAATGAAAAGGAAGTTAAAGAAGAAATTAAAAAGCCAATTTCTCCAGCACCAGCCCCAATTAAGAATCATTGGAAAATTTCATCAAATAAGACTCAAAGTCTTAGTATAAAAGAAATCCAAGAAATGGAAGAAAAAGAGAAATTAGAACAATTAAAGAAGCACCAACAAGAAATCAAAGAAAAGCAAGAAGCTGCTGCGAAAGCAGCTACTGAAGCTACTAATAATGTGGAATCTTCTCCAATATCACTTTCTGAACCAACTACAGTATGGGGTGCACCACACAATAGTGTTCAAAAATCTTTAAGACAAATTATGCAAGAGGAAGAAAATAATAAAAAGAAACAAAAAGATTTACAAATGAAAGAAGCTGAAAATAAAAAAGCCAATAAAACAACTTCTCATGTTGTTGTCAATACCACAAGATCAGTTTGGGCTGGAAGACCATTAACTATTATTGCTGATAGTAATTCAAAAGTTGTTACTGCTTCCTCATTAAATGCTGCTAAGAAGGAATCTGTAAAGAAAGAAGTTATTTCTTCATCTACAAGTCGTTCTCAACCAAGCCAAGTTAGTACTTCTGTTAGCAATACCCCAACAACTGCCAAATCTGAAAATGTAAGATAAATTAATTATAAAATTTATAATAATTATATATTTTATTAAAGAATCTATCTAAATTTAATATTTTTTTCTAAAAAAGGAATGGACTCCAGTCGGCAAAGTCGTTAAGAAGAGTGAACAACCATCTCAAAAAATTACGAAGTCTAGTTCTAAAACCGATAATTCAAAGAAGGGACCATCAGATGCTTTTATGAAATGGTGTAAGAATGCTCTTCGCGTTTCTACATCAGCTGGTGTTAATGGTAAAAATAATAACAAAAATTTTGTTGTATTTTTATTTTCAAGTATATTAATTACAATTAACAATTTGTTATAATATTATATCAATTTTAATTAGTTGATGAATTCGTAAATGTTTTATTATTAATGCCATTAAATGAAACTTCTGTTATTTACGATATTTGTACCGATACTCTTGGTGGAATTACTGCTATTGATCCATTAAAATTTGCTGAAGAATTTATAAAAAGACGTAAGATGGATCAAAATGACCAATCATTTTCAGCTGTTCGTGGTTATAATTCTTATACTCATGACGATAACAAAAATTCTAATAAGTTTATTCCAGTTAAAGGAAGTGGAAGAAAGAAGAATCGCCAAAACTTAAATTAAATACAAAATAATTTACTTTAAAAAAAATTATAATTTTTTATTTAAAAATTTTTTTTTAAAGTTAGTAATATTTTGTTTATTTTTATTTTTTATTTTTTTTTTTTTTAAATTTAAAAAAATTATTTTAAGACTAATTGATTATCTTTTTTACTTTAATAATTATAATAATAACATAAATTTTATTTATATTGATACATTTAGTTATTATTAATTTAAATTTGTCTTTTTTTCTTTTTTATTATAAAATTATATGAGGAAATAATTACTAATTTTGAATAAATTTGCAAAGAATTATATATATATATTTAATTTAAAAGATGAAAAAATATAAAAGTAAGTAAAATATTTTAAAACTTTGTTTCTTAGAATATTTTATTTAGTCTTTTTTTTTTTTTTTTTTTTAATTTTTACAATTAAATATATATAGTTTGAATTAGTATTAATATTATAAAGTATTTATATAAAGGGATTTAAATTAGTAATTTTTTTTTAATTTTATTTCTTCACGTTATCATAAAAATATGTTATTTATTTATAAATAATAAGCATAAAAATAAAGAATAATTAAAAAATAAAAAATTAAAAAGGAATGACCAATTAATATTAAGAAATTAAAAAGAAAAGAAAAGAAAAAATAAAAAGATAATAATAATAAATAAGAAAAAAAGAAAAAAGAAAGAAAAGATAATAAAAAAAAAAAAAAAAAAAAAAAAAAAAAAAAAAAATAAAAATAAAAGAAAAAAGAAAGGAAAAAAAAAAAAAAAAAAAAAAAAAAAAAAAAAAAGGAAAAGAAAATAAATAATTTAAGAAAGAAAAAATAGTTTTACATTATATTATAAAAATATAAAGGATAATAATGATAATAATAATAATAAAAAGAAAGATAAGATAGATAATTTAAAAAAAAAAAAAAAAAAAAAAAAAAAAAAAAACATTAATAACAAAATAATAAACATTGAAATAAAATGATAATAGATATAAAAGAATAATTTAAAATCTTTATATATATAAAAGTTAATTTATATATAGAAAAATAATAATAGTAATATAGTTTATTTAAAAAAATAAGAGAAGAAAAGTAGTATTAGTATTATTACATATTAATTTAAATATTAATATTATAAAATTTAAATAATAATAATAATAATAATAATAATAAAAATAAAGATAAAAATAAAAATTATATATACAATGACAATAAAAAAAAAAAAAAAAAATTCAATTTTACTGTAAAAGTTCTTTTTTTTTTTTTTTTTTTTTTTTTTTTTTTTTATTAATTGTAAATCTTTTAAAATATAATTGACTTTATTGAAAGATTGAAAAGTGGGATAAAATAAATCAATTTAGTAATAATAAATTGATTTTATTTAATTATTGCTATTAAAATTCTATTATACAATTTTTTTTATTATTATTACTATTATTATTGTTTTTTTATTTTGTTATACAATGTTATTATACTTTATCTTGATTGATAATTGCATTGTATTATGTTTCTTTATGTTAAGGAGTCAATATTAAATATAATGTATACACTATGAAATATAATATTATTTAATTGAAATTTATTTATTATTTATTTATATTTTAATAAAATATTTAAAAGACTCAAAGTATTATTTTTTAAAAATTATTTGCCTTTTTATATTTTACATACGAATTATTACAAAATTAAATTTATAAATATATATAATACTTTAATGTACAAAATTTATATTATGTTGAGCTTTTCCATTCTTACATTAAGTATTATATAATATTTTATTATTATATACATTTTTTTTTCTTTTTTTAATATTTAAATTTAAGAATTATTAATCTTTGAATATTAAATTTGTGAATTTTAACATTTGTAATCCTGAAATACCATTAAATTAATGGATCTGCTAACATATTTTCAGTATTAATATTTCTAATTCAATTTCGTTTTTCAAAATCTTTTCTTGAATAAATGTATATCTTCTATCTATATACTTACATTTACCTTTAGAATTTGTATCTTGAGCTATTTTTTTTTTTTTTTTTTTTTTTTTTTTTTTTTTTTTTTTTTTTTAGATTAGGAATAAACTTTATTTAAATCTTGAGCTATTGCTATACATGTTTTGTTATCTACTATAATTTTGAATTTTATTTCTTAGTTAAAAATTTCCATAAATAAATTTTTGAACCACAAATCTTATTTAGTTCATTTAATTGTGAATAAATGTTATTATTATTATTATTACTATTATTTTCCCATTCAATTAAAGAATCCTTGAAATCAATAATAGAATAAATATATGTATCACAGAAGAAAGTAGTAAACATCTCTTGAAGTAACAGTAGAATTAGTAGAAGTGTCTAATATCTTATAACCAAGAGAATCAAAAGCATAGCCTAAGAAAATATCAGGTTTAGTATTATTATCAAATTGGTTGGATTTATGAATTATTATAGAAAAAGGCTTTACATCCAAAAAGCTTAGGATGAGATATATATATAGTTTTATTAAAAAATAATTCATTTGGAATTTAATTATTGAAACTTTGGTGTGGTTTTAAATTATTAAGATAAACAGCATAAAGTATAGTGGAATCACAAAATTTATAAGGAAGTTTATCTAAGTTAAGTAAAGTAGACTCGCAACTATTAAGACTTTGATTCAACCATTCAGCAGGGACATTATGCTGGAGGTTACCAGAAACGGAATGAAGAAAATTTACACCATTATCATTTAAATTATTAATAAGGGATTTGTTGATATATTCAGTACCATTATCAGATTTTAAATTAATAATATTATATGAAGTAATATTTGAAATAAATTTACAAGATTTATTATGAATATTGGTAACATCAGATTTATGCTTGATTAGATAAACCCAAAATTTTCTTGAAAGATCATCAAGGAAAGTAACGAAGTAATTGAAATCATTATAATATGTTTCCAGTTTACGGAAAACATCAGAATGAACTTATTTTATAGGTTTTATGGGATTATTTGGAGAGAAATAAAAAGGTTTCCTATTTAATTTAGTGTTTTGCATTGGTGGCAGTTTTTATTATTGTGATTTTTTGTATGTTTAATAACAAAATTTTTATTATTATTATTATAATAATGATCTAAACGATCATGCCATAAATTAGTGTCTATGTTATAAACAAAAAATTTGGAAGCTATATTATTTGTAGGAACCGTATCAAATGCGAATAAATTTTCATCGTTTGCAATAATACTTTCAATTAGATTATTATTTTTGAATATTTGTAAACAATCTTTAATATAGTACATATAGTACATCCATTTTTAAGAATGTAATGAGTGGATAGTAAATGCTTTGAATATTTGACGTGTAATAAATATTTGATAATGGAAAATGGTTATTTTTAAATTTTCCATTTCAAGTACTTACATTTTCAACCTTATCTAAATCATCATTTGGATAAATGATATATTTATTATTTACTTTATTTAAAATATTTAGATTGTTTATGTTATTATTTAAATTTATACCAGTGCCACTATCAATAATCCAATGAATGAAATTAGTATTATTTTTAGTTGCTGTGCTATTACAGTTTTGAATGATTAATATATTTCCTGTAAAATCAATGTATATTTCATCTTCATTTTCATCATTATTTTCAAAAGAATTATTGTTATTGTTTTTAGAGTTTTCAATTTTATTATTATCAATAATATTACTAGAGTGATAATTATTTTTGTAATATCCTTTTTGAAAAATTTTTATTTGTATTATTAACATTTTTATAATTTTTATTATTATCAAAGTTATTATTATTTTCCTTAATTAAAAAATTATGTTTATAATAGTCAGCAGAGTAACCTTTAATTTTGCATATATGACAATAATAATTATAAATTTTTATAATAAAATTCTAATTCTAATTTTTATTATTATTCCTTTTACTTCAATTTATATTATTGACATTTAAATCATTCATACTTTTATTTTTGGATCTTAGTATTTCAACTTTTTCAAAAAAATCTTGTCTTTTGTTTAATTATTTGATAAGATCCTTAAATATTTTGTAATTATAAATTGGTGGTGAGTTTATATTAATTTTATATAATTCATTTACGGAGTATAAAAGTTTTGTTTCTTCATCAAGAGGTATTCTTTTTAATTTATTACGTTTGTTCAAAAAAATTGTATAAGTCATTATCATATTAAATATGGTTATTGATAATTAACTTAAGATTGTTAATTTTATACTTTAGAGTGTTTAAAAGTTTCTTATTCAGATTGATAGAAAACTTTTTTTTAATTTTCAATCATACTATAAGTAGTCTTACATCTTCGAAAATATTCCTTATTCGATTTTTCTAAACTATTTATTATAATAGATTTAACAGTATTGTCCCATTTTATTTGACTTCTGTTCATCTTTGAAAACTAAATTCATTTTCTATTGAAGTATCTAAATCATTGGTTATTAAATGCCTTTTTAATGGTTCATATCAGTCTAATAAATTTTCTTTATTTCATTTAAAATTTTTAATTTCAAAAATGGATTTTGTTATATTTACGTAATATTTATTAATGATTATCTTTATGTCATTAGATTCATCATCTTCTTAACAAGAGGTTGATTCATTATCCTTTTTATCAGTTGGAGTCGATGAACTCGAACTTTCTTCAATATGATTATTATTATTATTATTATTCTTTCTTTTAGCTATTCTTTGAAACATTAACATTAAAACATTAATTTTATTTTGAAATAATTAGAATCATTAATAAGTATTAATATTAAAATTAATAATAGGTCTCTTTGTAACAGACACTCTTAATCTGTTAAGGAGTCAATATAATATACGATATGGAATTTATTTTATCAAACTTTATATATAGATATTTATAATAGAAAAGTAGGATTTAATTTTTTTTGTTTAACAAAAATATTATTATTTATCAATATCAATTTTCTAAAATATAAATAAAAAAAATGAATCTATAATTTTTAAAAATATCTATTTCTATATTTTATATAATCATTAATTTTTTTTTTTTTTAATTAAAATTTTTTTATGAAATATAATATTATTTAATTAAATTTATTTGTTATTCGTTTATATAATTTAATATAATATTTAAAAGTCTTAAAATTTTATAAAAATAATTTTTCTTTGTATATTTTATATACAAATTATTACAAAATTAAATATATAAATTTTTATAATACTTTAATGTACAAAGTTTTAATGTTGTGTTGAACTTTAACACTTTGTTTAATATCAACCCATATTTTATATAAATAATATATTATATAATTTATTTGGTATTAATAAACGTATAGTTATATTCAGAAACAGAACATTAAATAAAACTATTATTAATAATAGTTAACTTAATAAACTGTCTTTACAGATGTTACTTTTTCGTTTTATTCTATTAATTTTGGTAGAAATGATTTAAACCTCACATCATAATAATTGAATTTCTTTAAATTTTCCATTTATTTTCATTATATTACATTAACCTTAATTAAAAAAAAAAAATATTAAAAAATAAAATTTTATAAAAATTAATATATTATTTTATTTTTTTTTTTTTTTATCAGATTATATTTAAAATATATTTATTATTTATAATATATCAAAATAATAATATTTCTAAATATTAATAAATATAATAATGGTAGTGTATTTCTTGCTTGTCTAAAAAAAAAAAAAAAAATTTCAAATCACATTAATATATGAAATAAATTTCAACAAGAAAATATTTGATAATAATAAAAAAAAAAGGAATTGAATTTAGAATAGACAAACATAGGTATAGATTAGAAAAACAAAACAAAACAAAACAAAACAAAACAAACAAACAAACAAACAAACAAACAAGCAAGCAAACAAACAACAACAGCAAATAAAAAAAAAAAAAAGTTTAAATAAATCCAATATGAACAACTTTTCAAAATCAGACCAATTGCTGAACAAAGAAGAAAATAAAGTCAATTTCCAAGTATTTTTATTTTAATTTACTTCATATATTTAAATATAATATATTTTAATAACCTTCTCAAAATTTTTTACCTTTATTTGATATTTTATATTATTAATAATAAACTTTATAAACTTTGTGTTTTATTTTATTTTATTACATTATTTTTTTTTTTTTAAAAAAAAAATAAAGTAACACAAAATTGTAATTATATACAAAATTAAATATTGTTAATTATTTATATAATTCAAAATTGTCTTAAACCTATAATTACATATCAATAATATATATAATATATATACATATTTTTTATTAACACATAAAATATATTTTAATAATGTCAAAATGAGAATAAAAGTTTTGAAAAATATAATTGCATTATTTATAATTTTTAATTTTTAATATTCTTATGTATTATAAACTTTGTGTTTTATTTTATTTTATTTTATTACATTATGATTTTTTTTTTAAATATATATATATATATTATCTATTCATCAAAAGTCACATTAAAACTAGATTAGATAAAATAATTCTTTCTTAAATAAAAACTTAAAGAATTAAAAAGTATATATATATATTGAATAGAAAAAAAAAATAATTTATACATTAATGTAAGAAATTATAAAAACAGTATTCTTCAATTTAATATTTTCTTCTCTATTCATAAATATTTACTATTACTTTTACTTTTTGTTTTTAAAATCAATATCTTTATTTACTATTGTTATAAAGATATATTTTATCTATTCTAGAATCTTAATCATATATATTATATATATTATATATATTATTATTATTATTATTATTATTATTATTATTATTATTTTTTTTTTTTTTTTTTTTTTTTTTTTTTTTTTTTTTGAATTTTTTAAAATAGTTTTTAATTTTTTAATTAATTATTTTTTTATTTTTTATTTTATTTTACTTATTTATTATTATTATTTTTATTTATTATTACTATTATTTATTTATTTGTTATTATTATTATTTTGATTTTTAATTTATTTAATTTAGTTTATTTTATTGCTTGAATTTGATAATTATTATTCAATAATAACACTATTATTATAATTTTTAATTTATAAAGAATTTTAATTTCTAATCATCGAAATTATCAACAATTTCTTCATCATCATTGCTCTTTTTTCTTGATAATCTTGAAAAACTTTTTCCGAAAATATATGAAGTTGTATTTGAAATAAATTTAAAGATGGAATCAGAAACATCATATGAAAATATCATTATCATCCAAACAATAAGGAAGAACATCATAAATATAAATACTATTAATAAAGCAAAGCTAACTATTGGGCCTCCATAAGGTATAAAGTCGGATATAGAATGAATGTATTTGAAGATAATTGGTATAAATAATAAAACTCTGTAAGAAATGAATGATACAATAAGGAAAAGAATAACTTCTGGTTTCATGAAAAATTTTAAATTCTTTAAGAAAAACATTACCATTTTGCTTAATAAGAATCTCATTTTAGTTAAAACAGTACTGACCCAAACTGCAATTAACAATATTGGCATGAATGAACAAAAGATATATTTAGAAATATTAAATATATTGAGTTCTTCATGGAAAATACCGGTTTTACTTACTTTGTATTGATATAATGCATTTATACCAAGGAATAAAGATGTCAAAATATATAAGAAAAATATGAAATATGGTCTATCAGAAGAATTTATATAACTATTAGTCTTTCCTCTTTCAGAAGACTTATCCTTGGTTGCTTTAATTGATGCATTACTACCATTCTTTAAATTTTTACGTAATTTATCTTTTTTAATTTTTTTTGTATTAGATTTTTGTTTCAATCCTGTAGAATTAGGACCATGGAGTCTACGTCTTGGTTTATCTAATGATTTTAATCTGTCTGGTGAAATTTGAATTGAAGAACTAGAAGATGCCGATGATAAGGAAACCATCTATATTATATATGATTCAATTATATATTATAAATAATATTTCATATATAATTAATTTTAATTATTATATATTAATTACTTATATTTACTTATATACATAATATTATATATTTATTATTTATTACAATTAAATAATATATATACCTTTTTTTAAAATTAAAAACTTTAATAATTAAATTTTATTGATATATATATTTAAATATTTTTTTTCTTTCTTTATTTGATATTTATTAAATAAAAAAATTATTTGTTATATATAATTAAATAAGAGAGTTTATGTCTTTTATTACTCTAAAATAAAATTTAAGTAGTTACAAAAATATGATTTTAAATACTTTTATCTAACTTTTATCTTTTTATTCTTATTTTTTTATATATACATATTTATTTTTATTTTATTATTATTATTATTATTATTATTATTATTTTTTTTTTTTTTTTTTTATTTTATTTTATTTTATTTTTTTTTTCATTTATTATAAATTTATTTATAAAAAAAAGATTTAAATTAAATAATTAATTTATATCTATTTTTTTAAATATATTTATAATATTAACATTAATAATAATTTTATTTTAATTAACTTTCTTAAATATCACAGAAAGTTTATCCAAAATTATTTCTCTTCTTTCTTTATTTATAAATAAAAATGTTTAAACTATGATTTTAAAGCAAAATAAAAAAAAAAAAAAAGAATGAAAAATTATATGAATGAGAATATTTTATAATTTCTAATTTAATAATTAATAAGATTTATATATTATGTTTTACATTTGAAAAGTTAATAAATATTAACATACACAGAAACCAGATGAATTAGTATATAATAATTAATAAATTTTTTAATTGAGTTTGTATTATATTTATATTATATATATAGTTATTTAATAATTTTTATATGTAATATTAAATATATTTATATTATAATATAAAATTATAATATTAAAATATGAAATTTTGATATATTAAATATATAAAAAATATATAATGAATTAATGTTTTAATATGTATTGCCATAAAATAGAAAATAAAAATATATATCTTAATATTACATTTCTTTATTAATATGGTCATTAAAATAATTAAAAATACAATAATATTTAATAATGAAATGAGTATGTAAAAAATAAATAAATAAATAAATAAATAAATAAATAAATAAATAAATAAATAAATAAATAAATAAATAAATAAATAAATAAATAAATAAATAAATAAATAAATAAATAAATAAATAAATAAATAAATAAATAAATAAATAAATAAATAATAAATAAATTAATAAACTAATATTTATATAAATAATAAAATTTAAATCAACTGTTTTATTTTTCTTATTTAAAAAAAATTTAAATTTTTAGAAATATTTTTACTCAATTTTTTAATTATTAGTTTTTGTTATATTTATTAAATTCATTATTATATATAAATTTTTTCTTTTAGTACATATCTCATAGATAATATTCATACGGAATATTTATAGAATTAGTTAAATTATTAATTTTATTTAAACTTGGTAAATGTAATTATTGATTAATTTTAAATAATTTTCATTATTTGACTAATGTTTATCTAAAATAAGGGTCTTTATTCACATTACTAAACATCAATGTCTTTTATCCTGGTGGTTAATACTCATGACTAAGTATTCCTGTTTCTAGACTATATAAATGCTAGTACAGAAAGCACTTGATTTGTGAGAGGATTAATATGGTTGTTACTACCTCGATAATGGTTCAAGAGTTCACTGAAAAGAAGCCCGTCGTATAAAACAGTATAAGGAATATCTTTTATATTAGCTTTGCTAAGAAAGAGGTATGCATCAACGCCAAAACAGTATGACAAAGAATCGAATGAGTCTAATACGTTTAAGGGAGAGAATATTTATGAAAACTAATTATACTTGAAATCATATAATATATAAATTTTATAAAATATTGTTATATTTAGTCATACGTAAGAATTTATATTTCCAATTGATCTATTTTAATATTCAAAAAACTATAAATATTCACCGATTTGAATTTTTTGTTATTTTAAAATAATAAAATTTTATTTTTCCATAATTTTTAAAAAAATATACTTGTGTAACATTTAAGTTTAAGATTAATAGTTTGTTTTATTTTACATTTATATTATTACTAGAAGTAATACAAATAAAATATATAATTTAGATAATGAAAAAAAAAAGTTACTGAACTTTTTATTTATTTATTATTTTATCGAATTATTTTTTATTTATTTTTTTACTTATTTAATATTACTTTGCTTTTTTTTATTTAGAATATTTATATTTATATTTATTATTACTTTTTTTTTTTTTTTTTTTTTTTATATGTAATTTTAATTTTATTTCTACTTCTATTTCTATTTATTTATTTTCATTTTATTTCATTTTATTTGATATAAAATTTATTTCTTATAAATAAATTAATACCTATTACAACCTTTGAAAAAAAATTTTTTTTTCTTATTATATATATATATTTATAAATTATTCAATTATCATCAGAAATCTTTAATGATAATAAACATTTAAAATACATATAATATAAACAGAAAATTTATTTATTATTTTCTCAGTTAATAATAATAATAGTAAAATATAATAAAATAAAAATAAAATACAATGAAATAAATATATATAGTCACTTCTCTATAATTTTTATTCTTTTTTTTAATTCACATTTTTATTATTTATATTATTTATATTAATTGTAAACGAATTAAAATGTTTCAAAAGGTGTAACACTAGCATTTAATAATGAAGTACATAAATGAGCCATAATAAATGAAGCTAGAATTATAAATGATAAAATGATACAACACAAATAAAACCAAAATGAGCTGCCTGATTTTAAATAGTTTTTTGCGGATGTATTAACAAAAATAACAACTAATATTATAGATGAAACGAAGCCACTAATTAAATAAATCCATAAATAAGATTTTGATGTTTTCTTATAGCAATTAATACATAAATTTTTTCCTGAAAATGTTGGAAATGAGTAATAAAACCTCTGTAAATGATTCAAACATAATGGATCTTTTTTATAAATATTATTTAAATATTTTATTATTTCATCAATAAATTAATAATAATAATAATAATAATAATAATAATAATAATAATAATAATTAATAATTAATAAGAATTATTATCAAAATATTTATTTATTTATAAAAATATATAAATATTTACCATAACACTTTTCACACCTATCAATGGCAATAAATTCACATTGCTTAAATGAACACATTTGATATTTTGGAATATTTTTTTGACTTTTTCTTGTATCTAAATTTTTTATATTTATTTAAATATTAGTAAAACCAAATAGAAAATAAATTTAATTAACTATTACATTTTTCAATTTATAATATAACATGTTAATTTTTATATTTACTTTCATTTTCACCTAAATTACTTTGGGCTTTTTGATATTCATGATCAGCTAGATGAATTCTATTGAAATTAAATATATATATATTTTAGTAATCATTTAAAAGAAAATTATATATATTATATATAATAATAATAGGGTCAGGATATAGTATTAATTGTTTATAGGATTAATTACATTTGAGTCTGTTTATTAATATGATGTTTTTTAGCATTATTAGAGGTATTTATATTGTTGGATGTTTGATTTGTATTTATATTTTGTGATGGATTCATAACTTTAATTTGTCTAATTGTTGTGTGATTTCTTGCACGACAAGAAACAGATCTTTTCGGTGTAATAACTTCATCTAAATCTTCAGTTGTTTCTAATATTGGTATATAACTAGGTGGTTTTTCAGGTGATACTATAGGTTCTTCTAGTGCTTTTTTTGAATGATTTTCAATCCAATCTTCAAGTGACTTCGGTACTCGAATATTATTAATTCTATAGAAAAAAAAAAAAAAAAAAGAAAACAAAGCATAGAAAAATGTTAAATTTAACGATAAAAAAAATTTATAATAAATAAAATAATAAAGATTCAACAGAAATAAAATTAATAGTTAATTTTTAATTTATTAAATATATATATATATATTTTAAAAGTCAGCAATTTAAAATATATATAATAATTGAAGATTATTAATTATAATTTTTTAAATTTTTTATTTTTGTTTCAAATTTACCTTTGGTCACACATAACAGTAGATGGATTATTATATAAATCATTTAAATTAACTCGTACAACTTTTTGAAGACTTGGTTCTTTTTCTTTATTTGAACTTTCTTGATTGTTCATATTATTTATATTACAATTCATTGAAATATCCTGAAAAGAATATTTATTAATTTCATTTATTGCTATTTCTTTTTGTACTGGTTTTCCTTGTTTTTCTTTCACAACTTTTTCATTTGTTAACTCATGTTCATTTACTTTAATGTGTATTTCATTTGATTTTGAAATGTTTATTGGTGTTTTATCTTGCATATCCATTTTTATATACTTTTATTGCTCATATACTATATTAATATTACATAAATTATTAAAGGTTATAATTAACTAAAACTTTTATATTTTATATAAAAATGACTTTGAATTACTTATATTTGATTACTTCTTTTATTAATTTAGATAAGTTTTCCTATTTTATTTTTTTTTCTATTTTTTAATTTTTACTTTTACTATTTTTCAATTATAACATATCATATATATTCTATGATGTAATTTATTATTTAAATTACATTCAAAATTTTTGGTATTCTTTCCAAATATTATTTCTTTTTTCTTAAAATTTAGTAAATTTATTTATTTTTTATTTTATTTTTTTTTTTAGTAATACTATATTATTTATTTATATTACAAATATATTATATAATAATACAATAAAATGTAATTTTATATTACAATTTATAATAATGATTTGATAATGATTTAAATTATTATGATTATATATTTTGTATTATTACTTTTATTAAAATGAATAAAATATAATTATTCACTGTTATGAAACTATTTAATTAATGTAAATAATAATATAAAGAATATAAACGTTAAATATATTGATTGTTGCTTTATATTTTTTTTTTCTTTCTTTCTTTTTTTTTTTTTAATATTTAAAAAAATTAAGTATATTGCTTATACTATCTTTACTTCTATTTATAATATTAATAATTTCTATTTTTTTTTTTTTTTTTTTTTTTTTTTTTTTTTTTTTAATTTTTATTTCGTTAATTTTTATTTATTTTATTTTTTTTTTGTACTTAAAAGGATTTCTATTGTTTTTTTAGTATTATTATTTAATTTATTTTTCTCTTTTTATTTGAATTTATTTTATTTTTCTTTCTTATTTTTTATTTTTTTATTAAGAAATTTTGTTTTATTCATTTTTTTTTTTTAATTACTTATTTAATCATTTAATAAAAAATTTAAAATTAAACATTTATTAAATATTAAATCACTTCTTCTTTAATTTTCCAATTATTAAATAACATTCCAATATTATTTCTGTTAACATTAACTGTCATAATAATTAATGCTTAACTATCTTTATAATAATATACAAAACATAAAATATTCAATAATTAAAATTAATTTTAAATATTTCAATTTATATATATTAATTTATAAATATATATTTTTATATTTACTAAAATATAATAATTTTATGTTTTATTATTATTATAATATTGCTTTTTTTTTTTTTTTTTGACTTCTCATTAACTACAATTGGTTATAATTGTAATAAATGATATTTATAATTCTGAAAGTACATTAAATCATAGACAAAAGAAAAAGTGTAAAAACGAATATTTAACGCCTTAATTTTTTTTTTTTTTTTTTTTTTTTTTTTAATATTTGTATAAAAATTTTAAAAAACAATATAAATCTAATATTTTAACAATGTAATCAAACAAATTGAAAATAAAATAAAAAATATATATGTATATAACAATTTTATTTAATTTTCTTTAATATAATTTTTTAATTCTTTAAATTAATAAATTTAATTCGATATATATACATATTATAAAATATTTATTTCGTTAATATATACATATAAACTTTTTGTGTAATATTTTTTCATTAAATATGTAATAATTAATGTAAAAATATTATTATTAAAATTTCTATTTAATATCCATATATTTAACAATATATGGATATTTTTAATCAAAGCAAATAAATTATATTATTAATATATGTTTTATTTTATTGCATTATTATTTAAATATTTTCTTTTTTTTCATTTTTACTTACATAAAAATTTAATTTTAAAGTACTGTGAAAATTAAATTTTACATCATTTTAAATAGTAAAATTTTTTTATTTTTATTTTATTTTTTTTTTAGGAAAGTATCCATATATTTTTCATATATATATATTCTTTGTACAACATATATTTTCTATAATAATATTAAATATGGATTAGTGTAACATTAACATTCTGAGTAAACTTAAATTAATAATATCTTAAACCATTAAAAATTAAATAATAAACACAAAGACTAATTAAATAAACTAAAAAAAAAAAAAAAAAAAAATGAATTTTTAATAAAAAAATAATATTATGTGAAATGAAAACTAATCAAACTTTTATATATGGATATATAAACATTTAAATAAAATAATAATACTAATAATATTTTAACTTCGCTTATTTTATTGCATATTATTTATTATTTATTATAGATGCTGTTCTAACTAATAAGAAAAATACTTTATATTATTATTAATATATAAAAAAAAGCTATCAAACTATTCTGTAAAATTAAAAATATATTGATAATATTAGAATTAATATCTTCATATTTTCTATATAAATTTTTAATATTTTTTTGAATTAACATTCAATAAACTATTTTATTAAATAAAAAAATTTCTTGTTCAGGTTTATTTAATTTTTTTTATTTTAAATCATAATAATAAAAATAAAAAAAACTAATTCCAATAAATTATATATATATGATATATTACGGTTTTTTATAATAATTTAATATTATTATTAATTGTTTATTAATATTTAATAATATTTTTATCATAAAAATTAATTTTTTATCACAAAATTTTAAAGTATATGTATATATATTGATGATTCTTTATTATACAGAATAATATTTTTTTATTGATAAATGAATAATTCTTAAAACTAATAAACTAATCAATCTATTATTATTTATATTATTTTATACTGAATTTACTATTAAATTCATATAATTATTGATATCCATTTTCTATTTTTTTTTATGTTTTATAATATTTTATAATATAGTAATGTGGTAGTTAACATTATTATATAATAATTTTTAAATATATTTTGGATGTGATTATTAAAGATAATTTAATACTTCCAAAATTATTAAATATTTCAAAATAAATTAATAAATAAAATTATTACATATAAAATATTTACAATACATTTTATTACATCATTTCACATTGAATGTTGAATGTATGGGCCTTTTTTTACATGAACAAATATTAAAAAAGAAATAAATAAATTTAATTAAATTTTTGTTTAATTATTTTTTTTATTAAAAATATTTATTAACTGTTTTTTAAAATATTATATTTTATATATTTTACATAATAAAAAAGTGTTTATTGATATCATTTAAGATATAATAGTTTTTTCTATTTTTAATAAGTAAACACATATATCAATATTTTTAAGTATTATTTAGTAAAAAAAAAAAAAAAAAAAAAAAAAAAGAAAAAGAAAAAATAAGACTTATTTTTTAAATATAAACAAAAAATATATATTATAAATTTATGATTAAATATTATAATTTTATATTATAATTTTAAAACTAATTAACATATATATATATATATATATATATATATATATATATATTTTTTTTTTTTTAAGTAAATATTATCAATATATAGTAAAAAATAAAGAAAGCAAAAAATATAAAATATAAGTATGGTTGACCAAATAAATAATTTAAAATAAGAAAGTATATTTTTAATATTTATCTTATAAAGTTTTAAAAAAAATAATATTTAAATTATAATGAATTAAAAGTATTATATTATACGAAATAAATATTATTTTCCTTAATACTATTAATTTAAATATTAAACCAATTAAATTATTCTCTTGGACAAATCTTTTTTTTATTTTTTAAAATATTAAAGTATATCATTACTTCGGATAGAATTTTTCATATTTTTATATCATAATCATATAGTAAAAATGTCAGACCAAAATCAATCTGAATATCGCCAATTAAATGTTAATGACGCCTTATCATATTTGGAGCAGGTGAAATCACAATTTAAAGATCAACCTGAAATCTATAATAAATTTCTTGATATCATGAAAGATTTTAAGTCACAAACGTAAGTATTTCTGTATTTCAATAAGTATTTATAGTTATTAAATTTCTATTAATTTATATATGTTTAAATTTAAAATTACTAAAAATTAAAAACTATATTTAAATAGAAGTCATAAAAAATAAAAGATGAAAATATGTTAGAAATTAATTATATTAATTATTATATAGCATTAATACACCAGGAGTTATAGAACGCGTATCAAATTTATTTACAAGTCATCCAAATTTAATAACAGGATTTAATACCTTTTTACCAACAGGATATAAAATTGAACCTACAAATGATCCTAATAATCCAGTAAGAGTTTTAACTCCACATACAATGAATTCAATGAATTTAATGCAAAAACAAAATTCAATGTCATCACATATGCAAAATCAAATGAAATTTCATTCTCAATCACCACCTACTTCACATCAAAATATATCTGTTCATCCTCAAATACAACCAATGTCTCATATGTCTATGGGTAATGGTTCACAGCAAATGATGTCAAAACCGATGAATCCTTTGAATATGCAAAATAATACTAATATGAATCATATAAATGAAAACGATCCTGGCATGTCACATAATAACCAATATCATCCTCATCCTCATCCCCTTAATGGAAATAATAATGGATATCAAAATCAATTGATGCCAAATCAAAATAATATGAAGAATAATTCAATTAGTAATAATAATATGCAAAATAATCAAGATAATTCTTATCATAATATGATTCAGTCTCCAATGATGTCTCATGATTCTAATCCCGCTCAACAGCATAATCAATCTATTAATTCAGTGCCACAACCACCATCCCAAATGACTTCAATAATGAATAATCAAAATCAATCTCATCCACCAATGACTCCAAATGGACCTATCCCAATTCAACCTGCAATTTCTGGACAGAATAAAAGAAATCAAAATCAAACAATGCAGATGAACATTTTTTCAAATAATAATAAAGGCAATAATAATAATAATAGTAATAATAATAATATGAATATAAATATGAACATGAATATGAATATGAATATGAATATGAATATGAATATGAATATAAATATGAATAATAATAATAATAATAATAATAATAATAATTTTAATAATAATAGTAATACAATAATGAATAATAATATGAATAATAATATGAATAGTAATGATAACAATAACGGAATTAATAATAATAATAATAATAATGATCAATCTACTAATAATTCAATAAATATAATTAATAATAATAATATTAATAATATAAATAATATTAATAATATTAATAGTAATAATAATAATCATAGTAATAATCATAATAATAATCATAGTAATAACATATTAAATCAAAATCAACAAAATGTTCCAATAAAATCTCAGGAACAAACGCGCCATAAAGCACCAGTTGAATTCAATCATGCAATTAATTATGTTAATAAAATTAAAATGCATTTTTTGAAAGAACCGGAAATATATAAACAATTCTTAGAAATTTTACAAACTTATCAAAAGGAACAAAGACCAATCAGTGAAGTTTATTCTCAGGTTAAAGTTTTATTTAAGAATGCAGAGGATTTATTAAATGAATTTAAACAATTTTTACCTGATAATGGTAGTTCGACTGTAGTAGAATCTAAATCTGTTATAAATAATCAAAACGATAATACAGGAAGCAAAAAAGTACAAAGTCAAAATCAACCAATCCTACCTTCTAAAAAAACTTCAAAAAGACAAGCATCCACTGTTAATAATTTAAGTACAACACCAGCAAATGTACCGCCATCAAAGAAAGCTCGAATTTCTTTCATGGAAGAAAATTCTGGAACAATAGAAGAGTTGGAATTTTTTGAAAAAGCGAAAAAAGTTATTGGTAACAAAGCGACCTATTATGAATTTTTAAAAATATTAAATTTATTTAGTCAAGAAATTATCGATTCTAAAACTTTAGTAGAAAGTGTTGAACCTTTTTTAAGTAGGTCACCAGAATTATTTTATTGGTTTAAATCTTTTGTGAAATATAAAGAAGAAGTTGAACGTAAGTTACTATTAAACTATAATATTTTATATTATATTATGTTAATTCTTTGATATTAGAATGAAATTAAAAATAATTAAAGAAATAGAATTTATTTATCACTCACAAATATTTAAAATTTATTATTTAAATTTTTAAATCATAATTTTTTATTTAAATTTATATATATAATATAGCTGAAATTGTAGCACCAAAGTATCATGATGTTGATTATACTCTTTGTTTAAGAGCTGGTCATAGTTATAGATTATTACCTTTAAGTCTTACTCATCCAAAATGTTCTGGTAGAGATAAACTATGTTATGAAGTCTTAAATGATGAGTATGTTTCACATCCTATTTTTTTAAGTGAAGATGGAGGTTTTCAAGCTCAAAAGAGAAATCCTTTTGAAGATGCTATGCATAGATGTGAAGAAGAAAGATATGATTTTGATCTTTTTATTACAAAAAATTCATTAACAATAGCACTTTTTGAATCTATTATGGCAAAAATGGATAAAATGACAAGTGAGGAAAAATCTAAATTTAAATTACCACCAGATTTAGGCAGTAAATCACCAAGTATTTTCAGAAAAATTATTAAAAAAATTTATGACAAAGAAAGAGGAGAAGAAGTTCTTTTGGCATTACAAAATAGTCCTGCACTTGCTGTACCTGTTGTATTAAAAAGATTAAAGCAAAAAGATGAGGAATGGAAGAAATCTAAAAAAGAATGGAGTAAAGTTTGGAGAGAAATTCATAATAAAAATTTCTATAAATCTTTAGATCATAGATTTTTATTAATAAAGCAAGCTGATAAAAAGAATATTACAGTAAAATTATTAGTTCATGAGGTTGAAGCATTACATGCTGAACAACTTAAAAAACGAGATTCAAATGTAACTTATCAATATAGTTTAACATTTAATGATGCAACTATATTTGGTGATATGAAAAGAATAATTAGATATTATTTAAGAAATTGTCATAATTTTAATGAATCTGATATTAAAAGGATTATTAGATTTTTAAATGAATTTATACCAAAATTTTTCCATATTAAAAATATTGAAGATGATAGTGATTATGATGAAGATGAGGATGAAGATGAAGAAAAAGTTGATACTACAGATGAAAGTCATTCAACTGAATTAGCAACTGAAAATGATTTAAGTGACTTTAAAAATGAATCATTAAACAATAAAACAAATGATGACTTAAGAAAAAAAATATTAATAAAATCTCATGAAAATAATAAAATGGAGTTAGATAATATTTCTAGTACAAATTCTACTTATTCAGTTATAGAAGGTGCTGACAATGAAAGTGAATTGACTGATTCCGTTGAATCTTCATTAGAGACTCAAAAATCTAAGAAATTCAATAATATAAATTTAAAAATTAAAACATTTAGACCTATCTTTTTATTATTTGGAAATAATGTATTCTATTGTTTCTTTAGATTATACCATAAATTATATGAAAGACTTTTAAATCTTAAAAATGCTTCAGAGAAGATGGCAAAAGAGCCAGATCAATTGAATTTGATTAATCCAATTGCTGTTGAACTAGGATATGTTAAAAAAGAAGTTATTCAACAAAATGCAGAGTTTTGTAGAAAAGGAAGATACAGTGAATTATTAAAATTAATAAAACGGTTCTTCGAAGATACTCATGAAAATCAAGATTTTGAAGAAAAGGCAAGAATACTATTTACTAATCAGGCCTATCAAATTTTTACAGTGGATAAAATTGTTCAGGCTATTGCCAAGCAAATTCAAATAATTACAAATGATAATATATGTCAAGAATTAATAAAACTTTACAACAAGGATTGTGAAAAAGATCTTCATAGTCAAAGACGAGAAGCTATTTATAAACTTTCAGTGAAAACGTTTTTACAAGATGAAAACATATTTAAATTTGAATATAATAATTTAGAAAACATTTTAACTATTCAATTAATGAGTAAGGAAGATTATTTAACAGATAGTTCAATTTCATCAGAAGAAAAATGGTCTGTTTATGTTGATCGTTATATGCAATTAGGTGCTACTGAAGGTATTCATATAAAGCCAAATGAACCATTCCTTAGAAGGTAAATAATAATAATAATAATAATAATAATAATGTAAAATAATAAAATTAATATAAAATAATAATAATAATAATAATAATAATAATAATAATAATAATAATAATAATAATAATAATAATAATATAAAATAATGATAATAATATTAAATAATAATAATAATATAAAATAATAATAATAATAATAATAATAATAATAATAATAATAATAATAATAATAATAATAATAATAATAATAATAATAATAATAATAATAGTAATAATATTTTTAATGAAAAATTACATATTATATATTTGAAATTAAATAAATATATATATTAATATATTAATATATTTTTTCTGTTTTATATTTTTTTTTTAATAGAAATCTACCACAAGTTATTCCTGATGAACCACCAACTAATTTAATTTTACATTCTGGTTTAGAATTAAAGATTTGTGTTAATACATATAAATTATTTTTCGTTAATAATACCGAAGACTATTTCAGAAGGTGTAATACTAAACTTCCAAATGAAAAATTGGAAGTACTAAAAAATAAACGTAAAAATAAATTTATAAAATGGTTTTCTAAAGTAAATAATATAAGTGAAGAAGAAGGGAAAAAATCATTAAATTTTGAAGAGAAAAATGAAAGTAAAAACCTTTCGAATGAAGAAGAAAAATTAAAATATGATAATAAAGATACTACATTTAATACCGAAAATAAAGCATCCATTCAAACAAATTCTACAGAAATAACAAAAGAAAATTAAATCACATATAATTATTAAAAACAGTTAATAAAAATCGTTTGATTTAATATTATTTTATTTTTCTTAATCCTTTATAGATTTTACAATATATTAAAATATAAAAATTTAATATCATACTTTAATTGAAAAATATTAGTATATGTGAAATAATATTTATTAACATTTAATATATATTAAAAGAAAAATAATCATTGCTATTTAATTAGTACTTATTAAAACTTCTTTTTTTTTTTTTTTTTTGTTTTGTTTTGTTTTGTTTATTTTGTTTTTATGTTTTTTTTTTTTTTTTTTTTTTTATTTTTTTTTTTTTTTTGTTTTAAAGCTAATATTTTTATTGTAATTATATATATTTTATATATATTTATTATTTAATAAAAGAAACTATTATTTAATTAAATATTAAAATTATATAAATTATAATTAAATATAATAAAAATTTAATAAGTTTATAAAAAATATATTAAAATATTTTTTTGTTAATGTGTAATATTATTTATTCATATTATATTAGTAATTACATTAACATAGAAAAATTACACTTAAATATTTATTTTACATAATCTTTATAACATATATTATATATATATTATAAAAGTATTTAATTTTGAATAATTAAGTACTAGTAACTCTCTATCATGAAATATATTAATAAAGTTGATATAATTATAAACCTTTAATTCCTGACTCATAAAAAAATTCTTAACAAAAGAATCATTTGTCGGACACAATATTTAATCATAGAAAAATAAATTGAAATTTTAGTTTTAATAATAAAAAGTTGCTCATTGTGTCAATTTAAGGAAGACTAATAAAACTGATTTAAATATTAATAAAATAAGTAAAACTGATATAGTATTGGTAAAAATATTGAAAGAGTAAATATAATTGATATACTCAAAAATTCATAAATAAATATAAATAGATAATTATAAAAAAAAATAATTTAATGAAATTGAATTTTATTATAAAAACTATTGTTAAACTGGAATAAAATGGTAATAATGAAAATAATAGTAATAATACTATTATCTATATTGTAGGCCAATATATATTTAAATTATGTTAAATACATGATTTTAATTATATAAAATTAAAATACATAAAAATTTTATAAAATTAAATATATATAATATATAATATATTTTTTTCATAAAAGCATATGCTCGTAAGTTTCTAATAACATTAAATGTATTAAAAATACATTATATTTTTTATATAATTTTTTGATTTAAATTAAAATAATGTATTAATGAATATTTTTTTTTAAAAAAAAAGATAAAAATATAAAAAGTTTTATAAATATTGTAAATTGATATTAATATATTTTATTTATTTATTTATTTA
Source organism: Neocallimastix lanati (nom. inval.) (assembly GCA_016946835.1). Classification (NCBI taxonomy): domain Eukaryota; kingdom Fungi; phylum Neocallimastigomycota; class Neocallimastigomycetes; order Neocallimastigales; family Neocallimastigaceae; genus Neocallimastix; species Neocallimastix lanati (nom. inval.). Next base: position 99,301 of record JACVTC010000057.1, read on the forward strand.
GATTACATCAAATCAAAAAAAAAAAAAAAAAAAAAAAAAAAAAAAAATCAAATCAAAAAAAAAAAAAAAAAAAAAAAAAAATCAAAAATCAAAAATCAAAAATAAAACTTAACACCAAAAAGTTATTTTTCAAAGAATAAAAATCTTTAAAAGTATTATTGAAACATAATAAGTGTATTTTTATAAAGTAAAAATAAACTGAACATAAAAAATTAATACTAATATTATATTATTTTTAATATGATAAATATTTTTATACAATATATATTTTAAATTATAATGTTATTTAAAATTACTATAATAGAATAATAAAATGGCAGCAAGATTTAAACCATTTATTTCAAGAAATATTGGAAAAATTACATTAGCAGCTTTTTTAACAGGTACTATTATATCACAACAACAATGTCAAAGAAGAATAAGAGAAATTAAACGCAAGGAAGAAGAATATTGGAGAGGAGAAGTTGAAGAACTTATTCATGATGCTGAACATAGAGGAAGAATGGATGAATTAAGACGTATGACTGAATATATGGTCACACCAAATTCTAAAGCAGAAGGTTCAATGAAGGGTTCTAAAGCAAATGAAAAGCCAAAATTAATTACATCAATACAAATCCCCAAAAAAGAAGAAAAAACTTCTTTGTTATTTAAAAAGTCAAAATCTTCAGAAATTAATAAACAAGAAAATATTCCAGTCGATGAAAATTTGGATAAAATGGAAAAAGCTATGGATAATTTAGAAAATAAGATTAAACTTTCAGCCTTCAATTTAACAAATAAATCTCAAAAGTCCAAAGATGAAAAAACAGAATTTAAAATTAATGAGCCATCTGTTAATGAAGATAAAAATAATATTGTTATAACTAATAATAATAATGTTCCAGAAACCAAAACAGAAAATAAAGGATGGTTTAGCTGGTTAATTCCAACTAGTTCTAATAAAACTGAACCAATAGAACCAGTTAAAATTGAAATTTCGAAAGAACAACCTGTTGAAATTACTGAATCATCTGACAAAAAGTAAATAAAAAATATATATTATTGCATTGATTTCTAATCTTTGAAATATATATTCATAATATAGTATACTTTCATTATTATTGTAATTTAAATTTCTATCTTTCAATATTTTATTATTATTTTTTTTTAATTTTTTTTGAAAAAAATTAAAAAAAAAAAAAAAAAATAATAGTAATAAATTGTAAAATATTTAATTTATAAATATAAAAATTTTTTTTTTTTCTTTTAATAATTAAAAAAATTCTGAAATAAGAAAAATGATTAGTATCAAATGAAATAATAAATATACAACACTTGTTTTAGATTCATTTTGTTTTTGTTAATTAGTAATAATAATAAAAGTGTAATATATTAAATGATATAAACAAGAATACAAAATTAAAATTATAATAAAAGTAATAATAAAGGTCAATGAATAAAATAATTATAAAAACAACAAATAAATAAACAAATAAATAAACAAATAAGTAAACAAATATAAAATGAAAGTAAAAAAAACAATGATACAAATAAAGATGTGAATATATTATAATTATATTTAAAAAGAAAAAAAAAAGGTTTTTTTTTTATTGAAATAAATAAATTCAAACTATAAAATGACTTTATTTTTATTATAAATGTTTTTTTTTATTACAATAATGTAACGATAATTATTATTATTATACTACTTTATATTTAGTTTTTAAATGAGATATTAATTTTTTATTTTTAAAACCAGTTGCAAGTCTAAAGCAATAATTAAATAATTTTTGTTTTTGTACTTGGTTTATTGTTGTACTTTTCTTTATTCCAGATAAAAGTTTTTTGACTGTATTTTCATCATAATCTTAAAGTTATAAAATTAAATATTAATTTTCATATTAACATTATCAATAATAATAATAATAATAATAATAATAATAATAATAATAATAATAATAATAATAATAATAATAATAATAATAATAATAATAATAATAATAATAATAATAATAATAATAATAATAATAATAATAATAATAATAATAATAATAATAATAATAATAATAATAATAACAACAATAATAATAATTCATAAATCTATTAAATAATTTACCTTTTCCAAATTTTCTTAATTCTAAAGAACATGTATTTCTGAAATCAATATATTCTTTTAGTTTTGTTAAAAATGGGTTAACTTCATTATCGTTTACAATATTATCAATTAGTATTTTATCATTTGATGCTATTGGTAAAATAACATTTTTATTATTATTTCCTAGAGATTCGTTTTCATTTTCTTCACTGATTTCTCCTTCTTCTTGAACTTCACCATCTTCTAACTCATATTCTTCATCAATATCTTCATTATTTTCTTTATTGTTGTCTATTTTATTATTATTTGAGTACTGTAATCTTGGAATATTGTTTTTTTTAACATAATTCAACTTTTTTTCTGTAGAAAAATCATTAGTATTTGGTTCAATATTATTTATTTTATTAGTATTATCAGAATTAAACGATTTCTCTTCAGTTATTTTATCATAATTTGTTTTTACTATATCTTTTCTTATATTACTTGGTGTTGATAAATTCGTATCTAAATTGTTGGAATTTATTGTAATGGCTGTCTCATTTATCCATTTTTCCGTTGGTGTTGGAATATTCAAAGAACTTGGTATACTTATATTTTCGATATCATTATTTAATTTTGGTATCTTTGTTATATTAAATGGATTTTCTGGAACATATGATCTTTTTCTGGTTCTTCTTAAAATACCAAGAACGCTACTACTACTTGTACTACTTGTACTACTTAATGAAGAAATCGATGACGATGATGATAAATTTGGATTCGCTTCATCAATAGTCTGTTGAGCTTCATCTGCTTCATCAATAGATAATTCTCTATCTTTCTATTAAATTTTTAAAAGAAAAATATTTAAAATATTAGCTTAATATAATATTACATAAATAATAAATTAATTTGAATTTATACCTTATACTTCAAAAACGGATTACCAAACATAATTTTTTGAAGCCATTTAGTAGTTTCCTCATCTTGAAATACATCTCTAAAATACTGAGTTTTTATTTCGGCTTGATGATAGTCACCCATTTTTGATATTGGAACAGAATGATCTTTTAATAATAATAAAAATTATAATAAATTAATATCATTTATATATATATTTCATATAAAATAATCTAAAATATATATATTATTTTTATGATTAATAAAATAATATTACTATCTGTGACATTCTCTTTATTTGTTTGTCCTTTATTTTTTGATATCTCAATTGCCTTAGAAAAAGCTTCTTTCATAGATTTTAATGTTGGTAAAAGATCATGACGACTTATATCAAAAGGATTTTGAGGTAAATTTTTCAACTCATTAAATATAGGTGTATTCTAAGTTTATATATTTAATTAATATCTGAGATAAATATTATTATTAAAAATAAATTTAAATTATATTTACTTTTTTCATCTGAATTTGTGATTTAACACTTTTATCATATTCGTTTCTTGCCTAATGTAATTAAGAATTTTATTAATATTAATAAGGTTATTTTAGTAATAATTTGCTAAATAGAATTATTGATTCATAAAATAATTATATTTACAATAAATTTTATATTTTGCAGTTTTTTAATTGAATCTCTATTCATTGATAATTCTAGTAAATCTTTAGGTATTAAATGAACTAAATTAAATCTTTTGATTTGAGTTCGGATACTCTATAATAATAAATTTTAATTTATATAAGTTTTATATTAATATTATTATTAATTAATTATATATATATATGTTATATTTTATGTTATATTTTATATATTTAATATAAATTTAAAAATCACCGGTATATAATAAAGTGGGACATTTCTAAGGTATTCTTTAAATTCTTGTACCCATGGTATAGATGGCTTATCCCTTTGTTGAAAATGATGAAGTTGTACTATTTAAATAAATAGTCAATATATAATTGAATAGATATTAAATTTTATAATTTTGATTAACAAATAAATATTTACGTAAGAGTTTAAATAGCCATGGAAAATTATATGGAGCAACATATAAGTTTACTGCATTTATCGCTGAACTTGCTTTTAAGAATCCAAATGGAAAACCTTGACCTGGTTTCTTATAGCTACCTTTTATAAATGCCTTAAAAGTAAATTTATTAATATACTTTTATATAATATTTATATATTTGAATAAAATTACTACTTACAAACCAGCAAGTATGAGGAGGTCTTGATATTAATTCTTTCACTAACGGGCAATATTCAACTTGATATCTATCTAATATTATTCCTTCTGGAACTTCCACATTTTCATCTTTTATTTTAATAGATATCGTTGGATGAGCACTAGTTGATGGCTATATAAACATATATGTAATATTTTAATAAAGTTTGAATATAATCATAAAACAATAATTCTCCATCTTAATAATATTATACTATATACATAATAACATACAACATTTAATATTTTTTCATCCACCCAGTATGGTTCCGGTATAGGATTTGATGTTAAAAGATTTGGCTTTGAATTTGGATTAACATAAATTAATTTATGCCTTTGTGTTGGCCTTCTATTTAATTTATCTATTATATCCATTATTTTATTATTACCTTAATATAATTATATTTTATAATAATAAAAAAGATATTTACCTGAAGATAATTCTTCAAAATTTACTAAAACTCCATGTATATGAATAACAGCAGAAGCTGGAGAAACATTGGGATGTGGCATTCTCTGATTTGGTGGCCCCGGATAAGCTCCCATAAAATTATCTATACTTTGTATTAATTCACGAAATGTTCGAATATGATACGCACTTCCTAATCATATTAATTAATAAACATTAAATAATATATTTTAAATATTAATATTAATTAAAAGATTATTTTATGTTTATTATTAACCTCTTGAAATTTCGTTTAAATTTTATTACCTCCCATTGCATCACACATTTGCATAATTTGCTGTTCAACTTGTCCAGAATTAGGATTCAATAAAAATGTATATAATCTTTGATCCCATCTAAAAGGTTCTGGATGAAATTCCGAACCTGGTGTATTTAAGCCTGGTATATTTAACTTTGTAACGGTTAAATTTTAAATTTTAATTTAATAATAATTATAGTTAAATTATAAAAATTAGAAACAACTATAATAAATATAGTTTATTATAATAAAATTTAAAAATTACAATTTCGGAAACTTGAGTTGGTGATGTAAATTTTTCACCATCGGTAAACCAGAAAATAAATTGAGGTTCAAAAAAGCCTGGTAAACGTCCCTATAAATTATAATTTATATATATAAAGGGAATTTGTATTATTAAAATAATAATAATAATAATAATTATAATAATAATAATAATAATAATAATAATAATAATAATAACAATAATAATAACAATAATAATAATAATATAATAATATTAATTAATAATAATAATAATAATAATAATAATAATAATAATAATAATAATAATAATAATAATAATAATAATAATAATAATAATAATAATAATAATAATAATAATAATAATAATAATAATAATAATAATAGTAATAATAATAATAATAATAATAATAATAATAATTAATAATAATGAAAATTTAAATAATGGCCTTACACATCCTGAAGTTTCAAGTCCTCCTTGCATTCTATATAAATTTAAGTAATCAAAAATTGAAGATAATACATTTCCTGCTAAAGACATATTTTGAGCTTTTAAATTTTTTAATTGTTGTAATAAATGTTCTGAAGAATCTTTAAAACCAGACTTATAATATATACATATATATTTAAATTATTGTTTAATACTAAAATTATAAATATATAAATATAATTTATATTTACCTTTATACAATAAGGGGGTTCGTCATAATCAACTAATAAGAATTTATCTTCACCAGCCATTTTATTTTTCATTTGTTGAATTAACTAATAGTAAATATATATTCATTTATTTCATTAGCTGCTATGAATAAAAATTAATTAACAATACCATTTTACCTTCATAAAATGTTCAACACCAGCCTTTGCTGCTTCTAAATATGTCATTCCATTTGAATATTTGACATTCATTGAAGCTGATGTATCAACTATAAATGCATATATCATTTCTGCTTTTTTTTTTTTTTTTTTTATATAGTTACACAAAATTCATTTATTAATAGTAATTGAGTAAAGAATAAATTAATAAATATTTATAATAACAATGAAAAATAATATTGGACTTTAATTTTTAAAGACTTTAATACCAAGTAAAATTTATTTATTCTCTAAATTTATATTGAAAATGATAAAAAAAAAAAATTTTTAAAAAAATAATAAGGAATGAAAAAGAAAAAAAGAAAAAAAGAAAAACAAAAAAAAGAAATGATAAAAAAAAGAAATATATATACAAATACTGAAATTTAAATTTTTAGTTAATTTTCACAATAAATATATAATTAATCACAATAGTAATATAGTAATTATAATAATTATAATAAAAATTGAATTGAAATTTAATTTTAAAATGTAAATTTTATTGTAAGTAATTAATCATGAATAAGATCTTGAATAGAACAATATTAATAATAATCTTTTAAATAGTTTCTAGTAATACGATTATTATTATTTTTACAATAAAATTTATAGCTTATACAACTTATATTTCCAATAGTAATTGTATTAAATGTATATTGTAATATAAGAAATTACTTTTTATTATTTAATAAGTTCATAATTTAATTTTTTAAAAAATAAAATATTTAATGTTTTAATTTATTAATATATTATTTCATAGTAAATCTATTTATGTATAATATTTTGTACATATTACATATTAATGATTGGTATGTATTATGATCAAAATTTTGTATACGTTAATTCTCTTTATTAAAAAAAAAATTTTATAATTGAATGATTAACTTCAATTTTAAAAAATGAAAAGAAATTTCAATGAAGATAATTCCAATAAAAAAAACAAAAAAAAAGGTATATCTATTAAAATATAAATTATGTAATTATAAATAAATTATCATTAAATGTTTATTTTTATAATTGCAATAATTATAAAATTGTTGATAATTTGAATATAATTTCATTAGCTAAAAGAGATGCCCAATTAATCGCAACCGATTTAAATAATTCCTGTAACTTTTTAATAAAAGAAATTCATTATATAAAATATTGTTAAAAATTAATGATTATTTAATATATATATATTTTTTAATTATTAATTCATTAAATTTTAATTTAATTTTTTTTATTTTTAAATTAATAGTAATTTCTAAAGCACCTAGAAATGTGGATATAGTTCAATTTGCTGAAGTAAATTATATATAGAAAGAATTAATATTACTTTTTTTATAATGAAATTAAAATGTTTTTTGTTTATTAAAAAAAGCAATTAAAAAAAAAAATAGAATAAATTTAATTAAATATTTATAATATATAAAAATAAAAATAAATAGGCACGTTCTTTTGAATTAAATGCAATAGAATCAGCATTAAAAAACGCAACGTAACTATATAAAAATAATAATATTAAATTATATTAATATTAAATTATATTAATATTAAATTATATTAATTTATAATAATTAATTTTTTTTTACAGTGAAAATACAGGAAATCAAAGAGTATTTCAAAGTTTACCAAGACATTTACGTAGAAGAGCTGCAAGTCATAATATAAAGAGAATTCCATTACAATTTCGTAAAAAGGCATATTGGGAGGTACTATAAAATATATGAAAATTTCTTCTATATTACAAATATTTATATAAATATTTTATGACTTGAAATAGAGAAAAAATGATCCAAATCCAAAATTACCACCACAAAAACCAAAAAATAGAAAAGATAAAAGAAAGCCAGGAACAATTATAGAAGAATATAATAGACGTTCAGGTAAATTAGATTAAAATAATTGAAGTTATAGTTTTTATCATAAACTTGACAAATTCTTTATATTGAATAGCAAATGTTAAATGGTTGGAAACACATGTATGGCATAGTAAAAGAATGAAAATGTGCGAAAAATGGGGATATAAACTTGTAAATATATTTAATAAAAATAATTTATATACTATAAATAAATGAATATTATATTAAAATAATATTAATAAATTTAAATAGGCTGAATATCCAAGAGAAAAGGGTCGAAAAATAATATATAAAGATGAAAAATATACTTGCCTTCTTCATGACGCGTCATATTATCAGTGTATTGAAATTAATGGAACAGTAAATGATATAAAAAATGTTTTTAATCCAATTATTGATTTATCAATTTCATCAATTACAAGTAATAGGTATTTTTATCATAAAGATATACTTACATATATTTCTTAATACATAAATTATAAATTAATTTAAATTTAAAAATTTATTATAAATTTAGATATATTAAAGGTAATAAACTTGGAAATTCAAAAATATATGAGTTTAAAAAATATCCATTTAATACTATCGCACCAATAACATTCCTTTGGAAAGCAATAAAAAATAATGAAGTAGATTATAAAAGAACATTATGGTTGTGGGTTCATCCTTCTTCTTGTCAAGATATAATCAACGAAATTGAAAATTCAAAGAATTTTTTGAAAATCAGTGATGGTAAATATTAATTATATAGCATATTCAAAAAAAAAAAAAAAAAAAAAAAAAAAAAAAAAAAAAGTAATAACTATGTTTTTATTTTATTATTATTATTTTTTTTTAAATTATACATAAATAAATTATATATATTATTAATAGTTAAAGTCGATTTAATGAAAGATGAAATTATTATGTTTCAATTAGCAGGACCTCGTTCTCATGCAATCCTACAAGAAACTTTAAATTTATGCAATATTAATACAGAAAACATTAAAATTAATGAAGATGCTCATAAGGTTTATAGAAACATTCAAATAATAATAATAATAATAATAATAATAATTTAATATTTATAAAATAAAATACTAATTTTGTATATATATAAATATAATATTATATTAGATATGGGAAAATTTAAAATTTTTAAGAACCCCTTCATCATTACCAGCTGGTGTTGTGCTTGGATTAACAGTTCATGATCCGAGACTTTCAAATTTCAAAAAAATGGAAAAACGTATAAGTGAAATTTCAGAAAAAGATCAAAATGAAATAAATAAAATTTGTAATAAATGGCCAGATAATGTTGCATTCTCAAGTATATGGGATGGTGAATTAAGAAAAAGTTTAAACAATAATAAATGTACAGAAGACTCATTAAATAAACGTAGAAATGAAGTAAGTTATTATAAATATTAAATTTATATAACTTAAATACTAAAATGTTTGATATATATTATAGTCATTAATTCCAGGTACACCTTTGGAACCTTTAGAAAATGATTCAAAAATACCAATATTATTAGCACAAAGAGGTGCAACAAATTATATAATAAGTAACGATAAACAATCAAAAGAATTACTTTATGGATGGAATTTATATATTCCCAAAGGATGGGCAATGGCATTTTTTAAGCCATTAGTTTTTGCAGGAGCAAGAGTAATTGGTAAAAAAAAGTATACTAATAATATTTATTTTTTATATTGATAAACATTATAACTAAGGAAAAAATTTTTAATAATAAATTATTAAAAACAAATAGGTCTTAATAATATTTATGAATTATATTTTGAATCATCAATTTCTTGTTATCCATATGATTATATAGAAACCAAATCATATAAAAATTATATTGACCAAAAAGCAAAAAAAGAAGAGGAAATATATAATAGAAAACCAATATCAAAGAGACCAAATTATCTTAAATTGGGAATTATGTCCCCATTTAAACCCCCATTCGAGGCATATTTAAGCATGATAAAGCAACAGAGTCAAATAGATGATTCGTTATCACTTTGGGTTTTAAACACACCGAAATTGATAAATTTAATTATAGAAGAAGCCAAAATTGAATCAAAATCAATTGAAGATTTAAATGATAAATTATATTCTGAAATTAAAAATCAGTATGATAGTCATAATATTGATATTTCAATTGATGAAATTAAAAGAAATAATTCTATAATAAATGGTTTTATCAGAGTATCCATTGATATTCTTGGAAAAGGTGTTATTAATGACAATTCAATAATATATCTATCAACAAAGAATGAATATAATAAATGGTTAAATTCAAAAAAGAAAAATAAAGAAGATAATTCAAGTATATATAATATAGTATGTATTTTATTAAAAATTTTTATTATTTTTGAAATCGTTAAATTTATAAATATAAAATTTTATTTATATATTTATTATTATTATTATTATTATTATTATTCATAAAAAGGGTGAATTTCCTCCTTCTACTTCAATTATTGGATTTGTAACTACAGGTCATTATTCATTAAATAATGCTCATGCAAAAGCTATTGGTTGTTGTTCAATTGTAGGTTTAAAAGAGATGTACCAAAATAATATAAAGTAAGTTTAATTGATATATATTTTTTATGTTATATGATATATAAAATTTTACTTTATAATATTAACGAATTTTTTTATATAAAGTAATAATTATAATCACTCAACATTTGTATTAGTTAGAGATCCAAAAGGACAAGTTATCCGACCAGCAATATTGAACTTTATTTCATAAAATAATTATAAAAATTTCAATATATGAAATATTAAAAATTAATAGTATTTAAATATGTTTATATATTTAAATAATTATTTATTTATATAAAAATTTAGAGAATTATAGATAATATTATAAAAATTTTTTTTTATTTTTTGTTATTATTGTTGTTATTATTATATAATTATAGTTTTATTTATTAATATTATTAATTGTTTTTAATATAAATTTATTTAAAGTATTTCTGATATGTATTTATTTAAATGTAATAAGTTTATTTTTATTGAATAAAAAAATTTAATTTATTTCAAATTTTTAGATTCATTGATTTATTTATTATTAAAATGTATCATAATACACATTGCAAAATTTAATTTTAAATATGTATTTATGATTTTTACACTATGATTAATTAGAGCGTTCAAATCGAAACGATAAGACAAAGAAGAAATTCTGTTATAGATAAGAATGATAATTTTTATTCACATGGAGTAATCATCAATGAATGGGAAGAGTTAGATGATTTCCCATCGAAACTCATAACGTAGCTTTTTAATATAATATAAAAAATTTCATGTACATTATTTTTATGAATTTTTTTTTAATAAATATTATTAATTAAAGTTTTTTCCTAGTCTAGAAAAAATATACATATATTAATATATATATATATTAAATAATTAATTATTTTTCATTTAATAAAAAACAAATAGAATATTTTCATTTTATTGTAATTATTTATTTTGTTTAAGAATTAGTAATAATAAATATTAAATAAGAAGATTAAAAATATTTAAGTAGAATTTTAATTATCATTATTATTTTACTTTTAAAGAATTTTATATATATATATACATATATATATATTTTCCATAAAAAGTTCAAGTTAAAAAAAAAAAGAGAAAGAAAAAAAATTAATATTTTCAATCATTTCAATTATCTGTTTAATATGAATAAATTAGAATCAGAGAAAAAAAAACTTTTAAATATATTAAATGAATTACTAAATGTTCCACATACATTTGGAATACTGAATAATGTTAAAAAAGAAAAAGCATTAAAAAGCAAATTAGAAAAAGAATTTTCTTCAATATGGAAATTAGACAAAAAAGATTCTATAGATGTATATCCACCACTTCTAGATTTAACTTTCAAAAAGCTAATAATGGAAATAATAGTAATATAAATTATACTTTCATATTTAATAAATTAATTTTAAAAAATAAATTTTTATTAAAGAATTATAATATGTAATATATATTAGACCCCAATAGAAAAAAATTTTATAAAAATATACAATTGTTTGGATCTCGCACTTTATTGTACCGAAATAGGTATGTAATTATATTTCAAAATTATTAAATAATTTCTAAATTTTTAAATAATTATTCACTCTTATTTATCAAAGGATACGCGGATCCAAGTCTACCATTTACATTAATAGAGGACATATTAGAAGTTGTAATAATTGATGAAAGTGAAAAAATATTTGATTATTTAGAAGAAAGAGTAGATAGATTGACAGTGGTAATTGATATAATCTTTTAAAACATTATTATAAATAAAATGTTTTTTAAAAAATGAAAAATGTTTTAAGATATTTAATAATTAAATAATTGTTTCAAAGAATATGCTCCCAACAAAAGGAAAAGGTTTAATTTTATTAAGATTTTGTAATGAATTATTAAGGAGGGTTTCTAAAACGGAAAATACAGTTCTTTGTGGAAAAATTTTAATGTTTTTAGCTAGTGTATTTCCTTTAACTGAACGTTCAGGTATTCAATTTATAAATAATAATTAGAAAAAAATTTATTCTTTTTTTATAAAAGAAAATATAATAATTTATAATATCAATAATTAAAGGTGTAAATTTGAGAGGTGATTTTGATACTGAAAATATTACAAACTTTGAAAATGAAGATTTAATTAACATCAATGATATAAATAGTAGTGGTAATTATTAATTTAATTACAAAATTAAAATTTAATTAAAATCTTTTTTTTTTTAAAAAAAAGAAAAAGAAAGAAAAGAAATTCCAATTCTAATACATATTTATAAATAAGAGCATTTCTATGAATTGTTCTGGAATACCCAAAAGTATTTAAATTGTCCATTATTAATATTTCAAAAAAATGAATTTGATATATTTGAAAAGGTAAAATTATATATATATATATAATATATGAAGATTAAATTAAAAAATTACTTTCATTGTATTAATATTTATAATTTAATTATTTTTAAAATTATTTTTATTTTTATTATTATTATTATTATTATTATTATTATTATTATTATTATTATTATTATTATTATTATTATTATTATTATTATTATTATTATTATTATTATTATTATTATTATTATTATTATTATTATTATTATTATTATTATTATTATTATTATTATTATTATTATTATTATTATTATTATTATTATTATTATTATTATTATTATTATTATTATTATTATTATTATTATTATTATTATTATTATTATTATTATTATTATTATTATTATTATTATTATTATTATTATTATTATTATTATTATTATTATTATTATTATTATTTAAAAATGTTTAAAAAAAGTCAATCAATAAAATTTTAACCGAAATTGAAAAATTTACACCATTAGAAAGAGATTCAAATGGTTCAACTAAACGTAGAAAGCAGAAGTCATTACAGGATAATACAGTAGCTGTTGATGTTTTTAATTTTTTTTATTCAAAATACTTAACAGGAAAAAATATATTTGATTTAGAAGTAAAAAAAATATTGTTATGCTATTTATAAATTATATTTTCATAACAATACTTTCCTATTATAATAATTTTTTTTTTTTGGTTATTATTATTATTAATATGTTTATTATTTATTCATTCTAAACAAGCTGAAAGATCCATATTTTAGAAAACAAATTCTTGTTCAAATATTAATTGCAATTCAATTTCTTAGTTCACTATCGACAAAAGAAAAACAAAATATGCAAAATTATTTGACAAAAACTGGTAAACAAATAGTTCAAAATAAATCAATACAATATCAATACACTTTAACTGATGAACAAGTAAAATAATTTAAAACAAAATATAATATAATAATTTAATTTTTATTGGCAATTTTAATATTTATTTTTTAAATCTTTATATTTTAATTTAAATTTGATAGTTTAAATGGACAAAAGAAAAGAGAGATTTAATTAAAGATTTATTAGAAGTTATTGAACCTAATGGTTATGAATTTACAAAAACAATATTTTATATTTTGAAGCATGAAAAAAATATGGTATTTTTTTTGTTTTTTCTGTTTTGTTTTATTATATTTGTTATTATTAGTATTTTATATATATATCAATTAAGGATAAATAAAAATAAATATTTATTTGATTTATTATTAATATTAACATTAATATTATTATTATTATTATTTGTTTGTTTTATCATATAAGATCAAATGGAAAGCTGAGTCATGTAGATCATATGAAAAACCTGAAATGTTACTTCAAAATAAAATAAAACGTCAAAAAACGAATGTATAAATTGAATTTTTGATGATATTATTAATAAATATTTTAAATAAATGGTAATAATTTTAAAATATTATTAATTTAAATAAAATAATTTAATATTTTATTATAAAATATTTAAAATTTTAAAGAATATACCCGTTTCACAATTTAGTCCAGTTATTGTTAATCCTGTTTTGAAAGAGTTATTTAAAGAGTCCTCAGAAAATGTTTTACGATCATTATCTGATGAAAGCAGGTAAAATACAATGACAAAATAAATATTAATTGATTAAGAATTAACAAAGAATTTTATATATAAAAGAAATGTTGTTCCAACAATAGAAGAATTCCTAGAACCTCTTAAGCTAGACTTAGAATTGGAAGTTGATCCACAAGATAGATGCACAGCAAGTTCAGTAAATATCAATTAAATTACAATAATAAATATATATATATTTATATATTTTTTTTTTTTTTTTTTTTTGTTTTTTTGTTTTGTTTTGTTTTGTTTTGTTTTGTTTTCATAATATTATAATATATATTAATTGTAATTTTTAATTAATATAGGAATATTGCTGGAAAGCATTAAGAATCGCAAGTAGACATCATTTAAATATAATACAGAAAAGTGGAAAAGCGGATGTTGAATCATTTTATTCTCAATTATTAAAAGAAAAAGAGCAAAGTAAATCATTTATTATTATTATTATTATTATTATTATTATTATTATTATTATTATTATTATCATTTATTATTATTATTTATTATTATTATTTATTAAAAAAAAAAACTATTAATATCTTTTAAATATTGTTTAATTAAAAAGAGAACGAAAATGAAAATTCCGATAATCAACAAATTACTACGGAAGATGAAAATAAAATTGCCGATGATCAAGATACAGAAATGAAAGATGAGGGTGATATAGAAAATGAAGACTTAAATAATTCAATTAATGATAATGAATCTAATAAAAAAGAAATGGATTTAGAGAGTTCATTAAACGAAACTAGCAATAAAGAAATAAAAGCGGAAGGCGAAAATACATATAATGATAAAGATACAAATACAACAAATTATTCTAATGAACAAGATGAAACAAAAGAGTCTGAAGATCTAATTTATAACAAAGAAGATAATATTGAAAAAAAATGAATAAATTTAATTAAATTAAAATATTATTAGTAATAGATAGATATCAAAAGTAAATTTTAAAAATATATTAATGTCAAATTATATTTATCAATAAAATTTGTAAAATAATAAAAGTAATTATTTAATATTAAATATTTATTATATAATAAAAATAACATAATTTATTTATTCATTTATATACTTATTTATTTATATTTCTTATTAATTCGTTCATTTATTTATTTATTATTATATATAATAATTAAAAGTTAATTTATAATAATATAATAAAACTTTAGAATTAAAAAATTTTAAAATTTGGGTGAAATTTGAAACTTTAATAATTATATTACTTTTTTATTTTTTATTATTATTTTTGTTTTTTTTTTAAAAAAAAATTTTAAAAATTTTTGTGCTGTAATAATCGATATAAAATTTTTTTAATTTCCTTTTTTCCTGATATTTATTGATTTATGTAATTTATAATATTATCTTAGAGTTCAATTTTAAAATACTGTTATTATAATCTATTATTTTTTTTTTTTGTTATTATGTACATATAATTAATAGAAATATATTATCTTCATTTAAAATTAACTAAATAAATAATTATATGTCAACACCAAATAAACGATACAATTTTGTAAATTTAAATAGAAATTTTTTACCAAATAATGTGAAAAATAAATTATTATACTCTACCTACGGTGAGTCAAATTCTTTAGATGAAAATGTAATAAAAAATATCAAAGCTTTTAATGAATTAAAGCAAAAAAAGAAAAATGGGACAAAAAGTTCTCATTATCCAAAAGCATTAATAAAATATGATTATAATAAAAACTCAACAGTGAAAAATATTCATAAATCAATATTTCCAAAAGAAGCTTTTACAGAATCATCTCAGCCCACTGAATCAATAACAGAGATAAATGAAAATAACAAAAGCTCGGACGATAACTTATATAAAGATATACATAATATTTTGTTTCCAGTTGATTCATTTAAGCTACCCTCAAAACAAAATTATGATCTATCCATTCAACCAAAAGTATTTGTTCAATATATACCTAGAAAAGGAGAAATTCCAAGAAAAATTGTAATTGAACGAACAAAAAAAAAATATGCAAGTATTAATATTGCTGAACTACTTTTAAAAAATGGAATTACATCTGAAGATTTATATAATTTATTATTACCAAATAATATTCCAACTGAAAATTTGAAATCAAAATATTCAGATTCTTTAAAAATACCATTAGAATATTTTGATAATACAGAATATGAATCAAGAACAATTGAAGAATGGTTAAATATTAATAGAAATCCAATTGAAATCCCAAATAAAGAAAAAGGTGATACCATACTTTTTGCTTCTATTCCATTACCTGCAATAGCATTTGAATATCCAGAATGGCGTGAGTGTTATGTTACTGGATATAATTATGAAAATGATTTATGGAATATTAAATGGAAAGAAACATCAACATGGTATGTTGAAGAAAATATATCAAATGAAAATGAAGATAAAGATGAAAATATAATTGATTCCATGCTTGAAAATAGTACAGATTCTTTAAATATAAAAAATGAGAATGATAATAATACAGAAAGTATTAAAACTTCAATTAGATCATCAGAAAACAAGAAGAAAAATATATGGATTTCAAGGTATATTATAAATTATAAAATATATTATATAACTTTTGATAATATTCATTACTTAATATATTATATTTTTAGATTACGTTTTTGCTTCAAAGCAGAAAATCCAGAGAAATATGTTGAACGAGTAATGCATGCAATTAATGAAAAAGAAAAAGCTAAAAAAATTATTGTAATGAACAATGAATAATTATTTACAAATTTTTAAAAGAAAAAATATTTTACTAAATTAATTTTTTATTTTATTGTTTTTTTATTTTTATGAATAATATTTTATAAAGAAATATAATTTTTACGTTGATTGTATGTCAATCAATAGTTCTTTATCGATTCCGGAAAAAATGTTAAAAAAAATAAATGAATATTTATTAAAAAATAAAATAATATCAACTAATACAAGAAATCATTCTTTAATTAATGAATTAGAAAAGGAAATAGATATTGATTATAAAAGATCCTCTAACAAAAATATATTTGACCAACAAGTATGAAAAAAAAATTGTTGAAGTGTATATATTATAAAAAATACTAATATAATTTTATTTTTATTATTATCTATCTATATCATTAGGTGAAGAAAAATGAATTTAAAAATATTCTAAATTCTATTGAATTTCCTGAAAAATCATTAAACGATAACCCAAAAGAGTTAATATATATATTATTATTGTTAAAATTAAATTTATATTTAAAATAGAAATAATAATATTAAATCTCTCTCTATATATATTTGTATAATAACAGATATGGAAAAATTATTATTCCAAATTCAGATTTTCCTATCAATAAATGTAATTTTTCATTTATAACATATCTATCAAAAGCTGAAATAATCGATTCCTTTGTAAAAATTAAAGATGAATGCAATAAATTATTAAATCAGTGTAGTTTTGTAACTCCAAATTCAAATAAAACTGTTAAAGTTGAGGAATTCGAGCAGATTCAACTTCAATCCTTCAATTTAATTAAATCGTCTGCAATTGAAAAGTATTAATATTTAAATTTTGTATATTGATTAATTATAATAATGATTTAATATTAATAGAACAAAAAATTAACTAATATTAATTTTTTTAATTTATAACTTATTTATTGAATTGAAATAATTTTTATGTATAAAAATGTTATATATAAAAAAATTTTCCTTAAATTAATGACATAAACTATAAAACTATAAGATGGTATAATGAAATTAAAAATATTATTTTATTTAATTTTAGAAAGAATGAAATAGGATGGTATAATATTTATGAATCAAACGTTGAAGTATATAATATATCAAAATTTAAAAAATTTATGACAACTGTAAGATTTATAATGCAAGATACTTTAAGATATTTAATATTAAATTCTCTTGACAAATATTTAGAGTTCTTTTCAATTTACAATTATTATTCTATTAAAATCCTCTCAATCAATAATGTTAAATTAATTCCATATGATAAAAATAATACAAATATCAACAGTAATTTAACAAAACCTATATTTAATATTGATCTTATAAATAAGAATGGTTCTATATGTTATAATATAGAAAAAAAAGAAATAGTAAAAACAATTTTACAATTGTTTGATAAATCATTATTAGTAATTGATAAAATACCACAAATGGAAAGTATTATATTAAAAAATATTGCTTGGTCTTCTGTAGAGCCATTAGATACCGTTGGAAATACTGAAAAAATTGTAAAAACAAAAAGAATATTATTAAAAGAAAAGATTAACTTTGCAATTCAACAGATAGAAGCATATCTTAAATTATATGAAAAATTTATTCCAATGCTTAACTTTGATATAGATAAATTTAAAGAAGAATATGAAAATAATGAATTGAAATCATTAGAAGAAATTGAATCAGATATAATTCATTATAAAAAGGAATGGGAAATCATTGAAGAAAATATTCCATCATCTATTGATATAGGAATATTTCATATTAACTGTGAAAATATTAAAGCAGCGCTAAAAAAAGATTTACCAAAAATTATACTTTCAATTCTTAATAAAAAAACTGCAGATGAAGTTCAAAATATTAGTAAAGAGTATAGTCATATAGCTCAAAAATTAAAAGAAAAGCCTCTAAAAATTGAAGATATTTGTAATATTCGTGAATATATTGCCACTGTGCCTGATTTAATCCATGAAGAAATTGAAAAATATCAAAAAGTAGTCAACAACTATGATATTCTTGAAAAATATAGATATGAACTTTCAGCAGACGAATCGAAATTAAAATGGAATGTCATGGCATGGCCTAATAAAATTTATGATGCTATTGATAATACTAATGAAGTAATATATGTTGAAGAACAAGCTTTCCTTAAAAATTTACAAGGAGATCAAGAACAATTTACTGAACGTATACAGAGATTAGGTAGTTTAATTTCGGAATTAAGTATTTTTAATGATATATCAAGAATAAATGATTATATTTCAAATATTCATAAAGCAATTAAAGAATTAAAAGAATGTCAGAATCAAGCGGTAATATTCAATTCAAGAGAAGCATTACTTAATTTGCCTATAACTAATTATGATGATATTAATCAATTAGCTGTTAATTTTGAACCCTATAAGAATTTATGGCTAACAGTTTATGATTGGGGAAAGTGGAAGAATCAGTGGATGAATGGATCCTTTAATGAATTACAATCTGACAATGTAGAAAAAGATGTTAATAATTCTTGGAGAATGATGTTAAAATTAATTAAACATTTTAAAAATATGGAAGATAAATTAAAGATTGCAACCAAAATTAAAGATGAAATTGAAGATTTCAAAAAATATATGCCATTAATCCAATCATTAAGAAATCCTGGTGTAAATGCTAGACATTGGGAAGAAATTTCAAAAGAATTAAATATGAAAATTGAAATTACGGATAAAACGACTTTACAAAACTTATTGGACTATAATCTTTTGGATAAATTGCCAGAAATTACGAAAGTTTGCGATATTGCTAGTAAAGAATATGCAATCCAAGAAGCACTTGAAAAAATGAAAAATGAATGGCAAGATCAAAATTTAGATATTTTACCATATAAAGATACGGGAACCTTTATTGTTCATATTAGTGAAGAAACTTTAAGATTATTAGATGATCATATAGTTATGACTCAATCTATGAGCTTCTCTCCATATAAGAAACCATTTGAAGAAGAAATATCGAATTGGGAAGGAAAATTAAAAACCATACAAAATGTATTGGAAGAATGGATGGCTTGTCAACGATCATGGTTATATCTTGAGCCAATTTTCAGTTCAGACGACATTATACAGCAATTGCCTTCTGAAAGTAAGAGATTTAGAACCATGGATAGAATGTGGAGAAAGAATATGATTCATGGAAAAGAAAATCCAAATATAATAGAATTTTGTTCAAATCCAAATCTTTTAAAATCATTTTGTGAATGTAATAAATTATTAGATATGGTATCAAAACATCTTTCAACTTATCTTGAAAGTAAACGTTATGCCTTTCCAAGATTCTTTTTCCTTTCTGATGATGAATTGTTACAAATCTTATCCCAAACTAAGGATCCAACTGCTGTTCAACCCCACTTAAGAAAATGTTTTGAAAATATTATGCGATTAGAGTTTGGTAAAGATAATTTAATTTCAGCAATGTATTCTGCAGAAAATGAATGTATTAATTTTAATGAGCCATTTATTCCTAAAGGAAATATTGAAGATTGGTTATCAAGAGTAGAATTAACTATGAAAGAAAGTATTAAAGAAGTTATTAATAAAGGATTAATAGAATATCATTCAATTCCAAGAAATCAATGGGTATTAAATTGGCCAGGTCAAGTTATTATATCTGTGACTCAAATTATTTTTACAGCTGAGGTTACTGAAGTACTGGATACAGAAGGAGCCAGAGGATTGCCAAATTATTTTCAAAAGTTATTAAATCAATTGCAAGATCTTGTAAAACTAGTTCGTGGTGATTTATCATACATTTCAAGATTAATTCTCAGTGATTTAATTATTATGGATGTTCATTCTAGAGATATTGTCAAAACTATGATTGAATCTCAAGTAAGTAATACTAATGATTTCGAATGGATTAGTCAACTTAGATATTACTGGGAAAATGAAGATCTCAAAGTAAGAATTGTTAATGCTGAATTTAACTATGGTTATGAGTATCTTGGAAATACAGGAAGATTAGTTATTACACCTTTAACTGATAGATGCTATTTAACTTTATGTGGTGCAATGCATTTAGGTATGGGAGGAGCACCGGCTGGTCCAGCTGGTACTGGTAAAACTGAAACTTGTAAAGACCTGGCTAAAGCTCTTGCAAAACAATGTGTAGTATTTAATTGTTCTGATCAATTGGATTATTTAGCTATGGGAAAATTCTTTAAGGGTTTAGCAAGTGCTGGAGCTTGGGCTTGTTTTGATGAATTTAATAGAATAGATATTGAAGTATTATCTGTAATCGCTCAACAAATTTCTACTATTCAAAAAGCTGCTGCTGCAAATTTAAAGGAATTTATATTTGAAGGTGTTGAATTAAAACTTGATAAAACAAATGCTATATTTATTACTATGAACCCAGGTTATGCAGGTCGTACTGAACTACCTGATAATTTAAAAGCATTATTTAGACCAGTTGTAAGTAAAATATTTTAACGTTATATTTTATTATTACTATTATTAATGTTGTTGTTATTATTACATTGTTGTTAATTCATCAATTATTAATTAATTCAAAATAATTTAATTTTTATTATATAAAATTAATATATAAAAATACATAGGCTATGATGATTCCTGATTATACAATGATTGCTGAAATTAGTTTATTCTCATTTGGTTTTTCTGATGCAAGAGTGTTAGCAGAAAAAATGGTTGCGACATTTAAACTTTCTTCAGAACAGTTATCATCTCAAGATCATTATGATTTTGGTATGCGTGCAGTCAAGACTGTTATTTCTAGTGCAGGTAATTTAAAAAGAAGTGATCCTGAAACTCCTGAAGCTATTCTTTTATTAAGATCACTATGTGATGTTAATATTCCAAAGTTTGTTTCTGATGATATTCCTCTATTCAATGGTATTATATCCGATCTTTTCCCAGGAATAACAAAACCAAAAATCGATTATGGATCACTTTTAGAATCTATCAAACAAACTTGTCAAAGGAACAATATTCAGGATATAGATGTATTTATTGAAAAGTGTATTCAATTATATGAAACAACTATTGTAAGACATGGACTTATGTTAGTTGGTCCAACAGGTGGTGGAAAAACAACTTGTTATAGAATTTTATCAGAAGCTTTAACAAGCCTTAGTAAAAATCAAAAAAAGAGATCAGAAGATAAGATATATCAGGCTATTCATACACATGTTCTTAATCCAAAATCAATTACAATGGGTCAGTTGTATGGTGAATTTGATCTTCAAACCCATGAATGGACTGACGGTATTCTCTCATATTTAGTAAGACAAGGTGTTGCTGATGAATCTAGCGATAAACATTGGTATATATTTGATGGACCGGTAGATGCAATATGGATTGAAAGTATGAATACAGTATTAGATGATAATAAAAAATTATGTTTAAGCAGTGGTGAAATTATTAAATTAAATCCAACCCAACTTCTTATTTTTGAAGTTGAAGACTTAGCTTTTGCATCTCCTGCTACTGTTTCCAGATGTGGTATGATTTACATTGAACCGGTATCTCTCGGTATTAATCCTTTAATTGATTCTTGGATTAATGAAGAAAAGGCTCATCTTCCAGAAAATTATAAAGATTCATTTGAAAAAAGAATAAGATTCCTTTTTGCTTCATTCATTAATGATGCATTAGAATTTCTAAGAAATAATATTAAAGAATCTATTCCTACTTCAAACGGTAATTTAGTTCAAAGTCTTTCTAGAATAATTCATTCTATGATTGCGGAATTTATGATATTTTATGAAGAAAATATCAATTCTCAAGATACTATAAATATTTTTAATGAAGAAATAGATCCAATATTTTTATATAGTTTAATCTGGTCTGTAGGTGTAACCTCAGATATGGAGAGTCGTATAAAGTTTGATTGTTGGCTAAAAAACAAATTAAGTGTTGTTGAAGTTTATAATAAATTACCAAATGAGGAAATGGTCTATGATTATCAGTATAACTTTAATGAACGTAAATGGATTAACTGGTTAGAGAAAGCACCTGAATTTGTTGCACCAAATACTTCTGAAGAATTAAAAAATACAATTATTCCAACTATTGATACTATAAGACTTTCTTATTTATTAGAAATATTAAAAAAACAAAATTATAATATCATATGTACTGGCCCTACAGGAACTGGAAAAACATCAATTATAATGGAAAGACTTCTTAAAAATGGAAATGATAAATATATGCCTATAATTATTAATTTCTCCGCAAGAACCAATGCAAATCAAATTCAAGATTTATTAGATTCTAAAATGGAGAAAAGAAGAAAGGGTATTTATGGTCCACCTCTTGGAAAAAACTATATTATATTTATTGATGATCTAAATATGCCAATGCTTGATGTTTGTAATGCTCAACCACCAATTGAATTAATAAGACAATGGATGGATCATGGTGGATGGTATGATCTTAAGTCAGTTGGTAGTTTTATGACTATTAAAGATATTAACTTTATTTGTGCTATGGGTCCACCTGGAGGTGGTAGAAATCCGGTCACTCCAAGATTAACAAGACATTTTAATCTCATTTCATTTACTGAAATGGAAGATAATAGTTTAAATAAAATATTTAAAACTGTCTTAGATATATTTTTAGGAAAAATCTCACAAGATCTTTTATTACAATCAAATGCTATAGTGAATGCATCAATTCATGTTTATAATACCATTAGAAATGAATTATTACCAACTCCAGCAAAATCGCATTATACATTTAATCTTCGTGATTTAGCTAAAGTTATTCATGGATTACTTAATGCTGATCCTAAAACTACTACTCTTCAAGAAGATATTTACAAACTTTGGATTCATGAATGTTTAAGAGTATTTCAAGATAGATTAGTAAATGAAGATGACAGAGAATGGTTTACTAATTTAATAAAATCAACTACATCACAATTTTATAATATAGAATATAGTTCAATTGTTCAAAATGAACCACTTATTTATGGAGATTATTTAGTTCCTAATGCTGAAACAAGAGTTTATGCCGAAGTCAAAGATTTAAATAAATTAGGAAAATTAATGGAAGATTATTTAGAAGAATATAATAATTTATCTAATTCACCATTAAAACTAGTAATGTTTTTGGATGCTATTGAACATGTTTCAAGAATATGTAGAATTATTAGACAAACACGAGGTAATGCTCTTTTACTTGGTATTGGAGGTAGTGGTAGACAATCTTTATCTCGTTTAGCATCTTATATGGAAGAATATGATATATTCCAAATTGAATTATCTAAAAATTACGGTATAAATGAATGGCATGACGATATTAAAAAGGTGATGATGAAAGCAGGTCTTGAAAGTAGAGATATTGTATTTTTATTCTCTGATACACAAATTGTAATGGAGTCTTGTCTTGAAGATATTAATAATATGTTAAATACCGGTGATGTTCCAATGATTTACTCAGTTGACGAAATGGAAAATATATTAAATACTTACAAACAAAAAGTGATAGAAGCAGGGGAAATTCCAACACGTGAAAATATTTTCTCAAAATACGTAAATAATGTTCAAAATCATCTTCATATTATATTATGTATGAGTCCTATAGGTGAAGTTTTCCGTAATCGTTTAAGAATGTTCCCATCATTTGTAAATTGTTCAACCATTGATTGGTTTTCAATGTGGCCAGAAGATGCCCTAAGATCAGTAGCAATAAACACTATATCTGATATATCTGATTTAGGACCAGAAGATGTCATTGATGGTATTGTTGATGTTTGTGTAACAATGCATGAATCTGTTAGATTAAAATGTATTCAATATGAAAATGAAATTGGAAGGTTTAATTATATAACTCCTAAAAGTTATTTAGAATTACTTAATTTATATAAAATATTACTTCAGAAAAAACGAAATGAATTATATGGTTTACGTAAACGAACTGCCACAGGTTTGGATAAATTATTAAGTGCTGCAAAGGAAGTTGAAGTTTTACAAAACGAATTGAAAGCAATGCAACCATTGTTATTACAAACTTCAAAAGAAGTTGAGGAAACTATGGTAAATATTGATAAAGATAAAAAAGATACACAAGTTCTTCGTGAAAATATTGCTAAAGAAGAAGAACTGGCTAGTCAAAAAGCAGATGAAACAAAAGCTATTGCAGATGACGCTAAAAGAGATTTAGATGAGGCATTACCATTATTAGCTAATGCATTAAATAGTTTAAAAACTCTTTCAAAAGGTGATATTACTGAAGTCAAAAGTATGCAACGTCCACCCGAAGGGGTAAAACTTGTTATTGAAGCAGTTTGTATTATGAAAGAGGTCAAACCTAAAAAGGTTGATGGAGATAAAATAGGAAAAAAAGTTGATGATTATTGGGAACCCGGTAAGCAACTTTTATCCGATCCAACTAGATTCATTGATTCATTAATGAATTATGATAAAGATAATATTCCTGATGCTGTTATTAATAAAATTAAGCCTTATATTGATAATCCTAATTTCAAAAAAGAAGTAATTGAAAGAGTTTCAAAGGCAGCCACTTCAATGTGTTTATGGGTAAGAGCAATGGAAAAGTATTACTGGGTATCCAAAGTTGTCAAACCAAAACGTGAAAAATTAAAAGAAGCAGAAGAATCTTTGAAAGAAACTGTTGATGCCTTAAATCAATTAAAGAAGAGACTTAATGAAGCAGATGAGCATATTAAAGAAATGGAATTAAAATTTATTGAAATGACAACCCGTAAAAAAGAATTAGCTGATAAGGTTGAAGAATGTAATATTAAATTAACAAGAGCTAGTAAATTAATTACCGGTTTAGAAAATGAAAGAGAAAGATGGAGTTCAACGGTTACCGAATTAGATGTTCTTCTCAAAAATATAATAGGGGATATATTGATTTCTGCAGGAGAAATTGCATATCTAGGAAATTTCACTCCTGAGTATAGATCGGACCTTAAACAATTATGGAATGAATTACTTAATCAAACTGCTATACCACACTCTGAATCTACTTCACTTTGGAGTAATTTAGGTGATCCAGTGGTATTACGAGAATGGGAATTATTTGGATTACCAAAAGATTCTTTATCAAGAGATAATGCCATTATAATTAAGAACTCACAAAGATGGCCATTACTTATTGACCCTCAAGGTCAAGCCAATAAATGGATCAGAAATATGGAAAGTGAAAATGGTTTAGAAATTATTAAATTATCTGACAGAGAATTCCTTAGGAGTTTAGAAAATGCTATAAGATTTGGAAAACCCGTACTTCTAGAAAATGTGGATGAAGTTCTGGATCCAGCCCTAGAACCCATTTTAGCGAAAAAAATTTATAAACAAGGTGGAAATAGTGTTATTAAATTAGGTGATAATGTTCTACAATATCATAATGATTTCCGTTTTTACATTACTTCCAAATTACCAAATCCCAAGTATTCACCTGAACTTTCAGCTACTTTAACCCTAGTTAACTTTACATTAACTCCTATTGGTCTTGAAGATCAACTATTAGCTTTAGTAGTCATCAATGAAAGACCAGATTTGGAAGAAGCTAAAAACAGTTTAGTAGCTTCAAATGCCCAAATGAAGCAAGAATTAAAAGAAATTGAAGATAAAATTCTTTTCCTTCTTTCATCAGTAGAAGGTAGTCCAGTTGATGATGAACGTTTAATTGATACATTGGCAGCCTCAAAAGAAACTTCCGCTGAAATTAAAGAAAAAATGGCAGCTGCTGAAATTACTGAACAAGATATTGATCAAACAAGAAATAAATATAAACCTGTAGCCATTAGAACACAAATTCTATTCTTCTGTATTACAGAATTATCAATTGTAGATCCTATGTATCAATATTCCTTAAATTGGTTTATGAATCTTTTCACTAATGCTATTGAAAAATCTGAAAAATCAAATAATATTGAAGCTAGAGTTTCAAATATTAATGATTATTTCACCTATTCACTTTTCTGTAATGTCTGTAACAGTTTATTCGAAAAGCATAAATTAATGTTTTCTCTACTTCTGACAATTCGTATTCTTTCTAATGAAGGTAAAATCAATATGGATGAATGGCGATTCCTTCTCTCAGGAAATGCAATGAATGATGAAAAAAGAAAGCCTAATCCAGCTCCCGAATGGATATCTAATAAAATATGGACAGATATATGTTCACTTAGTACACTACCAAATTACGAAAACTTTGATGAAGATTTCATCGTCCATCTAAAAGAATTTAAAAAGATTTTTGATAGTCAGGTCCCTCAAAGAGAAATATTACCAGGAAAATGGCGTCTAAAATTAGATACATTCCAAAAATTATTAGTATTGAGATGTTTAAGAGAAGATAAAATAACGAGTGGAATTCAGGACTTTGTATCGGAAATGTTAGGGGAACAATTTGTTGAACCAAGAAGTACTGCTTTATCTTCACTTTTTGTTGAATCAAACGCAATTACTCCAATTATTTTCATTTTATCAGCCGGTGCTGATCCAGCAACATCACTCTATAAATTTGCCGAAGAAATGAAATTTTCAAAAAAATTAACCACAGTTTCATTAGGACAAGGTCAAGGACCTAGAGCTGAAAAATTAATTACTGATGGTATGGAAAAAGGTCAATGGGTATTATTACAAAATTGTCACCTAAGTCCAAGTTGGATGCCAAAGCTCGATCATATCATTGATGGTTTCACCTTTGATAAAGTTAATAAAGATTTCCGTTTATGGTTAACTAGTATGCCTACTGATAAATTCCCAGTTGCAATTTTACAAAATGGAGTAAAATCTACAGTTGAACCATCAAAAGGTTTGAAAGCTAATCTTCTAAGAACGTATACCGCATACAATGAGGAATACTTAAATTCTTCATCTAAAATTCAGCAATGGAAGAAATTATTGTTCTCACTTTCCTTCTTCCATGCTATAGTACAAGAAAGAAGAAAGTTTGGTAGTTTAGGATGGAATATTCCTTATGAATTCACTGACGGTGATTTACAAATTTGTACAAAACAATTAAATATGTATCTCAATGATTATGATGAAATTCCATATAAAGTTTTAAAATATATTATTGGTGAAATTAATTATGGTGGTAGAGTTACTGATAATTGGGATAGAAGATTGATAATGAATATTTTAGAAGATTTTATTAATCCTAAAGTTTTAGTAGATGGTCACAAATTTTCTCATAGTCCGATTTATTATTCCATTCCTGGAGATACATACAAAAGTTACATTAATTATATCAAGTCTTTACCGTTAGAAGAAACAACGGATGTTTTCTCTATGCATGAAAATGCTAATATTACATTTGCTCAACAGGAAGCTCAAGGTCTTTTCAACACATTATTAATGTTGATGCCAAAACAAACACAAAGCTCTAATGGAAAAAGTCGTGATGAACAAATTACAGAAACAGTACAAAGTATACAACAACGTATACCACAACCTTTCAATTTAAAAGAAATTCTTATTAAATATCCAATTGATTATAATGAATCCATGTCTACTGTTTTAACACAAGAAGTCGTACGGTTTAACCGTCTAATAACAGTTATTCATTCCACACTTAAAGACTTAATTAAAGCCATAAAAGGTTTAGTTGTTATGAGCAAAGCGCTAGAAGAAATGGAAAATAGTATATATTTAAATAAAGTACCAGCTTTGTGGGAAGCTAAAGCGTATCCATCTTTAAAATCATTATCATCATGGGTAGATGATTTAATTGCTAGAATAGAATTTCTTCAACAATGGATAGATAATGGTATACCAAAGGTATTTTGGATTTCAGGTTTCTTCTTCCCACAAGCCTTTTTAACTGGTACACTTCAAAACTTTGCTAGAAAATATGTAATTTCTATTGATAGTTTATCTTTTGGTTTCAAAGTTATTGATAAACCCTATAATCTTATAGATAAGAAACCTGTAGATGGATGTTATATACGTGGACTTTATTTAGATGGAGCACGATGGGATAGTCAAAAAGGTGCTTTAAATGAAGCCTTCCCAAAAACATTATATTCTGAAATGCCTGTTATATGGTTATTACCTGTGAGAAATAGAGTTAAACCAGTAACAGATATATATGAATGTCCAGTATATAAAACATTAACAAGAGCTGGTAAGAATATGAAATAATATATTTAATAATTATTTAAGTTTTATATTTATATAAAAAAAAAAAAAAAAAAAAAAAAAAAAAAAAAAAAAGATTATTTAAAAAATAAAATATTAAAACTATATATGTATTATATATTACTATATTTTTTTTTTATTATTTTTATTTATTACCACATATAATAAAAAATTTAAAATAAAAATAATGATAATCAACGTAAATAGGTACACTTTCCACTACTGGTCATTCTACTAATTATGTATTAACTATTGAAATTCCATCTAATCATCCACAAAGTCATTGGATTAAAAGAGGTGTAGCTTTAATTTGTTCGCTTGGTTCTGGATGGTAGACAGTAAATCCTATCTAAATAATATATTTTTGTTTATATCTACATTCAAATTTAATTGTAATATTTGTATTTTTAAAATTTTTGATTAATGTATTATAATTTAATATATATGTCAATATTTCATTAGTATTTTTTACATCATATTAATTTTTACATAGAATACAATTTATAAAAATATTGTTAGTATAATTTTTATATATATATATATTTATATATATGTATTCATTCTTTATAAAGTCAATTAAATATTATGCAATTTAGAATATATATAAATTTTTAATTTTATTTTCTATTCATAAAAAATATTTTAATACAATTAAATATTATTCATAAATAATAATTTAAAAAAAAAAAAAAATAAAAAAATAATAGCAATAACAATAACAATAATATCAAAATAAATTATGTAATATAATATCACAATCTATACTAAATAATAAAAAATAAAAAATAAAAATAAAAAAAAAAAAAAAAAAAAAAAAAAAAAAACTAAAAAATTACACAAAAATCGTAATATTATTTATTACTAAACTTTTTTTTTGGAATATTTTTTATTTATTGTTTAATACATTTATATTTTTTAATTATATAATTTGTTTAATCTATATTCAATATTTATATATAAAAAAAAATTTTTTTTCAATAATTCCTAATAAAAAAAAAAAAATTAAAAACAATATAAAATAAAAAGAATTTAAAAATATTGAATAAAAGAGAAGAAAAAAAAAAAAAAAAAAAAAAAAAAAAGTATTAATATAAATTATTTTAAATATAAACTTTTTTTTTTTTTTCTTCTTTCTATTTCTCATTTTATCTATTATCATTTTTTTCTCATTCTATTTATTATTATTTATTTTATTATATTTTTTTTATTTATTTTTTTTTTCTTTTTTTTTTTTTTTTTTTTTTTTTTATGCATTCTATTTATTATAATTTCCATCTAGTTAATCTATTATCATTTTTCTTTTATCCTTATATTTTTTTATTATTGTAATTATTTTAAAAGTTATTAGTGTAATTTATTTGTATTCTTTTTCTTTCCTTTTTTTTTTTTTTTTTAATTAAAACATTTTTATAGCAAGTTATTTTGTTTTATATATTTATTATGTTTTGTTTTAATTTTTTTTAATTATAATATTATTTTAATAATCTTTTCCTAATAATATTTAAGTTTATATTTATATATTTACATTTAATCTTCTTCATCATCATCATCATCATCATAATTGTCAAGATAGTTTTGATGACCACTAACATTTAATTTCTTTAAATCATCTATAACTGAATCTTGAACACCATTAGTCTTATTCATGTCCTTCCATGTATCAAATTCTTGTTCAGAAAAACTTTCGAGAATACGTGGTGATCCTGGAGCAGATGGTGGACGTGGAACCTTACGCATCTTACGACCAAGAATAGTTTCTTCACCTTCACTCATGGTTTGTTCATCTGCAAGAGAATGTTCATCAAGGTTTAAATTTTGATCATCATCTTCTTCATTTTCTAATTTTGAAATTTCTGGCCACTTTCTTAAAACTGCAACCCATCTAGCCTTTTGGTATTCAATACCCATACGCTTCCAATCTAATAAATCACTAAGACGTTCAGTACGATTACGTTGATTAATACGTTGACGACGAGTCTTCTTAGTGAAATCGAACATACAGTTAGCTAATTGTTCAACAGATTCTTCAACACTGCAAGTACGACGGTTAACAATGTAAATACCATAATCAGCAGGGTGAGTAATCATTTCTTCCATGAAACAACCGAAACCTGAAAGGTTAGTAGTAATAGATGGAACACCCATAACAGTACATTCAGCTGGAGTGTAACCCCATGGTTCATAATAACTTGCGAAGACACCTAAGTGACAACCACGAACAAATTCTTCGTAATCAAGAGAAAGTAATGGATTGTTAGAGTTAAGGAATTCTGGGTGGAAGATAATCTTTACACGATCACTTGGAGCATTGAATAAACGAACTCTACGAATATGGTTTAAGATTGGATCATGAGCATCATCAGCCATATTATGGGTAACAATTGGTGGCAAAGAATCACGCTTAAGAGCATAAATTCTACGCTTAAGAACAATCATTTCTTCATCAGATAAGAGATTAGCTGGATCTGGCAAAGAACCACGAGCGGCAGATTCTAAAATACGCTTACCAATGCTTTCTTGCATTTCATGAACAGTTTGTCTTAATTGTTTCATTACAGCTTGACCCTTAAGAGCATCAACAGTGAAGGAATGAGTAGCAGCTGGCATAATAATGAAAGCAACTACAGTCATTTTTGAGTTACTTTGCTTTAACTTGTAATTAAGACGAGCTAATGATTCAATATACATATCTACACCCTTGTTACGGTATTCATAACGACCAGCAGTGAAGAAGTATAAAGTATTGTCTAAGTCAAAATCAAAGTGACCATAGAAGTGACCACGAATAAATTCATTAATTTTTTCCTTCTTTAAAGCATGTAAGTTTTGGAATTCATGAATAGCACTGAATTTAACAACATTTAAACCATTTGGTAAAACACCATCTGGCTTACGTTTTAATAACCATTCACTTTCATAAGCAGTAATATGGGAAACAGTAGTAAAGACATCAGCACAGTGAGCAGCACCACGTTCAATACAATAACGATGATAAATTTGTCTCTTTCCAGATTCACTATCTACATCGAAGTACTTTAAGTTGTTATAGAAATCAACATCACCAGCACATAAGTAACGACCTAATAAAGTAGCGTGAGTGGTGAAAATAGTAGCAATGTCAAGATTACGTTTACGAATTAAAACTAAAGCAACACCAGCGAGCCATTCGTGGAAGTGAGCAATAATAAGTGGTCTGTTAGAGACATGATAAGTAGAATAAACAGATGGTTTAACATTAACTGGGTGAATTAATTGATGATGACTTGAAAGTTGGTGTGGATTACTAAGTTGCATATCTGTTGGAACTCTGTTTTTCTTATTGTATAAACGGTAAGAAAATTCACCAAGGAACCAAGCAACGATGTAACCAAAAACAATGGCATCATTTGTTTCAAAATCATCAGAAGGAGATGGGATACCAGAAATTTTGTAAAGATCACCCTTCCATTCATCCATACGATTTCTACATGAATTAATATCAAAAAGAAGAACTGCTGGAGCTCCTTCAATTAACCATCTACCATATAAGAAATGAACACCATTTTCACGCATAGAATCTAAAGTTCCCTTTAATGGTTCAGATGGGATTTCAGATATTTCTTCAACTTCCATAGGAGCAGTCTTCCAAGAAAGTGGACCAATTAAACAGTATCTTTCACCATATTCAGTTGCAGTAACTGGAGTTTTAGACTTAATAACGGTATAAATACCACCAACTATTCATGTTAAAATAAAAAAAAATAAAATAAAAAAGTTAATTATTTACTTATGAAATTATTTTAAAATATTTTTTTTGTTTTGTTTTGTTTTGGTTTTATTAATTTAATTAATAGCACATTTTTTTTTAAAACAATATTATTTATTAAAAACGAAATAATCTTTTACTTATATATGTATTGTTTATTTATTATTTAAATCATATATTATTTTTTATTAAATTTATTTTATTACTATCTTAATAATATATCATATATCTTTTTTTAAAAAACAACACTCTTCATTTTTGTTTAGATTATTGCTAAAACAAAAAATAACAAAATGAACATTACTAATCTATATATATTTTTTAATAATTTTTAAGGTTCCTCTTTATTTTATTCCGTACTTTTTTAAAGATATTCATAATTATTATTAATATTATTATTGTTATTATTATTATTATTTTAATCATTATAAATATAAATTTTATTCACCTTTGTTGGCAACTTCCCATGCAATTTCAAATAATAATGGCTTTGAGTAATTAATTTCTTCAGACATTTTCTAAATAAATAACAAATTTTATTAAGGATATAAATTATGAATTGAAAAATTCTTATTCTATTTTATTTTTTTTATAAATGATAAAAGCTATTTACAATATTATTACTATTAATATGTAAAATAAATGATTTTTAATTATAAATTCCCAACTTTTTATTTCAACTTTTGTTATTAAAAAATTCAACTGTTTTTTTTTTCTTTTTTTTTCTTTTTACTTTTTTTATTTTCCCTTATTTATTATTTATTTCTTATTATATAGTTTCTTATTTTCTTAAAAACAAGAAATTTAATCAATTTTCCCTCAATAATTACAATGATAATTATAATAAAGGATAAAAAAAATTGAATAAATAAATAAAAAAAAAAAAAATAAAAAATAAAAAAAATAAAAAAAAATAACTTTTATATAAAAAATATTAATAAAAAATTATTCTATAATATTAATGAATGTTATATATAAAAATTAAAATAATAAATAAATAATAAATAATAAACAAATTATATATTTATTAATTTATTAATATTAAATATTCATTATTTAATCTTCAAATATATTAAAGTTAATAGATTCGATTTATGTAATATATTATTTTTTGATCAAGATATATATATTATGTTAATATATTAATCTTTTGTAAAGTTTTTATATAATTTAATATACTAAAATTTAATATACAAATCAAAAACTTTATATATCATTCATATTAATATATTAATATTTTTCTATTTCTTTAAAGCAAATTGATAATGGAAAATATTAAATAATATTACAAAAAAAATAATAAAATTAATATTTTTATTTACATTTATTATATATCATATGTTTATATAAAATATATTGTAAGAATAATATTTAGAAATTTTCCACTTTAGGTAAGTAAATAATCTTTAAAAAAAACTAAAATAATTATTATTTTATTTTTTATTATTTATTATTACTATTAACCATTATTATTACAGTTTTGATATTATTATTTTATTTATATGTTTATTTATTTATTTATTTATATTTATTTATTTTCTATTTATTTATTTTTTATTTATATGTTTATTCACTTATTTTTATTATTATTATTATTAATATTATTATTATTATTATTATTATTTATTATTATTATTATTATTATTATTATTATTATTATTATTATTATTATTATTATTATAATTATTATTATTATTATTATTATTATTATTATAATTATTATTATTATTATTATTATTATTATTATTATTATTATTATTATAATTATTATTATTATTATTATTATTATTATTATTATTATTATTATTATTATTATAATTATTATTATTATTATTATTATTGCAAATAACTTTTATTACCAAAACAATAATTATTACTACTCTTTTAAATATTTTTATTTTCTAAATTACAACTTATAGGATCAAATTGTTAAAATTGTATTTATATTAATTATATAGTCTTTTTAATATAACATATTTATGACATCTTTAAATTTAATACAAACTTAATTATAAAATAAAATATTTTGATAATCAAAATCCAAAACATTATAATTAAATCTTTAATAATCCATAATAATCCATTGAAATATTAAATTATTTAAAAAAAAATTTTTTTTTTAATTATATGTTCATTAATAATTCAAAATTTTAAATTGAAATATATCAAAATATTTACAACAGAAAAAAAAAATATGTTATTTTTTTTTTCGTAAAAACTATTATTAAAATATTATTGTTATTACATGATGAATAGAAAATTAATCTTCTCTACCATCAAATTATGAAAAAAAATTACTTTTTAACTATATAGAATTTAATTATTTAAAATAATTTCATGATATTGCATATATATATTAAAACATTAGAAAATTGTTTTTTTTTTTTTTTTTTTTTTTATGATTATTATCACATCATAAAAATTATAAAAGGTCAAAATTATTTTTTCTATATCTAACATTTAAATAGTATATTATATAAAAGATATTAGTTATATTATTAAATGTTTATAATATTATTATAGTTATTAATAAATATTGTACATTAATTTTTATTTAATAACTTTTTTTTTTTTTTTTTATTTTCATTTTAAGTTATTATATTTTTTGAAATTATTATATATATTATTATTTTATATTTTTGTTAAATATGTTTCTTTAAATTCATTTATTAAAATATCTAGTTTTTTCTATTAATTATTAATTCATTTAAAAAAAAAAAAAGTTGTCATGTTTTTATAATAAAGTTTATTTTTATATTTCAAATAAATTTTATAGTACAATAATTTCATCACCATATTATTTGTTGATTATTAAATAAATAGATCAATTAATGATTATTAAATTAAAGATATTAATAAACATCAATAATAAAAATAATAACATACATTGAATATGAAATTAATTAATTTTTTTATTTATTAAATAGATTTGAAAATCTAAAAATTATATTTAAGAGTGTATAATTACCATATCTTCATTTTCACATTAAAATTTTAAGATTAATTTATTAAATAAAATAATAATAATCAAGTTAAAAATTAAAATTATTAATAAGATTAATCTTAAATACCTGATTTATTAAACATTATTTTTTGTTAATTATTAATATCCTAGAAATTAAAATAAAATAAGGTGTTTTAATTAAAGTATTCATAATTATACTCTCATTTTCATTTATTTAACATCAATTTATATATTGATAATATAACATTTTATAAGTTTTAATAAATAAAATAAAATTATAGAATTAAAATTGAAATTATTCCTCTACTTCAAAAATTTTAACTATTATTATGATAATATTTAATAATATATTAATTTTTTATTTTTATAATAAATTTTTATTGCTTTTATTACTTAACAATGATTATATTAAAAATAATTTTTTATAATATTATACATATATATTGTACTAATATTTAATTATTTATTTATCTATTTATTTATTTATCTATTTATTTGTTTGTTTATTTATTTATTTATTTATTTACTTATTTATTATCGAGTTATTATTAATTATTAATTATTTACTTTATAATAAAATTTTTATGGATAAAATTACTTCATAAATAATTATAAATAATTATAAATAATTATATATATTTTTTATGTTTTTTACTATTTTCAATAGTATTGTTAAGATCAATTATCCTTTTTTATATATTATTATAATTATAAATTCAATAGTTCTATAGTGGATCCATGTGTATTTTTTTTATTGTTCGTTTGTTTGTTTTGTTTTGTTTTTTGTTTTTATTTCATTTTATTTTGTTTACTTTTTATTTTTTTTTTTTTTTAATTTTTTTTTTTTAAAAAAAAAAAATTATTTATATTAATTAAATAAAAATATTGTTAACATATTAAAATGTATTAATAAATATTGTTAAATAAATTAAAAAAGAAACTTTTAATAAAATCAATTAAGATGAAATAAGAACTTTTTAATTTTCTATAAATGTTTCATGTTATGAAATTTTCAATTTATACTTTTTTGGTATAAATTAAAATATAAATAACTCTATATTATATTTTATACTAATATATATTCAAATAATGTTTATCAATACAAAATATAATTTTGATTTTTTATTGAATAGTAATACTATTCTCACATAGGAATTTATGAATAAATCATTAAAATAAGCACATTTGAAGTAAAATAAATAATTAATATATTAATCAAAAAACTAAAATACTTAAAAATAATTTCATATTTAAAGTATAAATAAATAAAAATAAATATGAAATTCGAATAAAATTATGTATTAAAAAAAATAAAATAAAATAAAAAACTATTTTATAATTTTATAATAAGCTATTATAAGCAATAATTTTTATGAATGATATTAATTAATTTATATAGTTATTTATTTTTGATTATAATTAAATAATTAAAAAATGAAATTTTATATTATTGGTCAAATATATATTATCGAAAAAAAAAAAATTTTTTATTTTCCCCTTCATAATATCTTATCATACATTTTAATCATATAAACAATCAATTTTAAATGATAAATTATTTGTAAAAATGATAATTGATAATGGTTTTATTATGAAAAAATATTTATCACAGACCTTTTTTCTTTTTTTAATTTAATTCTATTGGAATTTCATATTTATTATTATTTATTTATATTTTAAATGGGAGAGTTGCATTTCGCCATTTTTATTTTTCATTAAGGCATATTACATAATAAAAGTTACATTTCGAAAAAAATTAAATACAATAAGTAAATAAATAAATTTTTTATTTTATATTTTTTTATATTTTTTATTTTTTATTATTTATTTTTTATTATTTATTTTTTATTTTTTATTTTTTATTTGTTATTTGTTATTTGTTATTTTTTATTTGTTATTTGTTATTTGTTATTTTTTATTTTTTATTTTTTATTTGTTATTTTTATTTTTTATTCATTTATTTTGTTTTTCATTTTTTATTCATGGCACTAATAAATGCGCCACTTGACAAAACGCATCACATTCATTTTAAATATTTATGTAAATTTCATCTAAATATCTTAATTTTTATTTTATATTTTAATCATAAAATTTTAAAATTAATTAAACCTAAAAAGGAAATTAAAGGAAATAAAATTTCACATTTAAAAAAAAAAAATAAAAAAAAAATTTTTTTCTATAGATTAAGTTAATGTGAATTATATTAATAATGAATTTTTTATATAAACTTCAAAATTAAAATAGTATTTATTAATATCTTTTATTTATTTTTTATAATTTAGGTTTTTATTATTATTATTATTATTATTTCTTATTATATTAATTTTAATAAAATATTAAAGTAGTAAGAAAATTAGTTAATAAAAATTAAAATAAAGTGTAGCCAATTTATTATTACTTATCAAACTACTGTTATAGATATATTCTTTCATCTATTATTTATAATTTATTTATTCATTGTTTTTTATTAACTATAGAAATAATAAACAGTAAAAAAAAATAATAAAAACGAATATAATAATTATAAAAATGAAAGATGTAAAATAAAAAAAAAATTATACTTTATTTACTTAATATAAATTATGTAGTATAATAATTAAACATCAATATAAAATTATTATTTAATAATTAATAATGATAAATATATTTTTTTAATATAAAAAATAATGTTTTTTTATTAATTGTTAATATCATTATTTATTTATATTATTTATATTATTTATTTATTATAAAAAACACTATCACCGATTTAATAGATTATACTTATAAAGTGTAAAATTGAAATATCCTTATATAAGTTGTATTTTCGAAAATTAGTACAAAAATAATGAATGGGAAGAAGGGGATTTCAAAGGATATAAAATTTGATAAAAATTTAACTCTAAATAATAATGATTTTAGAAAACGTCTCGCTGACTTGTCAAATATTACTATTGAAAGTGATGACTTGGATGATTATTCTTGTTTTAGTTGGGTTCCTTTTATCAAATTTAAAACTGATGTTTTTAACAACTTTGTATAATAATATTAAAAAATGTTTTCAAAAGGAACATTAAGCATTTAAGGACTAATAATGGTGTTGAATTTACTGAAATCTTTTTGAAAAATTTTGTAATGATAATGATATAATTTATATTGACAGTAAAATAACTTATGAACTTTTATTTAATAGAAATGCTGATTTCTCAAAATTTTCATATACTTGGATGCAAAGTTTTCTTTTATGTCCCTAAACAATTTCTTAAAAAGTAATATAACTCTGTTCTGCCAGGTATATTTAGTGGGTATGATCCCAATCTCTCCATTTACAGAATTTATGATTTTAACACTAATAAAAATAATTTTATCTCGCTCTGTCGTATTCCTTGAAGATATTCCTGGGAACTGCTCCTCTCCTTCATATCCTCCTAATTTTTTAAATTTTATTCCGTATTATGAAATCGAAGAGGATAAGATCAGATATTTTATTTGCTATTGGAAAAGCTTCTAGAAAAAATAAAAACTCCCATCTATAAAGGCTGATATGATGTAAATTAGAATACTTAAATACTTAAAAGGTAAGAAAAATTATGGTTTAAAAGATATTAATTCAGGTGTATTCCATGATGAAGACTTAGGTGGTGATGAGTTAACCAAAAGATCTACAGCTGGATTTATTATAAAATATAGATACAACACCAATTTCTTTGTATTTAAAACTTTCAGCATTGTGTTTCGATATCATCTGAAGAAAGTAAATGTTATGGTTTAAATAAATGTGGGTTGAAATGTATATAGTTAAAATATTTTTTAAATGAATTTAATTTATATACTTCCTATTTTAATATAGTGAAAATGAAACCATTCGCTCAAAATCAAGACATATAAATTTAAGATATCATAAAGTATGAGAATTAGTAAAGATAAAAAAATAAATAAATAAAATTGGAATATATTAAATCACAATATAATTTAGCAGATAAACTAACATATATTTAAATGATACTTTAATTAAAAAGTTTAGAATTACTATACTCTTTAAATAATATGAATATTATACTTTCGAGGGGATGTTAGAAATTATGTTTAATGTTTAATGTAAAATATATTTAATTATTAATTTATATTCTGTGAATAAAAATGCCTTTTTAAATAAATCGAAAAAATGAAATTTCATTTAAATAAATAAAACATAAATTTTTAATAATAAGATAAAAATTATTAATAATTAACTATTAATCATTATAATAAAAATTTAATAAATAAAGTGATAATTTTATAAGAATTAATATATAAAATTTGTTTTACTAACATATTTTTTTTCCAAAATTAATACTCTATTTAATAATATTTTGTATAATTAATTTTATTTGTATCACTAAATTTATTGAAAATTACCATATTTATAATAATTTGTTAAGTAATAAGATTAAGAAAAAAAATGTATACAATTATATACATATTAATTTTAATTTATTTTTCTTTTTATATCTTTTATAGCCTTAATTCAATTATTATAATTTATTGATTTTATGTGTAATTTTTAGGATTAATTATATTAATTTTAATCTTTTTTACTTAATTATTTTTAATTTTCCTTTTTTTTTTTTTTTTTTTTTTTTTTTTTAATTTTCCCTTCTAAAATTAAATATTCATTATTCCCTATCATTTTTTATCCTACTTGATTTTTCTTTTTTCTTTTTTACCTTTTCCAAAAATGATAATTTCTATCTTTTTTTTTTTTTTCTGTGGGATACTTTAAAATTTTAATTTATTTTTTCTTTTTTAATTTTAGATAAGTATATTTGCATATTATTTTTATTAATTATTGTCTATCTTAAATTTATAATAAATTATTTAAAAAAAAAAATTATATATATATATATTTACACTACTTATTATTTTTTATACATTTTTATATTAAAAAGTAATTATGTATTAATTTTAATTTACTATTGTATTTAAAATTTATTTATAATATAATTAATACTAAAATGTTTTATTTGTTCAAAGATCGCTGATGGATGGATAAGTATAATTGTACATCTTACTTTAATAAGGCTACTAATTGGATGAGCCATCTTAATAGTACTTTATATCTTAATTAAATTAAAATTCCTGGTATGCATGATAATGGAACATTTAATATAGAAGATTTTAAATTTATGGCTGAAACTCAATTTATTTTGATTATTTAATACTTTTTTTTTAATTTTTTAATTATTTTATTATTACTATACAATTATATTAATTTATATATATATATATATATATATATTTTTTTTTTTTTTTTTTTTTTAAATAACTCTAAATTATTATTATTATAATTATTTTTTTTATATTACTTTGGTGAATTAAAAATATATATATATATATTCCCTCCCTTCAAATATTATAAACAACTTTTTGAATTTATATATATATTTATATTGTATGAATTAAAATAATACTGTTATTTTTGAAAATTGAATTTTTTAATTAGTATATATAAATATTATTTAATATATATATATATTTATTAAAAAATAGATATTAAAATTTTAATATTCAAGGGATAAGTTTTTTTACAATTTTTTTTCTTTTTTTTTTTTTTTTGATTTTCGTATATATCTACATGTACATATATGACGTCCTTCTTTTATACAATACTATATATATATTTATAGATTGTGAATAAAACCTGTGACTGTGTAATATTCAATATATATGGGTCCAACAAGCATATATAATGTAACTTTTTTTTTACAAAATTTTTAATTTTGATAATCATTTTATTTTAAATATATAATATAAATTTTTATGTATTAATAATTTTAATAAATAAATAAATAAATAAATATCTAAATAAATAATTATATATATATAAATTGAAACAATACAAGTTAATATTAAATTGTTATAGAAAAGTTACCAACGGTTAAATAGGTTTTTCACAATATTAATATATAAATTTTTATAATAATAATTATAATAATATAACCTAACAGCTTTATTATTGGGTTAGATTTTAAATATAAAAGTAAAAATATAAATCTATTTTATATAATTTTGTATAGAAGTTTAAGCAATGTTAGAAAAATAGTATTTTTAGTGTATAATTTTATTAATAATTTAATTAATACTTTTATTTTATTAACATTTTCATTATAATTTTAAATATTAAATAGTATATTACAAATAGATAGGATATATACTAATAAAATGTTAATTTTTATAATTTATGATGTAAATAATTTAGTTTTAAATTTT
The DNA here is from genome assembly GCA_016946835.1 of Neocallimastix lanati (nom. inval.). Lineage (NCBI taxonomy): Eukaryota > Fungi > Neocallimastigomycota > Neocallimastigomycetes > Neocallimastigales > Neocallimastigaceae > Neocallimastix > Neocallimastix lanati (nom. inval.). Next base: position 141,454 of record JACVTC010000057.1, read on the forward strand.
TTTTTTTTTTTTTTTTATTTATTTATTTTCTTTGAGTCTCTTTTATATAATAAATATGAAAATATATATTTAATGTATTGAAATATGTATGATCGATTATATTCATTTTATATACATAAATATCATTAAATTATATATTATTAAAAAAAAAAAGGTCTTTTATACATCAAATAAATAAAATTTGTAAATAAACAGATTTTTAACAGGTCGAAAGCGATAAAGAAACCTTGGAATACAACGAGGAACTTTTAAACATTACATATAAGTTTTCAAAAAAAAAATTTAATAATAAGTTTAGGCACATAAAAAAAAATTAAACTATCGATTCAAAGGGCTACCAGAGAAACAAATAAAACTTCTTGGAAATAAAGTACAGTATTTCAGAAGATTTTGATAAAATATTAGAAGATATGAAGAAACAAATTAGAAACCGTAGAATTTTTATTCCCAAAAAGAAATAATGAAAAAGATGAAGAAATATTTTATATCTTTATAGTAAAAATTAAGGATAAAAATAAGGAGGACCAACCTAGTAATATCGAAATCTCAACATTTATGAGAAAAACAATAATAAAAGAAAGAGAAATAATAGGAAAAAAAAAGTTGTTATCGGTGTGATAGTGACGAACATTTAGTTTGTAATTGTTCCTTTAATCCCCCAAACAAACCTCACAACAATATAAAACAGTTAGCTGAACAATTTAGAAAATTAAATATCGTAATAGATGAAATTAATAACATAAAACTATATTAAGGCAGTGACTCAGATAGTGAAAATAATAAAATTGAAATAAAATAAATAAACTTTTGTTGAAACTGAAAATAAAAATTCAGGATATAAACTTAGATTAAATAGATACTTCTTTAGATGGTAATAATTGTAACAATCAACAATTGAAATTTAAAATAATAAATAAATATTAAACAAACAAATTATGACGAAACTACTATAATAATATTAAAATTTTAAAAACAATAACACATCAAATAAAACAGAAAATATAAACATTTTTCATAAAGAGAACAATATTAATTATTACTTAAATAAGTATTTTATTAATAATATTTATAGTAGTATAGTAGTTACCTGTTTGTTGAAAATGAAAAATTTTCCATAACAAAAAAGCATTTAATTGAATTATTTTTAGATAAAATAAATAAAACAAACTGAAAACTAAATAAATTATTAAAAAGTTTGAATGAAATCAACCAAAAAAAAAAAAAAAAATAACAGCAATCAGAAGATTATTAGAAATAATTTACCTATTAATAATTTTTGATTCTTCTTATAATAAAAATTATCAAAGGTATGAAAACAATTATTCAATATAACATTTTTTAAAAATAGGAAATTTTGCTGATATTAATTTTGAAAATAATGTCAATAATAATGGAAGTATTTTGATGAATTCGAATAATTGCATATATGATATTTAAGAAAATTTAGATAATCACAGCGTAAACCTCTTGATAAATATGAAAATAATAATAAACAAAATAAAAACAAAAATAAAAACAAAAAACAAAAAAACAAAAAAACAAAAAAAAAAAAAAATAAGCACAAAAAATAAAAAATTCAAGAGCAATGATGTTAAAGATGAATCAAATCAAACTCAATTGATAGTGATGAAGAAAATATCAACTATTGAATTCTCTGGTAATTCTATGATAAATAATATTATATGAGATACAAAAGAAAATAATAATGCCGAATGGATAATTGATTCAGGATGTCCCATTAATTTAACCAATGAAGTTGAAGTTAAAGAAATTAAAAAAGACTAAAAATATTAAAAAACAAATCAAATACATATCCTAATAGTAAATCAGAAAGAATTAAAAAAGGTTGGAAAATACATTAGAGCCTTCAACAACAATTCCTAAAAAACTATTCAGTGTTTATTATGCTGATAAATTTAAAAATAATTTATTATCAACACATTATTTAGTTCTAAAACGATTACACTTTCATTATACAAAACCTTGACATTTTTCTTCCATATGCTTCTGACTCTACAGGTTAAAAATTCTTGACATATTTATTAATTCTATTATATCTGCAAGAGTCGTATATTTTATGAAAAATATTCATGGTTCTATTGAAACTACTTTTTTTTTTCGAATGATTCTATTGATTCTCTTTTCAATTTTAATAATTCATAAATTGAACCAGAATATTCCAATAGTAATTCACAATAAATGAATAATCAAAATTTAAACAATAATTCTAATACTAAGGATATAAACAATTCGAATAGCAATAATAATTTAGAAACATCAAAACATTAATATTAATAATATTGATATCATAAATAATAATAATAATAATAATAATAATAATAATGAAAAAATCACAAATAATAATAATTATATTATAAATAAACAAAATATTATTGAAAATAATTAAAAATAATGATAAAAATAACAATACTAAATACTCTGTTAACTCCAATAATAATAATCAAAGCAAATCAAATAATAACAACAATTAATAATAATAAATGACAATTCATTAATGAAAAAATAAAAAAAAATAATAATGACGTTATTTAAGAGAATAATTTAAATCCTGAAAAGAAAAATAAATTTTAAATATCAACTTTAATAGCCCATCAACTTATGAGGAAGTAATTAACTCTAATGACTCAAAACAATGGAAACAAGCTATATATAAAGAACTTGATAACATATATAATTAAAGAGTTATAAAAACAATTAATAAAGTTCCTACACTAATTGATGGAAAATGGATATTTAAAACAAAAGATGACGAAACTAAAAAGGCAAGATGGGTAGTCAAAGGTTTCAAACAAAGGGAAGGGATAGACTATTATAATACATACTCTCCTACAGTATAAGCTGATAGTCTTAGAATAAATATCTTAAATTGCTGCCAGGAATAACTGGAAATTAAAATAATTGGCTTACCTTAATGCTTAATTAAAAGAAATAATATATATGAAAATACCTAAAAGAGATTAAAATTATAACAAAGGAAAATATTTATTAGTAAAACAAAAAAAAAAAAAAAAAGCACTCTGTGATTTAAAACAAGCTGATAGAGAATGAGAATAAAAAAATATCTAAATTCTTAATAAGAAAAAGACTTGAATAAATTAATTCTGCTAAGTGTATATATTTTCTAAATATAATGATAATATTAGTATTGAGCCTATTATTTTGACGATATTTTACTTAACAGGAACTGATGAAGAAATGTATTTGGTATCAAACAAAATCTAAAACAATTACCAAATTTCGAAAAATATAAATGTCAATAAAATAATTGGAATAAACATTATAAAAATAGATGATGGGTATAATAAAATTAATTAAATAGATTATAAATATAAAAAAAAAAAAAAATTAATTAAAAAAGTATAACATGAAGAAAACAAAACCAATTAAATATCCAATTAGGAAAATGTCTAAGGAAGAGAGAGAGAGAAATTTCCAGAAATTAATAAAACAATGTACAAATTAATTATTGGAGAATTATAATTTACAGTGATTCAAATTTTGTTGAAGATGAAGAAACAGTAAAATCAATAACAGAATATATATTTCTTAAAAAGGAAATAGTCCTATTTTTTAAGAAATCACAATTACAAAAATGTGTAACTTTATCAACAGTGAAAGTAGAATTTATCAGCCTAAATGAAGGTGACAAACATGGTATGAGGTTTCGTAAAAAGCTACTGAGAGAAATATTCAAAAATAAATTTATTAAAAATAAATATTGATTATAAATCATATAAATGCATTGCCAAATATTAAAAATCTAATGTAAAATGTAAAATATATGAATATTAAATATAAATATATAAATAAATAAATAAACGAATGAAAAATACCATCAAGATATGTTGAAACAAATAATATGGTAGCAGATACATTAACTAATAATACTATCTAAAAATATTTCAGGAACGAAAATGAAAAATTTTAAAAAAAAAAATTTTTTTTTGTAAAATATGTAATGTAATGGAGACGTTAAGCATTTTCAATGTCAAATGAACATATTGCATAAAAATATGATACGCCACATAAAGCCTCTATAATTTTATCTTAATCATATTTCTGTATAGTAATTTTAAATTTTAATTAAATTTAAAATTTTATTATCCTTGATTGATTTCTAAAAATAATAAAAAATGTATTATTAATATAATAAATATACATATGAGAACACTGCATGTATTATTTTTCATGTTCTAGGAATCTACAACCTTGAACATTATTAATTATATAAAAAGATAGTATTAATAAATAATTTAAATATTTGAAGAGAAAGATAAATAAGCAATTATTTAAACAAAAAAAAAAAAATAAAAAATAAAATGATAGATTAACACAAAAAAAATATTATCTTATAATTATATGTTTTTTTTTTTTTTTTTTTTTTTTTTTTTTATTTATTTATTTATTTTATTTTATTTTATTTTATTAATAATTTTTTTCACTATTTTAATTATATTTAAAGTATAACATTATAATTTTATTAAATATCTTAAATTATTTAAAATATTTTAAAATTTTATTATTTAATTATTTTATTATTATTATTATTATTATTATTATTATAATTATTATTTAATTATATTATTTTTTATTTTTATTTTATTTCTATTAGATGAACAAATTCTTTTGTTTAAAGGAAATTGATTCTCAGCAGTAACTCTAATAAATAATATAATTGGTTAAAAAAAAAAATAATAATAATATTAATAATAGTAATAAATTATAATAAAATAATAATAAATAAAAATATTATTATGTTATTTAATATATAAAATCAATTGATTTAGTAATAATAAACTATTATATATTTTCATTTTACCATTTCCACTAAATAAAAATGATAATTAGTTTTGTCAATCGTATAAATATTTGAACAATTTGGAGCATTTTTTTAGGTGTAAAAAAAAAAAAAAAAATTTCTAATGACATGACTATTAATAGGAATTAATATAGTTAATTTTTAATAGAGTTATATATATAAAGATAAAAAATATATATATTTGCTAAGTAAAATATATATATATAATTTAAAAAAATTAAAACCATTCAAAAAATAAACGTTTATTAAAAATGACTTTATTATAATAAATTATAAAAAGGTTAAGATATTAAAGTATTAATGTTATACATACATATTTTTTTAAAAAAAAATTTAATCTAATAATAAAAAAGGGAATTATATTAAAATATATAAAAAAAACTTTTTTTTAACTGTTTTAAAAATAAAAATATAAAATAAAAAAATATTAAAATAATAAAAAAAAATTATAAAAAAATTTAAAAAATAATAAAAAAAAAAGTAATAAAAAAAATAAAAATAATAAAATTTATGAAAAACAAAAATAATAAAAAATAAAAATAATAAAAGTAATAAAAGTAATAAAAGTAATAAAAATAATAAAAATAATAAAAAAAAAAAAAAAAAAATAGAATTTTAATAAAAAAAAAAGATTTTAGTTTTAAAGTTAGCTTTATTTTACTATTTTTTCCAGTCTTTTTTCTTTCTTTCTTTTTTTTTTTTTTTTTTTTTCATTTTTTTTAAAAAAGATATATATATTTCTTTATTAAATAAATATGAATCTAATTCCAACAATTCTTTTTAATTTATTCTTTAATATATATAATTTAATTAATTTCATATATTAAATCTAGTTTTACATATATCCTTTTTATCTTATTTTTCATATATTAAAATCTAATATTTATGTAAATCCTTTTTTTATCTAAACTTTTGTTAAATTTTTACTATTAAAATAATTAAATATTTATTAATATTGTAAAAAAAAAAAAGAATATATATAGAATATATATATATAATTTGAAATAATAAATGTATAACTCTTAATAATAAAAATGAATTGATAACAATATATATAAAAGGTTAATCCATGAAAAAAAATATATATATAATAAACATAAAAATATACTTCAATTAGTAATTTTTAAGGATTATAAAGCTGAATTATTAGAATTTATATGATATAATATTTAATTGAAATAATTGTATTATAATTTGTGGCGTCTTATAATAATAATAATAGGTAAATAATTAATTAATATGTAAATATATAAATTATATTATTAAAATATAATTATAATATTTAATTATTTCTTAATTTTTATTTTAAATGCATAATTATTTAAAAATATATAGAATTTTAATATCGTTTTATATAGCTATTTTTTTTTTTTACTTATCACAATAACAAAATAATTAATTAATAATATTTAATTAAAAAAATATCTTATTTTTTTTTAAACTGTAAAGATATTTATTAAAACAGTAATAATAATAATAAAACAATTAATTACTAATATTTAATTATATAGATATCATATATATATGTTTTTTATTTTAAACAGCATGATTATATAAAAATATAAAAATTTTCTATGACTTTTCATTTTTTTTTTAATCTATTTTTTTTATTACTATATATATGATAGAGATATTTTAATATATTACAAGATTTAATAATAAATTAATTTTATTTAATTATTGATCTGTAATATAATACTGATCTGTAATAAAATTAGCATTAATAAATAAATTAATTTTATTATATTATTGATCTGAAATAAAATTAGCATAAATAAATTAATTTTATTTAATTATTGATCTGTAATAAAATTAGTATACGGAAAAAATGGTAAAAAAGATTTTGTTACATAATGAATATATAAAATAAATAAAAAAAAAAAACTTTTTTAAAATTTCATTTTTTATTATTTATCATTATCAAACCACATAATAATTATATGTCATATAGTTTATATAGTTTGCTTATTAATGAATAAATAAATATGAAAATAATTATTTATTATTATTTTTATTTATTATTATTATTATTTTATTTATTATTATTATTATTATTGTTGAAGAACAATTATTTATAAGAATTATTTAAATAATTTTAGAATGTTAATGAAAAAAAATTTTAAATTTTTTGGATTATTTTTAATTTTTTTTTTGATGAATTAAATTATTTTAAAATAATTTTTTTGATTTTTTTGATTATTTATAATTACCAGTGATCATTTTATTTCATTTAAATAAAATTAATATATATGTTAATGATGAAAAATGAAATTTAAAAAAAAAAAATTTTAAAAAAAATTTAAATTTAATATAATGTGAATCATATACAAAAGTCTATTTGTATTTTTTTATATTTAATTTTTTTTTTTTTTTTTTTTGAATATTAATGCCCTATTATACTATTAAAAATATATTTTTTTGTTTATATGTTTATATATTGAAGCAATAAAGTTAATATTTATTAAAAAAGAATAAAAAAAAAAAAAAAAATAAAAAACCTTTGTATATATATATTATATATATACAAAGGTTATGATATAAATAAAACTAAAATTCTTATTATTATATCAATAATAAATTAAATAAAAGGATAATATTTTTATTATTTTTACTAAATTTCTTTTAATATTAATAGTAATTTTTTTTATTTCTTATTTTTAACGATTTTAATTATTTTTTAAATTCTTACCATCATTACAGATAGACTATCTAATATCTATATAATTATTTAGTTTTAATATATTTATTTTTTATTAAGAATAAAAATTTTTTATTTTTATTAGTAATAAAAATACTTTTAATTCTCTTTTCTTTACTTTTATATAAATATTAGTTTTTTATATAGATATATTTTTTATAAAAAAATATGTATACATTAATTATTACAATCATGAAAATGAATGTATTTATTATAAAAAATTTATTCGTCCGCTTTCTAAAATATAAAAAACATATTTGTAATTTATTTATTTATTTATTTTTTTTTAAAAATTTAGTTATAATTCATTACAAATAATAGAGTTTAAAAAATTTTTTATAATAAAGTTTTTACTAATATATAATATATATATATATATAAAATAAAATAAAACAGAAAAAATAAAACAAGGAAAAAAATAAAATAAAGTAAAATAAAAAACAAATAAACAAATGAATAAATAATCTGATAATAATAAATAATATAATTTAATAAATAATTAATATAACTAATAAAAATATTTAATTGAATAGAAAAATTTAAAAATAAATTTATTTTTAATAACTTCAAAATATTTATTATCTATTATTACTATATATAACATTTATATTTAATATATATATATATGATATATATTCTAAAAAAATATCTTTTTTTATATATTATTTTTCTAATTTATATTAATTTTATATATATATTTTTACTATTAAAAATTAATATTATTAATAAATAAAATAATTTAAATTATTAATATTTAGGAATTATGATGTTGAGTCATAAAATTAACAAAAAAAAAAAAAAAAAAAAAAGAAAGAAAAAGAAAAAAATAAAAGATTAATAATAATAATAATAAAATAAAAAAATTAATTTATTAATATTTAAGAATTATAAAGTTGAGTCATAAAATAAAAATAAAATAGAATTAACAAAAAATAAAATAATAATAATAATAATAAAAAAATAGAATATATAGATAGATTTATATTCAACTTATTAAAAATTTAGTATATAAAATTTATATAAAAAAAAATTTATTAGTAGTAAAAATATAAAAAATTTTTCAAGACTAATCTTCAATTTAAAACTCTATAAAAAATTTTTTTTCATAAATTAAATAACATAATATATTATTATTTAATTTCTTGAAAATATTTTCTATTAGAAAATCATTAAAGTAATTTAAATATTCCTTAAATTCATTAAATAAATAAACAAATTTATAGAAATAAATATATAGAAAAAAATATTTATTCTTAAAATGTAAAAAATAATTAATGTTTTAGTTTTACTCTTAATAATAAATAATATATTATAATATTAATATTTTACATAAATTATATAAGTTTAATATATATTCAATTAATAAGAAATAATTACATAAATAAATATGTATTGAGTAAATACATATGAATATATTTACGTACATTTATATTTTATATCGAAACACAATAATGATCTAATTAAAAACATGTTTTTTTTTTTATTTTCTTATTTCAATTATTCAATTATTATTATATTTATTTTTTTAGTTTGTATTTTTTTTTTTTTTATTAAAATCATTAGTTAATTTTTATTAAATTATTTCTTTTTTAATTTTAATTTTTTTTTTTTTTTTTTTTTTGATTATGCTTTTATTATTTTCTGTAATAGAATAATTTTATATTATTATAATTAAACGGAAAAAACAAAAAAATAAATAAAAAAATAAATAAAAAAATAAAATAAAAAATAAAAACTTTCTTTTTTTATAGACTTTATTTAATAATAATTAAAATATTTATTTATTATTAATAATTTGAGTTTTATTAATATGTTTTATTTATTATTATTATTTTTTATTTGTTAATATTTTTAATATAAACTTTTTATTATTAATTATTATTATTTAGTATTTATTGGTTTATATAATCAAAAAAATTTTATTTTAACTATTGTTATCAATATTAATAAATATAATGATTATATATATATTAATTTATATCATTTTCGTTATTATTATTTTTTTTACTTTAATATATTTATAATATATTTATGAGTTGAAACAAACATGAATTAATTATATATATATAAATAAAAAAGGTTGTCATAATATATATATTTTATAATATATATTTTTGTTAGAAAACATAATACCTTTTTTTTTTATTAAATACTGTATAATATAATACATATTGATAATAAAAATATACAACGTTATTATTAATAATTAAAAAAGACAATTATCAAAAGTTTATAAAATAATTTTTGGGTCTTAAAATACTTTACTTATATATTTTATTATTATTAATAATATTTTAATTATTAAATTTTTTGTAAATTGTCAATTGAAATGTTTTTAAAAAAATATCTTATATTTATTTATTTTTTTTTTGTAAATTTAAATTTAAATAAATTCAATTTTTAACTTTCCTTTTTTTTAACTTTTAAATTTTACTAGATATAAAATTTAAAGATTTTTCGTTTTTTTTTTTTTTTTTAAAAAAAAATATAATTTCTATTTTTGAAAATTAAAAATAAAAAAAATAATAAAATTGTCAAATTATAAAGTAATTCTTTAAATTTTCGTATTTTTAATTTTTGATTAATTATATTTATCTTTTATCTTACTTTAATTGAATTAATTTTATAGTTGTCTATATATTTTTCCGTATGACTTAATTTAATTTATTTAATTAATTATTTATTTATTATTATTTTTTTTTATAAAAAAAATTTTATTATTATGTGATTTGTAGTTTAATAATTTTGGAATGTTTAATTAAAATTTAATATTGATTATGTTTTTTTTTTTATAGTTGTCTAAAATTTTTCCACTAATTAACTAATTATATATTAATTTAAAATTTTGAGAGGAAGAATTAATAATTAGGGAAAATTCCAATTAAACAATATAATTATACTCTAATTTATACGCCAAATACATTTTAAAAAATTTAGCATTTTTAAATTTAAATGAATTATTCCAATAATATAATAATATTTCAAGCCACTGTAATCAATATATTAATTATATACAATCACGTGTGTAAATCTATATCAATTATATTACTAATAGAATTTTTTATTTTAATTAATAGTAAATTGATGTTAACTAATTTTACTAATAATATTATCCTTAAAACTATTATTTTTTATTTATTATTTATAATTTGTTATAATTTACTGTTATTTATTAATATATATTAATTATTTAATATTAATTATTAATTACTATTATTTATTATATCTTATTATTTATTATTTAAAATTATTTTTTAAAATTATTTATAACTATTAAAAATATTATTATGGTTCCAATTATACATATTTTTTTTATTGTTTAGATCAATATAATTATCTTTATTAATTATTCCAGTATTTTAAAACATTTAAGTATATTATTATTATTTTATACTTTGAATTAAAGTGTTAATATTACCTTATGATTTAAAATATATATAATTTTTATTTACATAATATATATTAATATATTAATTTATTTATTTATTATATTAATATATTTATTTGTTATATTAAAAAATTTTTTATATAAAATAATTTTTATAATTTTTTTTTATTTTGGATATTTTTATAATATATTATATTACATATATTATATTAAAAAAATTATTTTGATTATTTCTTGTTGATTTGGATTATTATAATTTTTTTTATTTAATATTTTATAATAAAATTCTAGAATTAATTTGATTATTAATTATTAAAATTTTTACAATTAAGTGTAAAAACTATTTGGATTATTTTATATCTTTATATAAATAATTTTTTTTTGTTTTTTTATTAAACTTTATTATTTCATTATAAAAAATAGATCATTTATTAAACATTTTTTAATTAAATCTATTATAATTAATATATTGATTAATTCGCAATGGTTGCAATGGTACATTTTGTAATGGGGCGTATTACAAAAGTGGCGTTTTAAAATTATAATAAGTAAATAAATAATAATTAAATAAATAAAACTATTAAAATATAATTATAATAATTAATTATATCAAAAATTAAGTATTTTAATGACTTTTCAACGAGTTATTACTTTTAATTATAAATTTGTATTCATATTATTAGCATTTAAACTATAATCTAATAAATATTATTTCTTAAATAATTTCGGAATAATTAATAATAATATAATAATAATTATATTAACAAAATAATAATTAAAATATTAATTTTTTTTTTTTTTTTTTTTTTTTAAACTGAATAATTTAAAAATATTATAAATTTTAATGATCAATTTTAATATTTATATATTTTAATTTTATTATTACATATATTTTAAATTAATATAATTTTTTTTTTTTTTTTTTTTTTTTTAAAAAAATTTAATTCTTAATAAATAAATTTTCTGTTTTTTAATATAATTGATATATTATATAATGCAATTATTAAAATATTTTTTTAATTATTTATTATTTATTTGTTATATTTAATTTATTATTATTATTATTTTTTTAAATAAAACAATATTTATATTCAGTTTTTTTTATAATGAAATATAAAGTGTTTATAATTATGCTTTTTTTTTGTTTTTGTTTTTGTTTTTAACTTATTTATATTCCAAATCATTATTTATTTATATTTTATTAAAAAAATTAGTTTTTAATTAAAACTTAGAAACTCTACATTGAGAAATGCACCTTTGCGAAATGCTATACTATTTTACTTTCAATTATTTTAAATGATAAACAATCTTAATTTTAATTACTTTTTTTTTCTTCTCTCTCTCTTTTTAATTAATGATAATTTTTTGGAATTAAGTTTTAATTTTTTTTTTTTTTTTTTTTTTTAATTCTTTAATTTTCTTAAAATAAAATGGAATGGTTAAATTAAATTTTCAATTAATAGTATTGAAAGTATATAAAATTTTTTAAATATACTTTTATTTCCTTAATTCTTTCTTATTTAATTCTTATTACAAATTCTAATAGGTGTTTATATTTTAAAATAATCTTATATATATAATTTATAAATTTGTTTATAACAATATGTAATTTAGTCATTCATATATTAAAATAACACATTTGTTTATTAAGATTTTATTAATTTATTTATTTATTTATTAAAATTATTTAATTTTTTTTATATAAATTATTTTATTATGTAAAAGAGTATATTATTTAAAATATTTATTTAAATTTTTTATAGTATGAAATAATAATACATAACAAAAATATATATAAAATGATCAATTAACTACTAATAATAATTTTAGAAATAAAAATATTTAATATTAAAATAAAAAAAATTGTATTTTTTATTTATTACAATATTTAATTTGCAAACACACAAAAAAAGTCTTTTTGTTTATTACAATATTCAATTTATATACATATAAAAAAATGTCTTTTTTTTTATTACAATATTCAATCATATAAAAAAAGTAGTTTTTATTTATTACAATTTCCATTTTATAAATATATAAAAAATGTTTTTTTTTTTTATTATAATATTTAAATAAAACAAAATCGTCATTTATATTGTTTACATTATTTAATTTGTATTAAAAAAAAATTAACATTTTAACTTATTACATTTATTTTTGAAACTTATTATTATATACATTTTTAGCCTAATTAATTTGTAAAATCATAAAAATAATAATAAAAAAATAATAATTCACTATACATAAACTATATAATTTATAATAAATAATAATAAATATATTTATTTGTTTTCTCTATCTTTATTTTAATCTTTACTAATTAACTCTACTTTATTGTTATAACTATAAATTTAATTAATTGATAGAGTGACAATTATATAAAATAAAAACTTTTTTATTTTAATAATTACTATATGATTAATACCTTTATTAATTTGAAATATTTATCTATATATTATAATTAATAATTTAATTTTTTAAAAGTATATATTATATTATAAAAATTATATATTATATTACTATTATAATTTTAATATTTATATTCATTAAATTTTAAATAATAAATATATAATAAATTTAAAAAAATATCCATGGAATATTTATTTCTATTAAAATTTATAATTTTTAAAAAAAAAATGTTATAATTTCTTTATCGATTGAAATAATTTTTTATTTATCTTTTTTTATAAATTTCTTATTTGTACCATTTTTTCTTCATTTATTATATTACATTGTATATATATATTTAAATATATATATATTATTTTTCCTCATTTTTTTAATCTTTAATAAAAAAATTTTTATTTGTTGTTAATTGAACTATAAATATATATATAAATATATTTAATAAATTATAATTTTAATCTATATATTTTTATTTGTATTAATATATTAATATATTATAATATATAATATATAAAATAAATTATATATTATTATTATAGTATGTATACAATTGTATACAATATTTTATATTAATTTTTCCTATATGTCATTTATATATGGTTTTTAATTAATATCGTTTTAAATTCTTTTTATTATATTTTGGTTTTTCCATTATTCATCTTAAAATAAGCAGATAATTATTAAAATTTTTTCCATTATCTATAAATGTATTAGGAAAATCAACTATTTTTTTTTGATTCTATAATGAGCTATTTATGTTTAATTATTTTTTTTATTATTAATAATTTTATTTTTCATTTTTTTTATATATATATATTTAAAATATTGCTTTTCTTTTTTTATAATTATTTATTAATTATATTGAATAATCAAAATATATCTGATTGCTTATATACACTTTATAGTATCATATATATAGAAAATATTTTATATATCACGTGCATTATTTATATAATATGCTCATTTATTTTAAAAAAATTCTAACGTACCTTCAATAATTTACTTACATATTGTAGATATTTATATTTAAATACGTATTGTATTACGTATTGATAGGTTTTTTTAAAAAAAAATTTTATATTTGTTGTAAAATTAAACTGAATTAATTTAAATATAACATTAGTTTTAATTATTATTTCATTGCAATTATTATTATTTATAAATATAAAAGAATGAAATTAGTTATTAATTTATTTACACATTAAACTTTCTTTTTTAATTGATAAATATAATAATATTGAATTATTCACTTCAATTATTAAAAATATATTGAAATTGTTCATAATTATATAATTTTTATTTTTATTTTTATTTTTTTAATTTGTTTTTTTATATTTCCAATATATTGAATTGATTTTAATTGACAAAATACTGATAATAAATTTTTATAATTTAATTAAATTAATTATGTTTATGATTAATTGAAAAAAATGATTATTTTATAAAATCTTTTGTATCAAAAACTTTCATAATTGTTAGTATTTTGAAGTGAAAAAAAAGAATATATAATAAATAAATAAATAAAATAGAAAAAAACTATAAAAAAAAAAAAAAAAAAAAAAAAAAAGCAAGAAAACAAAAAATAAAAAGAAAAAAGGAAAGTTATATATATATAATAAGAAGAAAAAAAAAAGCATTATAATGAAAATAGATTTATTATATATATATATTCGGAATTCTAGAAAATAGTAATAATAATAAAAAATATTATATTAAAATATATATTTTCTTTGAATTAAAATAAATATACTACAATATATTTAATTTAATATATTAACTAACTTTTAAAATTTCTTATTGTTTCTAATTTGTGTTTTATAAAAAATTTTAGTAAATTTGGATTTAATTTAAAATTTAAGATTATAAACTTTATATATATAATAAATAATACTTAATAATAAAATATGTTTTTTTTTTTTTTTATTTTTTAATTTTTATATTTTGAATAAATAATATATAAAAAGGGATTAAAAGTTTTATTTATTTTTTATTAAATTTCTCTTATTTAAAGTTTTTGATATTATATTGTTTATACAATGGAAAAACAAATAACAATTAAAAATAAAATATTTTAAAATTCAACCTAGGTTTTCAATTACTTATTATTTTATATAAAATTCTAAACTTAAAAGTTCATATTGAACCTTTTACCATATTAATCGTTTATTTTTATTATACTATAGTATTATATTTTACTTTTTCTTTTCTTTGTCTTCATTTTGTTTATGTTTTTAATTTTATTTTATTATATTTTAGTTTATTTTTATTAATTCTTTATATATATATTATATATATTATTTATTTTCCTTTTTTTTTCCTTTTTTTTTTTTTTTATTTTAAAAATATAATATATTAATCGTATTACAATTATAAACAATAATAAAAGTTTTAATTGTTTTTTTATTATTTATAAAAAATTGTTTTTTATTTTTAATAATCTTAATATATTAATAATAAAAATTTTTTAAATTTTTTAGTTTTCATATGAGATCTTCAATCTATTATATTATTATAATTTTTAGGTGAAATAAATATTTAAATTTATATATATTAAAATACAATGTAATGTATTGGTAAATTTTAAAAAAAAATTTTTTTTTAAGTTAATATTAAAATAGAAATAGAAATATTGTTATTTATAAAATAATAATAATAATAAAATAATAATAACAATATTATTATTATATAATATTTACAACTTTAATATTTCTTCACATAAATGATAAATAAATATTAGTTATAAGTTTTTTTTTTCTTTTCTTTCTATATTGTTATAATATTATTTTTTAAATATAATCAATATAAATAAAAAAAGAAAATACCATCTCTTTGACTTTTAAATATTTATTATTTACAACAATTTCTATATTTTAAATTTATTTAATTCATAATATATTATAGTATATTATTATTTATAGAATAATATATGTATAAAATTGTACTTTTTTTTTAATATCACTTATTTAGTGATAAGAATATACAATAAATAATTACCCTTAATTTTTTTTTTTTTTGTTTATTTACTTCTTTATTTAATTATTTAAATTATATCATATTCTATATTATAAATGTTTTATATAACTTCAAACTTTCAATTTACTGAATATTTTAATAAAAGAAGAATATAAAAAAAAGTTATATAACAGTGGATGACGCTTAAATCAATATATTATAGTATCCTTTTTTTTTTTTTTTTATTTTTTCTTTCTTTCTGTAATGTGACTAACATATAAACAATCTTGTAAATTAATTTATTATATTTTCGAATTTATCTATGTATCTCTGGAAAAATATCTAAAGCTTAATATTATAAATATATATATGTTATATTTGATAATATTAGACATATATTACTAATATAATTGTTAAATATTGTTAATATATACATTTTTAATTATGATATAAATTATACTTATTGGAAAAATTATTAATAAAAAACGTATTTAATATACTTTATATGTAATTTGGATTTTTTTGTTAAAAATAAAAACTACACCCATATAATATATTAAATATATATTACACAATATAATATAATATAAAATATAATAAAAAACTGTATATTATATTTAAATAAATGATTATTCTTTTATTGTTTAAAAAGATAATTAAAAATTTTCAAAAAAATTTTTTTCACTTCCCTTTTTTTACTTAATAGGCAATGTTCATATCCCGCTATTTCTAGTATTCCAGTTAAATTTTTTAATAATTACATAGTTCTTTTTTTTTAACCCCTTTATTTTTAAATAATCAAAAGAAGGAATAGTTTTATTTTAATATAGATTAACATGTATAGTAATTATATATTTCAAACTACTTTGAGAAGCTTATATGAATCAATATTCAAAAGAATAATTACAGCTTTTTTTTACTAAATGGATTTTCAAAAAGCATAAAGTTATTGATACATATAATTTATTATTTAAATATTTCTTTATTCTTTTTATAATTTATTTAATAATACTATTAATATTTATGTTAATAAATATTTCTTCTTATAGATAAATATAAAAAAAGAAAAAGATTATAAATAGAATATTTATAATAATTAAAACTAACACCATTGTTTAAAATAACTGGTTAGATTAAATATATTTTTAAAAAAAAAATATTTTATTTATTGAAATAATTTTATTTTATATAATATTAAAAATTAATATAATTTATATTAAGATTGAGTTAAGTAATAAAATATATTATTTTATTTTAATAAAGTTTATTATTATTATTAATGTTATTAATAATATTAATATTAATACTAAAAATATTAATAATACTAAATTTATTATAATATTTGAAAATAATATTATTAATGAATTGACCAATTTTTTTATAAAAAAATAAAATTCAGAACAATTTCTATAAATATTTTTATAATTAATTATTTTCTATAGAATAATTGAAAAAATATTAAATAGTATTTAAATAATATTACAATTATATTTTACATTAGAATATTTATATATGTATGTATGTATGTATGTACGTATATCAAATTCTATTTTTTTTTTTTTTTTTTATTTTTATTCATTTAATAGTAATAATAATAATAATAACAATAATAATAATAGCAATAATAATAATAGCAATAATAATAACAATAACAATAATAATAATAATAATTATAACAGGAATTCATTATAAAAGATTAAACTATGTAATTTTCCTAATGTTAAGTAATTTATATATAATTCATATTTATAAAATATTAAATTTGATTAATCATAAAAAAATATATAAATACAGAAAAATCAAATTTTGACAATTTATTTTAACTATAGGAAAATTTATTATTAAAATGAGAATGATTAATTTAACATATTTTACAAAAAAAAATTTTTTTTCTTCTTTGTTTATTAATATTACTTTATTGATAATTATATTTAATAATATTAATATTTTCATTTTTTCTTTTTGTGATTATATAATAAAGTATTATTACAAGAAGTAATAATCAATATTTATTAAAAAAAATAATCGTTTTCATCTATTTTGAATAATCAAAATTTAATTTTAATTTTTATTTTTTCTTTATTTTAATTATTACAAAAAAAATTTGTTTATTAGAAATATATTTATATAACATAATTCTTGATATAAAACAAATATGTGTAGTAACATATTTGTATATTTAATAATAATTATTAAATATTAAATTTATATCTTTTTGATAATAATTATTTTATTTTATTTTATTTCAATATGTATTATTATAATTATAATAATTATAATACTTTATTTCATATAAAATTTATATATTTCTATATATTAGAATATATAATTAATATATTACCTATTTCTTATAAATTAAATTATTTATATTAGAAATAGAGAACTCTCTTGTAAATTTTTAGGAATTAGAATTATTATTTAATTGTACGAATATTATAATTTTATTAATAAAATTTACTAAACTACCATTATTTAAAACCCACTGCTTATAAATTATTGCACATAAAAGTCCCGCATATCATTCTTTATATCATATGTTTTATATCATTAATAAATGATTAGTTATTATTTTATGTTATATTTTATTATAATTTAAAAAAAAAAATAATGATTACATAATATTAAAATCAAATAAAATTCTTTATTAATTGTATATAATGAAAAATATTAATTTATAAGTATATATTTATATATACATAATTTAAACTTTATTTATTCTAACTATATTTAAAAACATTAGTAAATTTAAAATTTTTTATTTTATTTTATTTTATATACTTTTACTTTTATTTTATTAAATTTAATATTTATTTTATTTTATTTTATTTTATTATATTTTATTATGATATTTACACAGATTTATATAACAATTGTAATTCTTTTTCATTTAGTAGTTTATTAATTTAATATTATTTCAATTTTATTTATTATAAAATATTTCCTATTTTTTTTTTTTTTTTTTATATTTAATATATTTAATTTTACTGTTTATTATTAATTATACTTGTCATTTACTATTAATTATATGGTTTAAAAGGTCATATTAATATAAAAAAATAATAAATTAAATATAAAATAAAAATGAATATTAAATATAATAAAAAAATATATTTTATTTAGATTTATATTATTTGGTTTAAAAATATTCTTTAAAATTTATTTAAAATAATTATATTTATACTTTTTTTTGTATAAGGAATATTTATTTTAAAAAAATAATTAAAAAAAAAAATTAAAATTGCTAGAACAAAAATAATAAATATCTAAATATATATAAAATTAATAATAGAAGAAACGAAAAATAGAAATAATATTTATATACTTAGCAATTTTAAATATAATTATTTAATTATTTATATATATAAAAAAAGATAATAATAAAATAATAATAATAATAATAATAATAATAATAAATATTACTTTTATATATAATAATTATTAAACAAAAATAATTTAAAAAAGTTAAAACAATAATAATAATATAACTATTATTATTAATGGTCATATATTTAAATATAATTTTTATGTACATTTAACATAAATTTATTTAAATTATTTAAATAATGTATGTCATTATAAAAAAAAATTATAAAATAGGAATAATGAATGAATAAATAAAGAATGAATGAACAAATAAATAAATATATTATTAATAAAAATTTTTCCTTCAATAATTGGGCAAAGAAATTGTCAATTCCATTGATGAAATATATATTAGAAGACTTTGTTGGATAATAATTGAAAAATTATTTTTTTGTTTTTAATTTATATCAAAATTTTGATGATATTTTTAAAGAAAGAAAGGAAAAAAATAAAATAATGAAATATTATTTATGAAAAAAAAAATTTAAATATGATCATTTTAATTTTTAATAATTCAAAATTTAATATAAATCAAAAATAATATATAAATATAAGAAATAGCATTTTTTTTTATAAAAAAAATATTAATAACTTTATTTGTTAATTTTTTTTAAAAAATAATTATAATAATTTATATTATAATTATAAAAATTAAGGTTAAAGAAATCTAAGAAATCTCATTTAAACCAAAAAATATATAATATAAACCAATAATTCCGCTTTAAATTAACAATTAATAAAAATATATATATTATTAATATAAATAAAAGTTTATATTATACGTAAATTTGTAATTATAATTTATTTAATATAAATATTTAATAAATACTAAAAAAAATTTTTTTAATTAATAATTAAAATAATTCTAAATATTTTAATCTAAATATATTATATATTGAATAAACATATAATTTTATATATTATTTAATATTTTATAATATATAATTAAATAAATTAAATAAAATATATAACATTTATTTATGGATTCATATTAATATAAAACAAGTTGGATTAAATTATTAAAATATGATGAATTTTAAGTGAAATAATTTAAATTATGTTAAAAAATAATTTATAAACACACACACAATAATAAGTAATTAATTATCAATTTTATTTTAATTAATTAATCAAAAAAATAATCATCATTAAAAATCAGCCAATCAAAATAATGAACATATATTATCAATAATATTTTATATTAATAGCTGGCTGTAATTCTTTTATAAAAAAAATGGTGTTATAATGTGAAAAATTATTACTTATTAATTCTATTTATAATACATTTCTTTCTATTATTTTTAGATATTGCCACTTAAAATATATTATAATATTTCCTACTACAACTGTAACTAATAATCATTTACACTCAAAATAATATTATTTATATATTTTATAACAACGCTAATAACAATAAATAATACTGATGCTGATAATTAAACACTAATATCAGTAATTATAATGAAAGTAATAGTAAATATTATATAATAAATAATATTTGAAATATATATTCTATTATTATTTTATTTAATTTAAATAATATATGATATACATTATTTTGTTTAATTTATTAATTTACATATAATAGTCAATATTAATATCATTTATAAACATTTCAACCAAATAATCAAATAATCAATAAAAATAATCAAATAATCAAATAATCAATAAAAATAATCAAATAATCAATAAAAATAATCAAATAAGCATAAATTATTTAAATAGAAATAATCAAATAATCAAAAATGAGTAATTAATAAAATTTATAATATGATACTTAGTTTACATAATAATCCGAAAATTTATTATATTTTTTATAAGAAAATAATTAGTATAGAATGTATTATTATATTAATTGTATATTAAGAATAAAATAGAAATAAATGTAAATATATGATTTTATTAAATATAGAATATATTGTAAAGCTTGAAATATTTTTCCATAGGAACTCTATAAATTATGCATTTATGTAATGAATTTTTTTCAATTTAAAACTATTTTAATTAAAATATATAAATATATATATAATGCAATATATTTAGTATAATTAACATATAAAATTTTCAAGTTTGTTAAGTAGGTTAAGAACTTAAATTTTTCTTTAATATAGTGTTAAGTAATGCTTTAATGTAATATAATATATAAATAATTTAAAATTAATATATTGATAGAAAGGTAGAAGTCAATATTAAAATTTGAATTTAAATATAAATTATGTTAAGTTTTTCTATTTTCAATTTAAAAAAATATATATAAAATTATTTAATATTATTATTATAAATAAATTTATATTAAATTAATATTTATTATAAAAATATATTAACAATATAATTATATTTAGTATATTTCAATTCCTGTAATATATATTTTTATAATATTGAAATATATTAATAGGTTTAATAATAAATAATTTAATAGTTAAAAATAATATATTAAAAATAAGGAATATATTTTTATATATGTAATTTTCCATATTGAAACATTAAATATTCATATATTATAATATATTATATTAATATTAAACAATTTTTTATTTTTATGGTAATTTTAAACTCTTTATCATAAAATAATATTTGATTATATTCAATAAAATATTTATTATTCAATATATAATATTTATATAATAATATTTTATTTAAAATTTTATTAAATATATTATTTATTATTTATAATATATATATTTGTATTGTTTATTTATAATAATAAATTAGGAAAAATCAAAATATATTTATATATAAATTAAAACTTTGAAATATGATATTTATAATTTATATTTTTATTTATGTATATATTTTTTTTTTAATAATTATAATAATAATAGTATAATATATTTTTAAATTATTGATAATATTTTATTTATAAATTAATAAATATATAATATTTATTAATGTATTTTTTTTTTATTAATTATAAAAACTAAATAAAATATTACATAAATAATAAAATATAGAAATATGATTTTAATATTGAGTAAATAAAAAAAAAAAAAAATATTTAAAACAAAAAAAAGTAGCAAAAAAAAAAAAATAAAAATTTTTTTTAAGATCTTTTACTATTTGTATTTTTATAAATTTTTATTTAAATATAAAAGTTAATAATAGTGATAAAAAACAATACAAAATAAAAATTAAAAAAAAAAAAAAAAAAAAAATTGAAAGATATAAAATAAAATTTTTTGTATTAAAATAATATGATTTTGATAGTTTAAATAATAAATAGTAGTTATATAGATATTATGTATAATAATTTTTATATTATATAATGTAAAGTATATTAAAGTTATATTAATAGAATATATATTATTAATGCTTTACATATAATAAAATATTTTTTTTTTTTTTTTTTTTTGTTCTTGAAAAGATTTTTTAATTTTTAATAATATAAAAATAAGATATATATTGATATTAATATTAATATATATAAATATTAAACTTTTTTTTTTCTCCTAAGAACTATATAAAAGTAAGTAATTTTTCTTTTTATTATATTTATTTTTCAATGAATTTCGTGAAGGCAAAAATTTAATTATTAAAAAAAAAAAAAAAAAAAAAAAAAAAACAAGAAATGCTATTATTGAAATAATATTTATAAATAATTTTAAATGTAAATTAATATTTTAAAATTAATTTTAATTAATATATTTTTATTAATTTTGTATCGTATTTTTTTTTTTTATATTATTTTAATAAAATAGTAATAGAAAATAATAATTAAATTTGTTTATATTGTTTATGGAATTAAATGATAAAATATTCATGTATAATAATTATATACATATTAAAATAATTTTTATATAAAATTAAAGGTCATAATGGAATATCTTTTTGAATATAATGATATATTCTTCTTTAAAGTACAGCAAAAGTTGTTTTACTTTTTAACGGTTTCTGACGAAAATTCAGAAAAAAATGTATTTATCAATAAAGATTTTTATGATGAAATAATAAAGAAGAATTATTTAGAAATAAAGGATCCACAAGTTAATACATGTTATAATGTCTTTGATAATAGAAATGGTAATTCTGGATATAATTCTTATGGAAAAGGCATTGAAGATAGTATGAATAAACCTGATAAGAATAGGTATTTTTTAATTCTTTTAAAAAAAATAACTATCTTTTTTTTTCTAATAAATTACTATGAATCAATAAAGCTTTTTATTAAATATAAATTATTTATTTATGAATAGTATCTATATGTATGATAGAAAGAATGAATTGCAAGATAATAGATTTCATTCAATGGATAATAATTCTAAATATAATAGTTTAAATGATAATCCTTTTTTTGGAAAGAAATTAAATGAATATAATAATTATAATTCATTTTATGAATCTGACCAAAAAATACCATTAAATAGAATTAATAATAATGATATACCCTATCAAAACCCCCCTAAGGATTATTACAATTCAAGAAATGAGAAAAGTGAAGATCAAAAAAAAAATTTATATAAACCTTTTAAAGAGAATCCAATGAACAATAAAGACAACTCTAATAATTATCAGGATGATCCCATATTTATTAATAGAAAAAATTATGATGAACGTTATAGCAGTAATGATAATTATGGCAATTCACAATACCGTTCTAATGATACCAATAATGATAAACACATTATGATACCCAAAATTTCAGAATATGATAATTCTAGAAATGTACATTATAATGAAACAATTAGACCACCAAATTTCCCTTCTGATAATTATTATAAAAATCCAAATAATTCTACTGATAATAATCGAAAAAATTCTATTAGTTTTATTAGCGGAGGTAATAATTTTAATTCAAATTTAGATAATAATTATAATGAAAATCAAGAACCTTCCTTTATAAAAAAAAGTGGTTATAGAGAATTATCAAGAGATGAATATGGAATTAAAAGAAATTATACTAATGATAATTTTGATCCAATTAACCAACATAAACCATCACATGATAATTATTATAAAGGTAATATAAATTATAATAATAATAATAATAATAAAACAAATGTAAAATGTAATAATTATAATTTGAATACAAAATTCAATAACTTGCTTATACTAATTTTTTTTTTTTCTATTTCGTATATTTTTATTTTTTAATATTTCATTTTTCATTTCTCTTTTTTATTATATTTATATATATCTTTTTTATTTTATTATATTTTATTTTAAATTTAAATTATAATTGTTTTTATTAAAAGACCAAAGAATACAATTACCAAGAATTCATGAATATATGGATGATTATTATTGGAATAATAATAACCATCCAGGAGATAGAAATTCACGAAATTCTGACCAATATGATGATAGACATAATAGAAATTATAATGAACGTTTTGATTCTGTAAGAAATTATCCTCCAAATGAATATAGAGAAAATCAATATGATAATCGTTATTCGTTAATGAGTAATTCAAATGATCGTCATTATAATTCACAATTTGATGAGTATACAAATTATAACAATAAAGATAGTAATAATCTTAACCGTGAATATGATAAATATTCTTATCCTAATGAAAATAATGATAGAAGTAACAATAGCCGTAACAATATCAATAATTTATTAAATAATAATAGTAATCACGTTACTCCTCCTACTTCTAATGATAATTATAATTATAGACCGTATTTTCAAGATAGTAATGAAAATGGTTATCATGAAATATCCAATATTAGAAATTTATTAAGAAATGATAATAGTTATAATGAAAAAAGACCTTATCCACCAGACGAGAGAATAAAAAAGCGCCCTCTTAATTTTATAGATGATAAAGAAAGAAGTAGAAAACGCCAAATATCTAATATTCTTTCTATGAATGATATAAGTGGAAGAGAGTATCTTATGGATAATAGAAATTCTATAAATGAAATGAGAGAAAAGGACTATTCCATAGAAAATAGAGGACCATTGAATAATATGAGGGGACGACCACCATTACCTGAAAGAATGAATGAAATGAAAAATCAATTAATGAAATCTAATAATATGGATCATTATAGTAATGATGTTAGAAATAGATATAGTAACAATTATATGAGTTATCGTAATATGGAAGGATATAGTAGAGATAATGATAGTCACGATCCTCATTATTATTCCAATTTAAATGATTATGAAAGAAATTCTTATTCTGAAAATAGAAGAAATTCTCAAGGAGAATACAATCAATTTAATAGTAATTATCAAAGTATTAATAATAGAAATAGCAGGCCATATCATATAGAAAATGATGATTTTAATAAGAATCGGCCAGTTTCTAAAATCGAACCATTTAATAATAAAAGTTCATCTAATCCATCTTCTGTAAAACCTCCAACATTTCATAAAAAATCTGAATCATCAGTTGTATCAACACCACAATTCCCCGTTAATGCTATTGATATGCTAGAAGATGATAACGATAGTAAATACTCATTCTATCCAACAATTAAATATAAATTTAAGAACTTTAAGACAACTGATGTTGAAAAAG
This sequence comes from Neocallimastix lanati (nom. inval.), assembly GCA_016946835.1. Lineage (NCBI taxonomy): Eukaryota > Fungi > Neocallimastigomycota > Neocallimastigomycetes > Neocallimastigales > Neocallimastigaceae > Neocallimastix > Neocallimastix lanati (nom. inval.). Next base: position 167,568 of record JACVTC010000057.1, read on the forward strand.
AAAGACTTTTTGACATAAGTTTTGATTCGTTAGTTCAAAAGAATACTTTTGAAGATATAAAAAATTTCCAAATGGTTATGAAATTTATAACACCAATTATCATTGATCGTTTTTACGACATAAATGATATTGTTATTAATAAATATTTATTAAATCAGTATATCAATTTTGAAATTTTGGAATATTTTTTCCATAATTTAAATAAGTATTTTACTAATAATATTACTGCAAGTAATCCAATTTTCTTAATGGTTTTTTTGGAGAATGAAAATTATTTAAATTTCTTATCTGATAAACTTTGTAATCATTGTATTCAAAGTATCATAAAATTCAGTAAACGAAGAATAAAGTTAAGCAAAGCTGATATCTATAGATATTATCTCTATGAAAATCAGATAAAATTAATAATTAAACAATGTGGAATTATACGTGATCTTATGATAAATATTCTAAATGCTGCTTATATTAAACATGATGTAGAACAAATCAAAAAAATATATAGCTATCCAGATATAATTAATACTTTTAAATTATTAAAAGCCTGTATCAGTAATGACACTACACAGATAAGTAGCATTATTCATGAAACTAGTTCAGCCTTATTCTATAAAACAGTTCAAGGTTATACCCCTCTTCATTTAGCAATTAACAATGATAATTTTGAAGTTGTTAGAATTTTACTTCGCTGTGATAAAGTTAATGTAAATATTTATGATAAATATGGATTTTCTCCTATTTTCTACGCCATTCTTAAAAAACGTTATGATATTTTGAAAATGTTAATTTATCATCCATCCATAAAAATCAATTGTAAAAACATTACTGGTCTCAACCCATTGTTATTCACTATAGTATTAAATAACAAAGAAGCTTTAAAGATTCTTTTAAATCATCATGAAATTGATATTAATGTTACAGGAAAACATAATAATACTGCATTAATTAATCTTTTAAGCAACAATAGAAATTTCATTGAAGATTATCAAAGAATGATATATCATTTCTTTTCACTGGAAGGAACTAATATTAATTATAATGATTTAGGTAATATGAAAATTATAAATGATAATAAAAATAATGAAGAATATAATACGAAGAGATTTATTTTAAATAAAATTAATAATATTTCAGAAATACCATTACAACAAAATGAATTAATGAACATTATTATTGATCATCCTAGAATTGATTTATCAATAAAGAATAATTACTATAATAATGCTTTATTTTACGCTGCAAAAAACTTTAATATAGAAATTGTAAATAAAATATTAAAAAAATCTGATACTTTTAATGTTAATGAAAAATTTTTCAATGGTAAAACTGTTTTACATAAAACCATTAAAAAGAAATCAGAAAAAGTAATTAAAGGTGTTCGTAAAACCTCTTGTACTGAAGTTATGAATATAAATAATATTATTCTTAAAAAAGAAAGTAATGATGCAATGACCTCTTATGAAACTCGCTTTAAACATCCAAATAATAGTGGTAATGATAATAATAATAAGTTACGACCAATTCTTCCATCACCATCATCCTCTTCGAATACCCAAAATTCTTCTTTTAATTCCATGAATACGGCTCAATCCAATTCTAATATAAATTATTATTCAAATAATAATAGTAATATTGGAAATGATAATGATAATAAATTAATGGATAATTATAATAATTATTCTTACTCAAACAATAACAACAATAGCAACAACAACAACAACCATAGTAATAGTCCAAATCATTATATGTATGAACAAGAAAAAAATAGAGATTATTACCCATCATCAATTAATGATTATAATGATAATGAATCAATATCTATTAGAGAACTTTATAATAGAATGACAAGTGATTTACATCATAATTACATTAACCAACATGAAAATATTGAGGGTTGTCAGTTTTGTAAATCTTATCTCTATTACTTAAATAATATTATTGATGAATATGAACGTTTAATTCAGTTATCTGCTGAGGATATTGTTCGTTATGAAATTATAAAATTATTCCTTAATAATTCATCTGTCAATATTAATGTACAAGATGATAAAGGAATTACACCAATTATGAAAGCAGTAATGTGTCAACGTTATGATATTTTAATCTTAATATTTAGAATGCGTTTACTAAAGGTAGATTTATCCATGATGAATTATCAAAATGAAACATCTATTGATATTGCTAAACGTCTTGGGTATCATGATTTTATACAATTACAATTAATACATAGAATATATTTACAACATGTATACCAATAAAAAAAATATTATAAAATTATAATATTTATTATTGTTATTTTTTTATTTTATATTATTTTATTTTAAAATTATTATTATTATTATTATTATTATTATTATTATTATCACTATTATTATATTATTATAATGATTATTTTTAATAAATAGTTTACATACTTTTTATTCTTATTTTATATTAAATTTTATTTTTATTTTTATTATATTATTTTAAATAGATCAATATATATATATAAATATATATATATATATATAAAAGAGCATTTATTTTTAATACTAATTATTCAACAATTATATATAATATAGAAGTAAATATCATCTTTATATTATATATAGAAATAATTATAAATTATTTATAATTAATACTTCTTTAAAAAAGGATATTTATGTCAAATTTTATTAATAATTGTAAAAGAATTTACATTTAAAAATAAAATGAAAAACATTCTGTAATTATAAAATTCATCAATATATAAATAAAATTTCTATTATAATGAAATTTATATTTTTTTATTATATTTATAAATTCTATGTATTTTATTTTTTAATGTATTTTTTTTTTAATAAAAATTATTGAATAAAATTTATTCCTAAAAATATATATATATATATATATTTATAAAAAAAAAATTAATAAAAATTATTTACTGAATTTATAATAATTGTTTTAAATCTTAGGAATGTACAGTCTATCACTTAAATATTCACAATTTTCTCTTGGATTTTTTTGGATTGGACGAATTAAATGTGGATTCAAATTTGATGTAAAAACGTATGTTAAAAGTAATCTAGTATCAGAAAATTGCCCAACATACTGCCCTTGTTGTGGTGAGAGTAACAGCATACCTAGTTTTACACACTGGATACTTTTATGTCCTAAATTTGAAGAATTTAGGCAACATTTCATTCCCTTTGTTGATGAAATTTTTATTAATTTTTCTCTAATTGTTCATGAGAAATCATTGAGCATTCCTGATGATAAAGAAGAAGATTTTGATGATAATATCAATTTTTACGTGCTGTGTCTCCTTCTTGGCGGAAATGCAGTTTTTGAAATCTTAAAGATCGGCTCGGGGGAAAGAAGGCGATTTATTAATAATATTTTTCAATCACCTTCGAACGAGTCTTCTTTCCCGATTTCATATTTTGTGGGGCTTGCGGAATTCCTTACTAACGTTATGCCTATTGTGATTGGTGATTTTTACACCATGATCGATTTGTATAGTGTTAGACCTACCGTTGTCAAGAGCGTCGACGTCGTAACGATAAGGCAAAGAAGAAATTCTGATACAGATTCGAATGATAATTTTCATCCACAAGGAGTTATCTTCGATGAATGGGAAGAGTTAGAGGCCATTTCGTCCTCGAATCTCATAACGTAGTTTTTTAATATTAATATAAAAAAAAAAATTTTTCATGTATTTAAACTTCATGTATTTTTTAAAAAAAAAAAATATTATTAAATAAAGTTTATTCCTAGTCTAAAAAAAAAAAAAAAAAAAAAAAAAAAAAAAAAAAAAAAACTAGGAATGTACAATCCTTAATTAACACTACATTGTTGTGGTGTATTGATTCTGCCTCCTCGAACAAGGAATATTATATCTTAACATTGAAAAGAAGAAAAAAAAAAAAAAAATAAAAGTTATATATCAAAAGGAACTTATCTCGTGATCTTCAAGTATTTCCAATTGCTAGCTTTTGTGCTTCTCTTCAAATAAAAAGTTTTTGTAAATGGGAAAATTTAAAATGATTCATTAAAGATTTCATTGAATTTCGTAATAAAGAAGAATGTGTTAGTTTATTTATTTCAATTCGAGAAATTTATCAAAGGCGTAAAAATGATAATAAAGAAACTTTCCTTGCTTTTCTAGATTTAAAAAAAGGCATATGATTCTGTTCCAATAGGTAATATTTTATATAAATTAGATGCTTTAGGTATTAGAGGTAAATGTTATCAGTTTATAAAAAAATCTATATTTGACTTCCAAAACCAGTGTTAAAATTGATGATCAATATTCGGAATCTTTTAATAATAAGAAAGGAGTTAGACAAGGTTGTCCACTATCACCAATTCTTTTCAATCTATTTAATTAATGACATTTTTAATGATTTTTCAGAACTTGGAATTCCTTTAGGCGAATCTAGATGTTGTGGTGGACTCTTTACAGATGATATTGTTCTATGTGCACCGTCAAGAACTAAGTTAAAAAAAAATGTTTAAGAAGGTAAATGAATGGGCTAAATTTAATATGATGAATTTTGGAATTAACAAGTGTGCAACGATGATGATTCGACCAGACACACCTCTTTTTCAAAATAAAAGAGATCCTACTTTTTATCTTGCTGGTCAAACCAATCCCAATAACTAAATGTTATACCTATTTAGGTATACCATTTGATAAAAGCTTATCATTGAACCCTATTATTAAATTACTTAACTCTAAAGTTACTAAAGCTCTCTTTTCTGTTAGTAAATTTCTTTCAAATTCCAAAATTCCTATTCCATTTAAGAAGATTATAATTAACTCCTATTGTACTTAGTAAAGTCTCTTACTTTGCAACCTTTACTTGGTTCAAATAAAGCGAGAACAAATAATACTCAGAAATTAATTAATAAAGGATTAAGATGGGTTTGCAGGTTTACAAAAAGCCAAATCTTTTATTAATGTATATTCTATTTCAAAAGATTTAAATATTCCTCCATTGTCAGCTAAGTGTGCTTTGTCTCAAGTCAAATGTTTTGATAAATGGAAAGATTCAAATTGTATTATTTCCTATTTAGTTAATAAATATTCCAAAATCTAGAAAATATACATGGAGTAGAACTCTTAAACGTAAATTAGAGAAAAGAGGTAATAACGATAATAAAATCAAGGATTTTTATTGGAAGAGAGATATGAAAATCAATTCTATTAAAGCTGAATTTTATGACGAAAACAAATTCGAAGAAACATCAAATTTTATAAAACTTTGTTATGAATATCCTGATCTTTCCTTTCATATGGTTGTTATTGGCTATTGAGAACACGAAGCGGATATAGATTAGATGCTAGAATTGCCAAAGCTGCAAAAATAATAGATCAAATGTGTCCTAATTTTTGTCCCTGTTGTAAAAGTAATAAACAATGGATAAGTCATTGGTTAATTGATTGTCCATTTTTCAATCATATCCGTAGTAAAGTTAATGATAAAATTTTATTTTTATATAATGCTTTTAACCGTGGCAACCTAACAAATGATATAGTTAATAGTAATAATGATAATAGCAACAATAATAATAGTAACAGTAATAATAGTAATAGTAATAATAGTAATAGTAATAATAGTAATAGTATTATTAGTAATGTTAGTAATAGTATTGAAAATAATGTGTATGTTGATTCTAGTGTGTGTGAAAAAGTGTTTAATTTCCTTCTTGGAGGTCGAAGTATTAATAACAGTACAAGGGAATGGAAGGATCATAATTTCGTATCTTAAAATTATGATTAACATTGTGAAGTCAAAATTAATTATTATACTTTAGTATAATAATGACCTTATGAAGTCTTTCAGATATTAATTAGATAAAACTAGAATATTTTATACCATTATTTTATTTTATTTTATTTTATTTTATTTTATTTTATTTTATTTTATTTTGTGTTTTTTTTTTTTTTTTTGTTTATTTTTTATCTTTTTTTCTTTTTATTACATGTGTTTTATCATATATTTAATTAATAATGATGAAACAAGTTTACTGCAGTTAAAAAAAAAAAAAAAAAATTAAAGATCTCATAAGTCATATCCCTTCCATATCACGTTATTCTTGGTTGAAAAAATCATTGGTGCTCTCCAAGAAAATTAAAAAAAAAGAATATCACTTAATTCAAAGATGTTATTGAATCTTATTGGACTGATGTTGCTAAATTCCAAGGAATTAAAAGTTTAAAGTTACAAATTATGAAATTATGATAACTTCAAATTTATAAATACTAGAAATCAATTCAAGCTCGCCCTTGAATACCCTCATTTAAGTTTAGGTTTTAACTTGGTCTTTAGATTAAGAGCTGTTTACAAATATAATACTACCATTGAAATTAGAAGTGGTAGAGTTTCTGATGATTGTCCTAAATTCTGTCCTTGCTATGGAAAAGGTGATCAATCTTTTATCCATTGGATATTTGAATTCTTTATCTTTTCTCTATGTCAATGTAAATCTTTAGATTTTATTGATGACCTTTTCATTTTATTTGCCAATAAAGTAAGGAATCTTTCCTTACTTCACTTCTTATTCTAATAGTTTAGAATATGAAAATTTCATAAACAGGTATATTTATATATTCCTTATTGGTAGAATTTCAGGTTTAGATGAGTTAACAATACAATACTGGGGAACGGGGATATTTTAAGTGAACAACTCCTAAAAAGATCACAGGGGTCTACTGTTCCATATATTGTGGGGCTTGGGGAAAATCTTGCTAATACAATACCAATCATCAGAAGTTCTATTGAGTTACTTTTTAAGAGGTTTAGCAAAAACAATTTCACTACCGAGAGTGCCAATGTCGTACCAATATAGCAAAGGAGTAATACTGTTAGTTGTCCTGTTAATTCTCATCAATACACATTTACTAAAAGCACAGTTCCGAAACACAGAATCTATATAGCAAACAATTCAATTTTTTTGATGACCTTTCTTGTAGTTCAAAAGAGAGTTTAGTGGATACCACATTATCTATTTTAAAGATGTTACTTCTTTGTTTTATTACTTTAGATTTAACTGGCGATCATATTACTACACATAGTATATATACATTCCAAAATTTTTTTAATTTTTAAATTTATTTTTATTATTTATAACATTAAATTTTCTATAATTAATTAAAATTTTTTTTTTTTTTTTTTTTTTTTTTTTTTTTCTATTTTTATTATTTTTTATAATACTTAATCTTTTCCATACATTTTATTTTTTTATTTTTAAATTATATAATGTATTTTTTTTAAAAAAAAAAAATTAATACATAAAAATTAAATCATTAATTTAATAAAGCACTGGAAGTCCATTCTCTTCTTAGTCTAAAAAAAAAAAAAAAAAAAAAAAAAAAAAAAAAAAACTTAAATTTTGTGATATCAGAGGTGGTGATTATAAAAATCCACATATCGCTCAATAGGTGTTTTGATACAATTTCCTCAATGTGTTGAATTTGTTTTTCGAGAAGACCACGTACTTAGATATATTCCATAAATGAATATTTTGTTAATAGTACGTTCAAAGGCTTCAAAGGATTTAATTATTTTATAATTTTTTTTCTTCTCTTTTTTCACTTTTAAAAAAAAAAATTTTTTTTTTATTATTATTATTTTTTTTTTTTTATAACAAATTAATATTTTTGTTTCTTTTATTTGTCAACTTTAAGTTAACATTGAAGATAATTATTTTATTTACCCAGTACAAACTTTATTTTTGTATATCTTTCATATATCTCTTTATATATATATATAGTTTTATAAATAAGTATTTTATTATATATATTTCAGGTGTAAGTATAATTATTTATTTATTTTTTTATTTATTCATTTTTTATTAATTTCATTTTCCTTTTTTCATATATACATATATATACATATTTACTTTTATTTTTTTATTACATTTTTTCAATGCCTTGGTTTATTAATATTACCATCTTTTTTAATTTAATTTATTTTTTTTTTTTATCTTTTTTCTATTATGAGGTTACTAATTTTTTATTTTCTTAGTGATAAAATTTACTATTATATTTAAAAAAAAAAAAAAAATTAAATTATTACATATATTGATATGCTTATATGTTATAATTATTTCTTTTAATTCCATTCTCTATTTTATGCTAATACTATGTTCATTTAACCATTTCTAATATTTATATTCTTCTCTTTTTACTATTACTTACAATACAGAATATAAACCTACAACACAGAATTATAATACGATTTTAATATATTAAAGAAGCAACTTGTTATTATATTTTTTCTATTATATATTCAGGGAATTTAGATACTTAATTAATCAACTATCACTAAATTGAAACAATCAAAATGAACTTATCTGAATATTATCGAATATTTAGCAACTCACGCTACTTTAGCAATATTAAAAAAAAAAAAAAAAAAAAAAAAAAAAAAATTATTGCATGATACTCATTCATGATCTAAATTGATCTTTGAAATAAAAACTTATGATTCAGTACCTATTTTTAACATTTTAACTATAATTAATTCGTCTCGGTATTCGTGGTAAAAGTTTTTAATTTCCTCTCTAATCTGTATTTATCTTCTAAAGCACGTGCTCGTTTTCTTGATATACTTTCAAATGAATTTGACATTCATCAATATCGTGGACTGGGCCAAGGGTGTACCCCCTCTTTCTCCTATTTTATTTAATATATTAATTAACGGTGCTTTAGATTAATGTGATAAATTTTGTGTCAGTATCGGAGATAAAAAAAAAAAAAAAAAAAAAAAAAAAAAAAAAGGTTGAGGAGGTTTATTTGCAGATGATATTTTTTTTTTAATTACTTCCAATAAAGAGAATATAACTTCACTTCTTCATCATGTTTTTAAATGATCTAACAAGAATAAAATATCATTTAGAATAAATAAATGTATAACTATAGTAATTAAACTTCTTAGCTTTGTTATTTCTCATTCTTTATAAAGATCCTTTTTTCCATCATGGAATGTACTCTTTTCCTATGGATTTTTGCTATACTTATCTCAGAATTCCATTCAGCGATGATCTATTTACTTCAACAAGTTAATATCTAATATGCAAGTAAAAGTTAGGAAGACTTAATTTACATTTTATAATTCTCTTACAAACAACAAAGTACCTTTGTCTTTTGAAAAAAAAAAAAAAAAAAAAAAAAAAAAAAGACTTTTATTATCAGTAAAGCCCTTTACTATGCTCCTCTACTTAGTTCCAATAAAATTCGTACAAGAAGTATTCAATCTTTAATTAATATTAGTATGCTATGGTGTCTGGTGTCTGGTGTCTGATGTCTGGGCTTAGCTCATAAAATCAATAATGAAATCAATTAAATCAAAGAATGTTTTATCGTTTTATCATGTAAAGGTCACATTGAAAGGAATTCTATTATTAATATTTATACCTATTCTCGAGACCTCATTATGTGAGGTAATGCAAATTAAATGCTTTTGTAAATGGATTAATTCTAATTGTATCATTAAAGATTTTATTAAAAATATTCCAAACTATGAGTAAATATAACTTTGGCTAAAGAATCATGTACTCTATATAGAAAAATTTAGAAAAAAAAAAAAAATTATCAAAAAGTTTAGTGAATGTTATTGAAGTGTATTGGTTTGATACTGCTACAAAACAAGGTATTAAAGGAACTAACTATAATAAATCAAAAATTCATTCACACAATAACTTTATTCAATCTTAATTGTAAATACACCAAAGCTTAATTTTGGATTTAATTGGATATTATGTTTAAGATGTGGATATAAGTGTAATATTGCTATTGCCTTCAGAAGTGGTAGAGTTACAGAAAATTACCATGTTGTGATAAAAGTGATCAATCATTTATCCGATGGATATTTGAATGTTCCACTTTTCCAGATGCTAGATTGAAATTATTAGATTTTATCAATGACCTTTTAATTTTGTTTGGAAGTAAAATAAGGAATTTACCTTTATTCTCTTCCTACTCATCTATTTTTAGATTATTAAAAAATAAATTAAGGAATATATTTTTATATTTCTTCTTGGTGGAACTTTAGTTCTGAATGAGCTGCAATTCAATACTGGGAAACAAAAACATTTTAAAGAAGCTTCTATTGAAGAGTTCTGAGTCTAATGTTCCATTGTATAGTTCACTTCGCGAATTACCTCACCAGCACTATACCGGTTGTTAGTAGCTCTCTTGATTTACTCTTTTGATTGGCATAGTGAAAGAAACCCTTCACAATCAAGAGAATCAACGTCGAAACCCATAGGGTAATGAAGAAGTTCTCTTACTAATTCTCCTACTACATCTTTAACACAAATAATAATTAATCGTTCTTTACAGAACTAATCTACGGAAATTGAATCTCCTAATAATATTTTTCTTGGTTTTGAGGAAGAATTTAATGGTTACTACACTATCTACTTTACAGAGGTTATTTTCTCTGTTTTATTATAATAAATATTTTTTGGTAGAAATAATCTCTATTCATGTCATAATGCCAGCATAGCTGTTAAAATTTATCTTAATTTTCATTATATTACATATTACATTAACTTTATTTTATATTAAATTTTTTTCTTTTTTTTTTTTAAAAAATTTTTTTTTAATACATTTTTATATATTCTTTTTTTATCATATATTTTATAATGTATTTTATACACCTAAATGCATACAATATATATATAGTATTTTTTTTTTTTTAAGGATCTTTTCCCTCATATAGCAAAATCGTTAGTAATAATTGTGATAACAATGATAAATATTTATATATTGCAATTGATAAAATTATAAATTCAACAAAAAATGTTTAAAAAAAAGCATTTTTCTAAGTATTATTTTCATATTTTCACTCAATAAATAAAAAAAAAAAAAAAAAAAAAAAAAAAAAAAAAAAAAAAAAAAAAAATAAATAAATAAATAAATAAAAATAAAGAAAATAATACTTTTTTTTTTTTTTCATAATAATTTATTATTATTTTTAAAATTTTTTTTTTTAATGTTTGTATTATTTTATTTTATTTTATTTCTTAATTTTCGTTATTTTTTAAAATTATTTTATTTTATATATACATTATATATATATATATATATTAGAATAATATTTTCGATTAAAAATAAAATTCAAAATGTATAAAAAAAAAAAAAAGCAAGCAAAATACTTTCAGAGAGTTATTAAGCTAAAAATAAGTTTATAATTCTTAATATATTAAATACTTTTTTTTTTTTCATAAAAATTATTATTATTTATTAATTAATTATTACTATTATTTATTATTACTATTATTTATTATATTTTTTTTTTTTTTTTATTTATTTTTTTTATTATTTTATAAAAAAAAAAAAAAAAAAAAAAAAAAAAAAAAAAAAAAAGATAATAACAATAAACATAGAAAATATTGATTTATTTATTTTATTTATTTATTTATTTATTTATATTAATAAACTTAACTTAATTAACTTTAATTAATTTATTTAATTATTAATTTTTTTATTTATTTACTTATTTTATTATTCTTAAGTATACATATACAATAAATTTATCAAATATTTATTGAATTGATAATTTTATTGATATTTATTTAATATTAATATTTATTAGTATTAATTATTATTAGTATTACTAGTATTGGTATTAGTATGATTAGTATTAGTATTAATATTTTGTTCTAATTTTAACTTTGTAATGATGACTAATTAGTTTTATCAAAATTAATATTAAAAATTTTTGTATATATTTTTTTTTTTTGTATTGTATAAAAATGATTTTACTAGATTGACTGAAAAAAAAAATAATAAAAAAAAAAAAAAAAGCTATCATTATTTAAACTATTGTGTAAAATAATATATATATTTTTTTTTCTGATTATTATATTTTTATAATTATTTAAAATATTATATTATTATTTTTTTATAAATTATTATTTATTACTATATTATTATTTTTATTATTATTTATTTATTATTACTATTAATGATTTCTTACTATTTTATTTATATATATATATATATATATATATTTTTATTATTATTATTTCCTTTTAGTTTTTTTCTTTTATTTCTTTTATTTTTTTTATTTTTTTTATTTTTTTATTTTTTGTCTTATTTTGTTTTAATTTTTATTATGATTATTTTTTATTTTTGAATTTTTTTTTTTTTTTTTCTATTTTTTCTTTATTTTTTAAATTTTTATTTTATTTAATAATTATTTAATAATTATATATATATATGCCTACATATATATATATATTTATGTTAAATTTTTATTTTTTAAATATATATATATATATATATAATTAATAATAATCAATATATAATATATATTATTTGTATTTTTTTTTTAATAAATAATGATATAAATTGGTATCGCGGATATAATTTATAATATTCCAATATAAATATTATAAATCTTTTTTTTTTTTTTTTTTTTTAAAAAAAAAAAAAAAAAAAAAATTAATAAAATAAATTATTTTCTTATTATTTAGAAACGATTGGTTTGAGTACTGACATTAACTCTTTGGAATATTTCTTCTTCTCGATCATGATGTATTTTTCTAATTTGTTGTTCTAATTCAGAATTCTTTTCTAATTCTTTATTAACTAATTCTTGATATTGTTCACGAGTATCTTGTAATAATTTACGGAATTCCTTACGAATATTTTGTTCACGAGCAATAGCAGATTGAGTTTGATTTGCTGGAGGCTTACCTCCAACCTTATTAAATAAGAATTCTTCCATCTGAGAACGAAGTTTGTTTAATGCAGATCTTAAACTATTAATTTCCTTTTGATCAATCTTCTTTTCCCTTTCATATTCTTTATTAATGTTTGATAATCTTGTATATTCAGCTAAGGCATCATCAATTTCTGAATGAAGTTCATTTGTATTCTTTTCTTGAATTTCTAATTCACTAGTTAAACGATCAATCTTACTTCTCATTTCTTCAATTTCTTCCTTCGTAGAACCAGTATCATTATTCTTTGATTCTTCTATCATATTACGGAGTTTAGTAACTTGTAATTTTAAGGTTTCCTTTTCATCATTTACCATACTTAATTCGGCTTCATGACTACGTTGGGAACGCTCGAATCTTTGTTTTTCAGTTTGAAGTTTAAATTCTAATTCTTCAACTTCATCATGTAATAAGTCCATATTTCTAATTTGTTCTTCCAATTCTTCAACCTTCTTCTTATTTTCTTGAGTTAAAGTCTCAATCTTCTTCTTATAATTATCTGTTACAGACTTAATTTCACTATTCTTATTATCAATAATTCCTTTGTCCTTCTTTTGTACCTTTTCAAGTTCCTTATTCAATCTTTGAATCTCTTGATTAGCATTCTTATTGAATTGATTTAATTCATTAATATGATCATTAGCCAACTTGTTAATGGATTCAGCCTTCTTAATTTCTGCAATTAATGCCTTCAATTTACCTTGACTAACGTTACGTTCCTTATCTAATTCATCCTTACCCTTCTTGACTTCTTTTTCCATATTTGTAATGGTACTCTTCAAGGAATCTATCATTTTTTCTAAATCCTTACATTTATCTTGAGAATTTTTGTATTTCATTTCAGCTTCTTTTATATCTTTCTTATTACTATCAGAAAGATCATTATATTGATTTTGTGTCTCTTTTAATTTCTTTTGAAGAGATTCTAATTCTTGTATTTTAGCCTTTAAGGTACTTTCAAACTTGTTCAATTGCTTAATGGTACTATTAAGTTCTTGTTCCTTTGTATTGGTTTCTTTTTCAGATTTACTTAACTTACTTGTTAATTCTTCAACTTCATTTTCATGTTGTTTATGAAGATTATTAATTTCTTCATCAAGCTTATCCTTTGCCTTCTTTTCGTCATCGATTTGCTTATGAAGTCTATCTTCGATTTTATCGAATTCCTTTGCTTGATTTAAAATCTTTTCTTCTGATTCCTTTAATTCACGTTTAATTTCGCTCATTTTGTCTTTTAATTCATCAGAAATCTTTTGCTTATCTTCAATTTCCTTTTCCTTCGTTTTAATGGTTCTCTGTAACTCTTCCACCTTGTCTTTCATTTCATTAATGGTATCGTTTTCCTTTTCAGAAGATTCCCATTTCAATTTATCGTATGAATGACGAATTTTATCATAATCTTCCATTAAATTATGATAGGTTTCAACTAAATGATCATTTTCAGAAGATAAAATATCATATTCTGCTTTCATATCATTTAATTCCTTACGAACAGAATTTTCTGTCTTCTTAAATTCCTTTTCTTTTGATAATAATTCATCATTCTTATCTTCTAAACGGTTTCTGAGATCATTCATGTTACGACGTAAGCCTTCAATTTCTCTCTGTAGCTCTCTGTTTTCAGATCTTAAGGCTTGATTCATTCTACTATTACCATTACCATTATTATCTCTAAAGTATTTGTTATTATAACGCATATCTCTATCGTTAAACTCTCTAGATTTATTCTTGAATTTATATTCTAAATCATTATACTTTTCAGTCATTGCTCTCAACTCATTTTTGATCTTTTTTTCACTATTAATACGTGATTGAAGATCATCATCCGCTTCCTTTAACATATTTTCAAGTAACTTAACATCTTCTTCACTATGTTTCAATTTCTTTTCAGTACTTTCTAACTTGGATTTAAGATCAAAGATTTCATCTTTTAACTTTTTATTTGAACTTTCATCATTAGAGTGACCTGGGTTTTGTTTTACTTCATCTTCTAATTCATGAATTTCCTTATACAAGTCTTTAATTAAATCATCATAGTGTTGATTATCACTATTATGTTTATCGATTTCATCCTTAAGTTCTTTCTTCTTCTTAGATAATAATTCATCTTGATCATCCAAATCAATAGATACTTTTTGAAATTGGGTAACAACATCAGAAACAAACTTTGCAAAGTTTTTAGCATTGTATTCCTTTTCCCTTTTAACTCCTTCAATTTCAGTAGAAAATGAATTATATATTCTTTCTAAAATTTCTTTTTCTTTCAGTTCTCTTTCTAAATCCTCCTTTATTTTATCCATTTCATCATCACGATTATTATTATTATTATCCATATCATTCTTGAAATAACCTCTTATTTCTTCCTCCTTATTGCGAATAGTTTGTCTTAAATGGCTAACTTCATCTTCTAGATCTTCACATCTATTCTTTTCATTATCTAATTGACGACGTAAAATATCTAGTTCACGACGTGAACTAGCAGATGATGGACTACTATCAGAGTTTGAAGTGGACTCAAAATTTCCATCTTTTTCATACTTTTTTAATTGATCCTTCAATTTAGCAATCATTTTATCCTTTTCAGAAACAGTCAAATCACTATTAGAACGTGATTGATTCATTTCAATTTTATTAGTAAGGACCTCATTTTCACTTTTTAAGTCAATGATAATTCTATCCTTGTCTTCTAAAAGAACTTGATTTTCCTCAATATTTTTTTCTAAATGATTCATCTTATCTGTCAATTCATCAATTTTTTCTGTCTTGGCAACTAAATCGGCTTGACTGGTAGCTAAATCAAGTTTTAATTGACTATAATCTTCATCATTGAAATTACTATTATTTTGCTCTAGCTTATCTTCTAATTCTTTAATTTTATTTAATAGATCTTCATTTTCGGGTTCTAATTTTGAAATAGTACTATTTAAAACAGATGAGGACTGTTCTAATTCCTTAATTTTGTATTCAGCTGATTTCAACTTCTGTTCATAATTTGCAATATCCTTCTTTGGATCTGAATTTTGGAATTTTTGAGAACGAACGACTTCCCAACGAAGAACACCAGATAAATGACAGAAAACATTGTATTCGACAATACGAAGGCGATCAATATTTTTCCATAAATCATTGGCTAAAGAATCTACCTTTTTATTGGCATGAGATAACTGCTCCTTTGCCTTCTTGGATTGTTTTGGATCTGTAGCACTACTTTTAGCATAAGATACTGCGGCTTCACGAATCTTTGCTTCCATTTGAAGTTTTGATTGAATGGAAGCCACTCTTCTTGTCAAGGAAATAAAATCCTTTTTCATTCTATCATAGGTACTGGATTGAATGATATTAAATTTAGCAGTATCTACCATTGCTTCATCAACTAAAACTTGCATTAACATTAAATCATCTGTATTCACTAAATCTGAATTTTTAGTTAATTCTTTCATTAAATCACCTATATTATTTGGTACATTTTGTGGATTAAACTTTTGGCTCATTCCAATGGCAGCATTAACAGAAGATATACCACCAAAGACATGAGTATTGTCGAAATTAGATTTTACACCAAACATAGTACTATAAGATGTTGTAGATTCCAATGAGTTTCTTTTACTTCTAGTATCCATTTGAGACCGAGTAGGTAAAATTGGAGAGGTTAAATCACCAAGAATTCTATTTGGTAATGGAGGTGCTCTACTACTACTAAAAGAATAGTCGGTATTAGCAACTAATGTTTTTTCTGATCCTAAAGTACGGCTTCTTTCTAAGTCATCTGGAGTTTGCGGACTTGGTGAACTATTATTTTTCTTTCCATTATTATCTTGATCTTCAAATTTTGAATTATCTTCTTTACTGTCATCACTTTGAAGATTATTTGTTATAATTTTTCTATCATTTCTTATCCTTGGAGATCTACTATCATTTCTTAATCTCGGTGACATTCCATCCTTAGTTCTGGATCTTGATCTTCTTCTTGAGAGTTCATCATTTCTTTCTTTATCTCTTGATTCATCTCTCAACATACTTCGACCTCTTCCTCTATCTCTTCCTCTTTCTCTTCTTCCTCTTGATTCATCTCTACCCTTTCTTAAATCATCTCTTGAATTTTCATTAATACCATCCTTAATTAAATCATCAATATCAGCCTTTATTCTATTATTTTCAATATTCTTATCCCTAAATCTTGGACTCATTCTATCATTTGAATCATCTCCGACTTTCGTTCTAAATTTTGAATTCATTCTATCCCTTGGATTTATTCTTTCACTTGATTTTTCATTTAAATCATTCTCACCTTCAATATTTAAAATATCTCTTGAATTATCAGTATCTTCTTTCAAACCTTCCTTAGAATTGTCTCTTGAAGGTGAATTTTCTCTTGATCCTGGTATATATCTTGATCTATTAGGAGATGAATTTTCATCTCTTAAAAAAGGTCTAGAAGGATTAGGATTATTTGGTTCTCGAGATCTGGATCTTGGACGACCACCATGATGTGTTCTTTGAGGAATACTAATATTATCTAACATACTAGGTGGTGTGATTGGTGAATGACTTGAATCAGGATTATTGAAACTTGAATCAGGATCATCTCTTGGTTTTGGAGGGAAATTAATATCTTTTTTAATAGATCTAGTACGTGGTGGTGGTGGAGGATCATCATAATCACCATAAAGTGTTGGTGGAGGAACATTAATATCATTATTATTTCCATTATCTCTTAGTGAACGAAGAGGTGGTAATGGTTCATTAAATTCATTATTATTACTATTATTATCATTTCCTTTTGGATCATTTAAATCTTCATTCCTTACTCTTGGTGTGCGAGGTGGACGATCACGTTCACGTCTATCATCTCTAAAATTACGATCACCAGGATTAGATTGACCACGATCTCTCATATGATCATCTTCTCTTGTTCTTGGAGTACGTGGGGGTAATGGTGGTCCATTTGTATCATCTTCTCTTATTCTTGGTGTACGAGGGGGTAGTGGTGGTCCATTTGGATCATCATCTCTTATTCTTGGTGTACGAGGGGGTAGTGGTGGTCCATTTGGATCATCATCTCTTATTCTTGGAGTACGAGGTGGAGTTGGTGGTCCATTTGGATCATCATCTCTTATTCTTGGAGTACGAGGTGGAGTTGGTGGTCCATTTGGATCATCATCTCTCATTCTTGGAGTACGAGGTGGAGTTGGTGGTCCATTTGGATCATCATTATCTCTCATTCTTGGAGTACGAGGTGGAGTTGGTGGTCCATTTGGATCATCATTATCTCTCATTCTTGGAGTACGAGGTGGAGTTGGTGGTCCATTTGGATCATCATTATCTCTCATTCTTGGAGTACGAGGTGGAGTTGATGGTCCATTTGGATCATCATCTCTTATTCTTGGAGTACGAGGTGGAGGTGGTGGTCCATTTGGATCATCATCTCTTATTCTTGGAGTACGAGGTGGCGGTGGTGGTCCATTTGGATCATCATCTCTTATTCTTGGAGTACGAGGTGGTGGTGGTGGTCCATTTGAATCATCATCTCTCATTCTTGGGGTACGAGGGGGAGACGGTGGTCCATTTGGATCATCTTCTCTTATTCTTGAAATACGAGGTGGAGCATTCGGATCATTTGGATTTCTTGGTATTCTTCTTAATTTTGGTTTACCAAAGTCTTCACCCATTCTTGAAGCACGTACTGGAATAATTTTACGTCTATCTCCATCTCTCAATCTTGGAGTACGTGGAGGTGAACCTTGATTACGTCCTCTATCTTCTCTAAAACTTCGATCACCTGGATTTGAACGGTCTCGTCCTCTTTCCTCTCTGAAACTACGATCCCCTAGGTTTGGACTTGGACTTAGACTTGGTCGTGGACGGTCACGGTTACGATCACGATCACGATCACGAATACGTCCTCTATCCCTATCTCTATCCCTATCCCTATCTCTATCCCTATCTCTATCCCTATCTCTATATCTTCCATCATTACTATTATCATAAGAAACGTTTGAATCATCATTAGCATTTCTTAATAAAGATTTAGCTCTTGATCTACGATTTAAATCTGAACCTACAGATCTCGATCTTGGTCTCATACGATGATCTTCACGATCGTCTGGTGAATTATATCTTTGATTATTTACTCTTTTTTTTGGAATTGGCTTATGTAATGTCATTTTATCTGCTAAAATTTGTGAATTTGTAAGATAAAATTCATCATCATATTCTTTTACACTACTACCATTATTACTTAAATAAGAATTTTTTTTATTGGTTTCATTTTGTGTTTTATATTTATCATTATGCATCGACTCTCGCTCGATTTGACTGGTTGCCCTATTTTTCATTGAAACACTAAGATCTTCAATTTCATTTAATAATGTCGATAATCTTTGAGGCTCTCTTTTAGTAGAAGCATAATCTGGATATTTAGAACTTCCTTCTATCTTTTTAAAATTGTCAATTCTTTGTTCATTATCAATTTGATTTTTTTCACCCTCTCCTACTATAGCATTTTTTATCTTAAAAAAATAACTTGCCATATTACTTTAAAAATATATTACAAAGGAAAACTATGATTATATTAAATAAAGAAATTTTATTATTTTTATATCTTAATTTATTATTTTTTTTATAAAATTTTGATATTAATTAGTTTAATATTAAAAATTGTTTTTCAAAGTTTTTTATTTTTGTTTTTTTTATTACTATTTTTTTTATTATTATTTTTTTTATAATCTATTTATATACATAAAATTTATTATTAAAAATAATTATATAATTCGTTATTGTTTATCAATTATGTTATGTTTATTATAATAAACATTCAGTTTATTTTTGTTTTTGCGTTAATTTCTTCTATAAATTATAAATAAATATTTTAAAAATAAATTATATATATATAAATAAATAAAATATATATAATAAAATGTTAATACATATAAAAAAATAAAAATAATTATAATATTTATATAAAAATATGTTTTATTATCATAAATATATCCTAATACTCTAATACTATTTATATTATCTAAGAAAAAAGGATATATTTTAAACAATTTTCATTTCAAAATTTATCTATTGTTATAACCATTGTTATATAATTAATTAATACTTATAAATAACAAATTCAATATTAATTAATATTTAAATTATTATATATATTATTTTTATAAAAATTTAAAAAATTTAGTTCCATTTTATTAATGTTTCCTCTTTAAATGAATTCTAATTTTATATAATATATTTGAACATATTTTGAACTTTAAGCATTTTATTAAATAAATAAAATAATATATTTTTTGACGTTATTAGAATTCTTTTTTTAAATTTTTATATTTAAAGTTCTAATTGGTTTAAATTTGTAAATATTTTTTTTTTTTTTTTTTTTTTTTGTTATTATTTTTTTTTTTGTTTGTTTGTTTGTTTTTGTTTTTGTTATTTAATTTAAATATTGTATTTAAAAATTTATTTACCTTAATCTTTATAAATGCTTTAATATTATTGTAGACAAAATTTAAATTGGAATTTATCTTTCTTTGATTTCAAAAACAAAATATTAATATGAAAAATTATAGCTTTATAATTTAATTATATTTTAAATTATATAAATAACTATTCATTTCTTTTTCTTTTTTTCTTTTACGTTATTGTTTTCTACAGAATTATTAATATGTTTAACACATATATTTATTTATTTTCCAAAGAAACCAATATTTTTTAATTTTAAAATATAATTCAATTTCTTAATATCATTATTTTTCAAAAAGAAAAAATTCTTATTATTAATATTAAATTTGAGTATGCTTTTTTTTTTTTTTTTTTTTTATTTAAACTTAATTGAAATTGTACACCACAATTTTTGAATGTTAGAAAAAAAAAAAAAAATAAGAAAAATTGTAATTCACAATTAATTAAAAAAAAAAAAAAAAAAAAAAAAAGAAAAGAAAAAGAACTTCAAAATATAAATATAATAAAAATTATTAAATTAAAATAAAATATATTAGGATTATAAGTAGATTAGTTATAAATGAAATCTCTTTTTGTTCTTTATTTTTTATTATTCTTTATATTACTATGTTCCTATTTTTTTTCTCTCTCTCTCTCTTTTTTTTTTTTTTTTTAGTTTTTAGATTTTAATTTTGTTTAAATAAAATAAAAAAGGATTTAAATTACTAATTTTCAATAAGTTATTTGTCCTTTATCAAATATAAAATTTTGAATCATAAAAAACTACAATAAATTAAATATTAACAAAAAAATAGTAAATTGTATTAGTACAACTGAAATATATTATAATATATTACAATATATTTACACCTAATTATATTATAATATAGTTGAATGTTTTGAAATTATGATAATATATGGTCAACTGAACTCTATTTTATATAAATTTTAAAGGTAATAAATTTTATTATATATTTTTTTTTTTTGAAATTTTAATAATAATTTAATTTTAATTTTTAATATGGAAATTTAAAAAAAAGATATATATTAAATATAGTCTTAATATATATAATTTAATTTAAATAGATTAAGTATTATACAATTTATTAATATATGATTATATATATATTTTTTTTTATATAAATATATACATATATACATAATTTTTAAATTTTTTAAAAAAAAAAAAAAAAATTTTGCGATACGCAGTACAATGTTATTCCGTCCATTAAAACAATTTATGTTGCCGAGTGATAGATTTATTACCCTAATTATACAATACTTTAATTATATATTTATATTTTATATTTCCATGTTATTTGTTCCTTTTTCTAAAGGATATTTCAATCAGTCATAATTCTATTCTATTGTAGTAACTGAAAAAAAAAAAAAAAAAAAAAAAAAATAGAAGATACTAAAGACTAAAATGCTACATCTTCCGTTGAAAAGAAATATCGTCAATAATTAATTCTTTCTATTACATATAAATTGATTATTATATATTTATTATAAATGATTAATAATTAATGATTATATATATATTTATAAATAAAATTGAGAAATTTATTAAGCATATAAATATTTAAAATAAAATATTTAAATATAAATAAAAAAAAATAAATAAATAAATAAACTTAAAATTACTTTATTTTTTTTTATATTTTTATTTTTATTTTTATTTGCCTTTAAATTTCATTTAATAATAATCAATTTATATATATATATATATATATAACTACAAATAATAAGTACTGGCTTAGGATTTCATATGACTTAAACTCTCTTTTTTATGATTTACATATATAATACTATTAATTTTTTTTTTTTTTTTTTTTTTAATTTTAAAAATAAAAATAAAAATAAATTAAATAACCAAATAAGTAAATAAAATAAATAAAAAAAAAAAATATAAACATTTAGCTTTTATAAGAAATCAATAATAAAAATGCTAATCTTTTTTTTATTTTACAAACAATTCGTATTTGTATTGTATGTTACATTTTAATTATTCAAAACTTGTAATACGTACAATATTAAATTACAATATTTTATTAAAAATGATATAATACACAATAATAATCATATGTGGCAAAGTTACTAATAAATAGAGTTAATACTAAGTAAAATTAATTTATACATATATAAAAAAAATTAAAAATTATATATTATATTCAATGAAATAGAGTCTTGTTTCAATTTTGAAATAAAACAAATAAGAATTGGATGATAGGGAAAGTTATGATTAACTTTAAATACATATTTTCATAAATATTAAAATATTTTTAAAACAAATATAAAATGATATAATTTATATCTATCTTACTAAATAGGTATAATATTAAGTATTATTTATAGTATATGTTTTAAGCATGAAAAAAAAATCTTTTTAAACTTTTACATATTATAATTCATTTAATATTTATAAAACTCATTTTATAATCCACTTTTTCATTTTTTTTAAATGTTTATTAAATTAGCTAATTAATTAAATGTTTAAATGTTTATGGAATATGGGTAATATATATTAATTATATAAAATTTATAAAATTTAAATATCTTCTCATTTTATAATTAGAATTATAATTAACAATCGCATATTTAATAAATGTAAGTAAATAAAAAAAATACAAAAAAGAAAAAAATCAAAAGGAAAATTATATTATTAAATTAAAATGAAAATTAATATATAAAATAGTATACTAATAATAACAAATAGAAAAATTATTATTTATTCTCCTCCTCTCAAATATTTATAATTATTAATAATTGTGTTTTAATTTAATGATAGAAAAGTTTAATAATTAATAAATAAATTAAATAGAATAATTAATTACGAATTCCAATAAAAAAATTTGAAATAGAATAATACAAATAAATTAATATTATATTATGTTATTTTTATATATTATATTATATTGATAATATATAGTAAATAATTAAAAGGTATTAATTATTTTTTTAAACTTTAGAATTAAAAAGTCAATTTATATTAAATGTTATTGTCTAATTTTTTTCCAAAATAAAAAAAAAATTAAATCTAAAAATTTAAAAAGAGAATTCGAAAAACTTTAATTATATTTAAAAATTAAAAAATGTAACCGAAAAAAAAAATATACTTAAATGTATATTAAAATCTTCTTTTATTTATTATTTATATAGGTAAATTTGAATTTAAAAAAAAAAAAAAAAAAAAAGATAAGAAAGAAAAAAAGAAAAAAAGAATAAAAAATAAAAATGTTATTACGTACAAAAAATAAAATTAATATTCACTATTATTTACTGCATAAAGAAAAAAAAAAAAAAAAAAAAAGGAAATTAATAAAATAATAGGTTATGGCGGTTTGATTTTATTAATAATAGCATATAAATATTAAGATAAAATTTTTGTTTATTATAGTAATAGAATATTCATATATGTATATATATTAAAACTATTTAAAGATATGTTAAATAAAAGTATTGGATATATTGAAGAATTGTAATATTACACTTTAACTTTTATTAAATTCACCTATTGAAGTACTAGAAAAAAAAAATATACATTTATATTAAAAAAAATATTAATACATTTGAACTAGGGAAAAATAAAATTTCATTTATTTATTTGATTATTTATTTACATATTTTAATTTATTTATTTAAATTTACTTAACATACTTTTAATTCATTTATTTATATTTAAATTCTTTTATATTTAAATTTATTAATTTATTTATACACATTTATATTTTAATATATTTATTTATTAATTTATATTTAATTACATATGTATAATTTATTTATTTAGATATTTTAATTTATTTATTTATTTATTTATATTGATTTTTATTTATTCATATATTTTAATTTATTTATTTGTTTATTTATTTATTATTTATTTATTTTATTTTAATATATAAAAAAAAATTTATTTGAAAAATATTCTATACAAAAAAAAAAAAATAATAATAATATTTATAATTATTTATTAATGTGTGAAAAAATAATATGTACTGTTTTATATATATATTTATATTATTTTAGTTTTAAAAAAAAAAAAAAAAAAAAAAAAGAAAAGGAATAGAATTCATACATTATATATATATTAAATACTTTTTATTCAATACATAATATTATGTATAATGTATTAAACATAAATCTATTTTGTAATATAAATGTAAATTTAAAAACAATTAAAATAAATGGGGAAAAAAAATATACATATATCACATTAAAAATAATACTATATATTTTATAATATATCTAAATATATTATATTTCATTTTTAATAAAAATACATTTTATTTAATAAAATTAAGAAATATGTATTTCATAGAAAGATGGATGTATTATCTTATTCAATAAGTACTTTTGAACCAAGAAAATTGTTATCCTTATAATTATTAATATCTTCTTATTTATTTTTGTATTTATTCTATGTAAAAATATCTATTATAATTTGTAGAAATTAGAATTAGATCTTCTTTGCTTTATGGAAACAAACCAAAAAAAAAAAAAAAAAAAAAAAACTCATCATTAATACTTATTCAATTATTCAATTAAAATTATAAATTGATGAAGTTTCATTTAGAATTTTTTAAAAAAAAAAAAGTTTTAATATCTGTTCATTAAGAAAAGAAAAAATATATATATTATTGGTATTAGTATTATTAATAAATTATTATTTATTATTTTTTTTATTTATTATTTATTATATTTTTTATTTATTATTTATTATATTTTTATTTATTATTTATTATTTATTATTTATTATTGTTGTTGTTAAGAGTCATGAATGAGGATCCTCTCAATCGTGCATTTCGCAATGTGGCGTATAAAAATTTTTAAATAATGCCATACATTTTAAAATATTCTATACAATCATAAATAAATAAATATTTAAATAATTATTATTTTAAAAGAATTTTCAATTTAATATTATTAAATATTATTTCAAAAGAAATAATAATATATTCTATTGAAAAAGAATTATAAAAAATTATTTTTATAATTGAATATTAATAAATTATATATATAAAAAAAAAAAAAAAAAATATTTATTATTTATTTAATTATTATTTATTTAATTTATTATTTATTTAATTATTTATTTAATTATTATTAAAAGCCACATATAATAATACGCCACATTGTGAAATGCACGATTGTGAAATGAACTAGATTCGTCATGAATTATTATGATAAAGGGCTACTGGCACTACTGGCACTTAAAAATTCAAAATTAAATGCATTTATGAATTGTGGCTTATACAATTATTATATTACAATATATTTCAATGCATTGAAGCTTTTTTTTCATATATCTCATATATTCAACATTCCCCCCCCCCCCCCCCCCTCTAAACCTAGTATATTCTAAAATGAATAAATTGGTTTATTGGTGAATATGTATATATAAAATTATCCTACATTTATAATATTAATTGATATTATTAAACTATTTATTATTTACTTTTATTCTAAATTAACTTTTAATTTTTCATAAATTAAATAATCATATCATTATATTAATTCTTTTAATTTGATTTAAATATCATTAAAACTATTTCTTAAATATATTTATAATCTAATAATTCCCTTTAAAATTAAATATTTAATATCATTATATACCATTAGTATTGGATGTATCTAAGACATCTCATATAATAATCTAAACCTATTTTATGCTAGGCTTAATAATACTATTATAATTTCCCTTGAATATTTAGGATGTTAGTTTTTAAATTATTATGTACGGGAGCTCTGATATGCAGTCTCCCCTATTATTGTTGCTAATATATAGGTTCATGTTTGATATATATAAATAGGCATTAAAATAACTAAACCTTAAATAATATGCTTGATGATTTAATAAAAATTTTTATTTTTTAACACATAATTTGTTAAATATTTGTTAAATAATATATACCATTAAATTTTATTTTTGTATATTTATGGAGTGGAAATAGTTTATTGCCGAAGTAGATTCCTTTATATATATTTATATATATATATAAATATAGTTTATTATTAATAGCCTAGAATTTTATTTATTAAAGTATCAATCAATTAAGAGTCTCTATGAGAGGTATGAAGATTTATAATTTGTTGTTATATATTCTTGTGTATGTTTTTCTCTATTACATTAACATTTTTATTATTTTTTTTTTTTTTTTTGGAGTTTTATTTTACTTAAGATAATTTTTCTTCTATCAGGTATTTTATATTTTTATGTGTTTCTTCAATTTAGCAATCATGTTCATTTTAAATTTTCGATCAGTTTTATTAGTGTTCCTTAAATTGACATAATGAACCACTTTTTGTTTGACATAATATTATGTCCCGCACTATTCTTTTGCTAAGAATCTTTTTAATAGTCAGATGAGACTCTTAAACTGATAAGAGCCATGAATTAATGGTTTATAATTTTACCAAACTTTATTAATATATCTTATGATAATGAATTACTAGTACTTAATTATTCTAAATTAAATACTATTATACAATGTAGTTTATACATTTATTATATTACAACATATTTCAATACATTTGAAGATTATTTTTCATATAATTCACATATTCTAATTATTATTATTATTATTATTATTATTATTATTATTACTATTATTATTATTATTATTATTATTATTATTATTATTATTATTATTATTATTTTTATTATTATTATTATTATTATTATTATTATTATTATTATTATTATTATTATTATTATTATTATTATTATTATTATTATTATTATTATTATTATTATTATTATTATTATTATTATTATTATTATTATTATTATTATTATTATTATTATTATTATTATTATTATTATTATTATTATTATTATTTAATACTGACACTATATATTAATCATACAATTATTTTTTAAAATATAATTGATAAATAATGTAAATAAAATGGGAGATAGAGTGGAAGGAATATTCTTGATGAAACTCTAAGATAAATATCAAATTCATCTGAAAGCATATCAAAAAAGCAGGCATGCTTTTATAGAAGATAAATATTGATTAAAAAGAAACAAAAAATACTATACGACAGAAATATCAAAAAAAAAAATAAATAAAAAAAAAAAAACAATTCTGTTAATATGTAGAAAATAGGTACTGAATCATATATATATATATATATATATATTTTATTTAATTATCATAATTAGTAGTACATTCATTTATTAATTCTAATTTTTTTTTTTTTTTTTTTTTTTTATAGACCTAGAGAATAACTTTACATAATTTATAATAATAATAAAATAACCATAATTTAAATGAAAAAAAAATAAAATAAAATAAAATAAAATAAAAAAAAAAATAAAAAAAATAAAAAACAAAAAACATGAAATGAAATATTATATATTATATAATTATAAAAGTGTGTTAGAAGCGATAGTTTCTAACTTTTCCCATTCCTTTGATGATAACACCACGTCCATTATTATAAGTAATATTTTTCAGTATTAGTGTTATCAACCAAATTTGTATCAGATCTTTTACCGGAAGGTGAAAAATTCATGTCTTATCATTTCGACGTCGTCGACGCTCTTAGCAACGGTAGATTCAACGGAATACCATTTCATCATCAGTATAATAAAAGATCGACAAATTAATGGTACTACGTTCTACGTTTGTTAGAAGCTCCATAACGCAATCCCCACAAAGTACGGAACAGTCGACGAAGTTGAACTTTTGTTTTTTTAAAAATTATTGTCAACTAATTGTCTTTGTTCCACATCATTTAAGTTTAATTTTTTCATATAATGAACACTCGCAAGAAGAACACTCCATATAAATTTTTTTTTTTTTTTTTTTTTAGACAGGGAAGACAATACACTTCCAAAACTTTATTAATTTTATTTTAAAAAATACATGTAGGTGAAAAGTACATTTAAAATTAAAAATAAAAAAAAAAAAAAATTTAAAAAATAAAAAATAAAAAAGCTCGAAAATACTATGTGTTTCGGCAAGTTGTACTATGCGGGAATTTTTCCCTTCCTAACAAATAAAAAAGAAATAAAACCTAGAAGTAACATCTTTAAAATAGATAGTGTGGTGTCCACTAAACTCTCCCCGAATTCATCATTTATTGAACTAGTAGGGCGAGATTCATCCTTCTTAGAAATAGATGAAGATCCTGTATTATCATTGTGCCTTGTCAGTACGACGTCGACGCTCTTGGATAAGTTTGGTATTTTGCAATACCTATCAAATAATAGCTCAAACGAACTACTAATGATAGGTATTGCACTTGTTAAGAATTCCGCCAAGCCCACAATTTTTGGAACAGGTGACTCAGATAAACCTTTGAAAAGTAGTTCATTTAAATGTCTCTGTTCCCCACTATCGAAATGTAGCTCATTTAAAACTAAAGTTCCACCAAGAAGGAACAAGTTATATATATAATGATTGATATAATCTTCAAAATTAGAAATAGAGTCATAGGAAGAAAGAGGATTAAACACTCTAATCTTCCTAAGGAATAAAACATAGAGATCATCGATGAAATTTAAAGAATTCCATCTAAAAGATGCAAGAGCATCGCATTTAAAAATCCAATGTTCAAAAGATTGTTTATCTTCGCCACAACAGGGGCAAGACTTGGGACAATCTTCTGAAACTCTACCCATTCTAATAGCAATAGTAGTATTGTATTTATAACCACAGCGTAAATGTATAATCCACGAAAACCCTAATTTGAATTGGGGATATTTTAAGCTAAGCATAATTATAGCTTTATTGTTTGAGAAATTGTTACAATCGTAATTTTGACCTTTAATACTTTTGAAATTTGGCAATTGATTTCCATTAACGTTCTAAAATATCGTCATATTTTTCACATTTATATTTTTTTGATTTTTTTTCCAATGTTCTAGATTTTTTAGTCCAGGATTAATAAGGCATTTTGAGAATAGATTTAATAAGATCCTTTATAATACAGTTTGATTTACTCCATTTTGTAAATGATTTAGTCTGTAAGGCTGCGCAGACACCAGCAATAGGAGAAATACTTAGATCTCGAGATAAAGCATAAGTACTCATAGTAGAATTATGTCTAATATAATTATTGTTTTCTGAACTTGTTTTACCATTTTTTAGAGAAGGAGCCGATACACCAAAATAGACCAGTATTAATTAATGTTTGAACTCTGGCCGTTCTAGATTTGTTTGAACCAAATAAAGGAGAATAATAAATTACTTTACTAATAACAAAGGATTGAAGAACTTTTTTCTTGTATGCAATAGGAATAAGTTTATTTATTTGAGAAGAAACGAGTAAATGAAAGAAGGGATTTTCTAACTTTAAAATGCATGTGCGATATAATGTGTTCTAGTAAGAGATCATCAGAAAAAGGAATGCCAAGATAAATATAACTAAAAACTTTAAGAATAGCACTCATTCCTAAATAGAAGATTGGGTCACAATAGTTTGGAGGAGATTGGAAGTTCATTGGTTTTATAACCATAGTTGCACATTTTTCAATACCAAAAGTCATTTCATTTAAATTAGCCCATTTATGTTACCTTTTTTAATAATTTTTCTAAATTTTTTTTTACACTTGGAGCAATAAAAACAACATCATCAGCAAAGAGTCCACCACAACACTTTTTTTCTTCCAATATTAACACCATACTTTTTCACAGTCATTTAATATATCATTGATGAATAAATTGAATAAGATCGGAGATAACGGACAACCTTGACGAACACCTCTTTTTAATAGGAAATTCATTTGATAACATTGAAGCAAATCGAGCACGTGCTTTAGATGAAGTATATAAATTACATAGAAAATCAAAACATTTACCACGTACTCCATAATGATATAATTTAGTAAGAATGTTAAAAATAGGAACTGAATCATAAGCTTTTTTTTTAAGACCTAAAAAAAGGCTAAATATGTGAATTTTCCTTGAAATTTTCTTCTTTGGCAAATTTCTCTAACGGAAATAAATAAACTAATGCATTCTTCACGGTTGCGAAAACCAAATTGTTCAAGGTCTAATGAAATTGTGTGAGAATGCGTTAAGTAGATATTCTATCTGTTAAAATTTTTGAAATGATTTTCAGTCCAACATTAATGAAAGAAATACCTCGATAATTACTACAATCTGATAGGTCACCTTTCTCAGGGATTGATACAATTAGAAGAAGCTGAGTTCCATTTTTTTTAGGAAAAGACCCATTCCATATTTTATTAAAAAATCAATTTAAGACACTTTCCAGCGGCAGGATATGTTTCTAGAGTAATTCTTCCATTGCAAAACAGAGCTTTGTAGAATTCAATCGGGATACTATCAGGGGCCGGGTGCTTTGTTGCTTTGTTGTTTTTCATAGATGAAATAGTTTTTTTTTTTTTTAATATCGTCAATCGTAATAGGATCATTGATATTCCAGGTAGAGGATCTAAGACTAATATTCCTTAAAGCATGGATCCAGAAGTTACGATTAAGGCTTTGACCTGAGGGATTAGAAGCTAGATCTTTATAATATTCAGCCCATCTATCTAATTGTTTAAAAGGAGAGATAATATCATAAACCAAATTTAGATTTTATGCAAGTAGGGGAGGTAAATGAATACGATGGTTTAGCCATTTTTTTTTTTTTTTTAAAACATCTCCAACCATTTTTGAAATCTTTATTCAAAAAATAATTACCAATTTTTACTATATTAGCCTTAAATCTAGCAGAACGAAATTTGCTCTTTGTTTTCTTGATTAATTTGTAAAGTTTTTCATATTTATTAAATTGTTCAAGGTAATTATCAGCATTTTCACAATTAAAGTAAGGCTTAATATTTCGAAATGTAATATGCTTTTCATGAGACAGCTTTTTAATGTAATAAGGACAATGAAAAGCAGAGCCCTTTAAATTTGTTGGAATGAAAGCCTTAATATTCACACATAACTAAAAAGAATAGTTAAACCCTCTTTTTTTTTTTTTTTTGTCACATCCAATAAATAGCCATCATATTTACACAAAATATATTAAAACAAAAAAAAAGAAATCTTACATATATATATATATATATATTTATTTATTTATTTATTTATTTATTTATTTGTTTTTGATATTTTTTATAAATATTTTGAATTTAATCTAAACTGGGAAAAAAAAATTTTTTATTTTTTTTTTACGATTATTATTATTATTGTTTTTTTTTTTTTTTTTTTTTTTTTTTTATCTTTTTTTTTTTCTTTTTTTTTTTTCTTTTTTTTTTTAATTTATATGATTAGGTATAATTTAATTAATGATATATAATGATATTTAATGAAATACTTTTGGTTCTATCTTTATATATATATATATATATATATATATCTTTTAATTTAATTTTATTTTATTTTACATAATTATTTTTGTATTAAAACTTAATAAATGTTTGACTTGAAATAAAAATATATATATATGTATATATTTTTTTTCTTTTTTTTTTTTAAAAAAAAAAAAAAAAAATTAAATCACTTTGTTTATTTTTCTTTCATTAGATATCATTAATAGTTAATTATTATTATGATTATTGCTGAAACTTTAATACATTTTTATCATATTTTTAAATAGAAGATTCCTTTTTCTTTAAACGACGTTGTTTAACATCCCAATTGTAAACTCTTGCTAAATCTAAAATTTTTTTATTAAAATATTATAGTGTAGAAAAAAAAAAAAAAGATTAAGGAAAAATAACAAAAGATAATTCTTACACATTAATTATTCATAATTAAAATTATGAATATATATTTTATATATTTTATTACTTTTAATTTATATTATAAATATAATATTAAAAGAAAAAGAAAGAAAAAAAAATTTTTTTTTTTTTTTTTTTTGATCAATAAAAAGGATACTGACTTCCATGGTAGTAATTTGATTTCTTAAGAATTCTAAATCTTCCTTAATATTATTTAAACTCTTTTCAGCGGTACTTATTTTTTCTTCTAAAAGAGTCTTAGCTTCTTCAGTAGTGTATTCTAACATAACATTGACCTAATATAAGTAACATAGGTTCATAAAATATTTTATTTAACATTAATTTTAAATTTTATTTAAAAATAAAAATAATTATTTTAATAACAAATTAATAATAATTTAATAATAATTTATAATAAATTCATATATGAAATATATATTATAGTAATAATAATAATTAATAATAATTTTATTATTATTATTATTATACTTACACCTAACCATAAGTAAACAGTTTTGGTTGGCTTAATCTTAGCAGTAGCGTAAATAGTATCGTTAAGTTCATAATTGGTAATGATATCTTCATCAGAATCCTAATGTTACGGTTTATTAAGTTGAGTTGTTATAGAAATTTATTTTTTTTTTTTTTTTTTTTTTTTTATTTTGTTAAAAATATATTAACAAATTATATTTATATTATTATTATAATCATTATATCATTGTTTAAATATTAAAAATAAAGAAATATTTTAGAGAAAAAAAATAGTTAAATAATATTATTTAAATAATTATAAGTATTATTAAAATATTTATAATTTACATATTTTATATATATTTATATATATATATACTAACTTGTTTAGAAATTAAATATAAAACCATATCTAAAGTTTTTTTTAAATCTGGAATCTTTCCTTCTAAAATCTTTTTTCTTTGTAAATGAGAAGATTCCATAAACTTATATTTACTATAAAATGTCAATTGTAATAAAGTTTTTAAAAATTTTTAAAAATATTAGTTTGATATTAATTTTAAAATTTGCATATTTAGAAAGAGATAATTTAATTTATATTGAATTATTGTTATATATATTTTAAATTGTTTTTAATAATTATTAAAAAATTATAATAGTTTATAAAAGTTTCATTATTGCAAATGATTATAATATTAAACTTTTTTTTTCTAATCATTATTTAAAATAAAATTGATAATAAACAAAATGAATCAAGAATTTGTTATTCTGATTAGTATTTTAAATTTTAAATTAAACTAATTCCTGAATTTTGAAATTACAATTGTTTTATTGAAAACTAAAATAAGCCTTTTGTTCAAATAAATTAAATGATAAAGTAATTATATATATATATATATATATAAATGAACATTTCTTCTTTTAAGAAAAAAAAAATTGAATAATAAAATTAAATTGATGTATAATGAATCGATGGTTCGTTAATTAATGGATTATTTTATTATTTCTTTTTTTTTTTTTTTTTTTTATTCAAAACATAAATATTTTTTCTTTTCATTACGCATGAAAAGATAAACAATTCATTAAAAAGTATTTATTTAATTCCTTCTCTCTCTTTTTTCCTTTTTTTTTTTTTTTTTTTTTTAATAATTATTGTTATTTATTATTATTATTATTTTAGTTAAAAACATGCCTTATCATTTCAGTAAACTTTTTTAAAGTGGTTTCAGCATTTTCATCAATAAATTCTTCAACTTTATCCTATATATTGATAAATTATATAATTATTATAAATGTTAATGATAAACTTTTTGCCATTTTATTTTTAACTTTTTATTATTGTTATTATTATAATTACTATTACTATTTCTTTTTTATAATTTTAATTATTTAAGTTTTAATCTATACATTAAAATTATTATTTAAAGAATATATATATGAACTTACAACAAATGGAGCTTTTGGAATACCACGAGGATTTGATTCAAGATTTATAGACATTTTTATATTTATATATTTTACTATTTTTATTATTTTAATTTTGTATTTATTTAATAAATAAATTTATGTTAATAATTGTTAATAATAATAAAATTTAAAAAATAATAATAATAAATATACGTTGATCTTTCAATATATAACTTTATAAAAATTATATAATTTAAAAAACTATACATTATTATATTTAAAAAAAGGATAATTATATATATTCCAAAAAAAAAAAAAAAAAAAAAAAAAAAAAACTTTAAATATATATTAATTTGTAAAATATGAATAACTTACAATGGTTACTTTTTAAAATGATTTATTTTGAAATCTTAATAGTATAATACTATAAAAAACAATGAATATGAAAAATTTTTTTTTTTTTATTTTTTTTTTTTTATCTTTTTTTATTTTTTATATATTATTTTTTGATTAATTAAATATTTTATTTAATTTATATTAAATTAAAAAAAATTAATTGTAATAAATATAATACATATAATTTATAGTTTTTTTAAATCATTTCCAATTAGAAATTAATATTAATTTATATAATATGTAGTATAAATAAATTCATTATTAATTCAAATTTATAAGAATTTTTTATATTTATTATTAATTCAAATTTATAAAAGTTTTTTATATTATATA
Source organism: Neocallimastix lanati (nom. inval.) (assembly GCA_016946835.1). Classification (NCBI taxonomy): domain Eukaryota; kingdom Fungi; phylum Neocallimastigomycota; class Neocallimastigomycetes; order Neocallimastigales; family Neocallimastigaceae; genus Neocallimastix; species Neocallimastix lanati (nom. inval.). Next base: position 201,997 of record JACVTC010000057.1, read on the forward strand.
TATTTTATATATTAAAGTTTTATTTAAAAAAAAAATTGTTCTGAGAAGAGATTAATAACACAAGACTTTTTTTATTCATTTATATATATATATTATTATATTTTTATTTTTAATTATTTTCTGTTTCAAAATGGAGCATAAAAAAAAAAAATGTTTAAAGTTATTGTTTTAATAATAATTAAATTAATTTATTATAATATTGATTAAAAATAACAATAATTGTAATAATAAATACTTTTATTATTTGACTTTTTATTAACATTAAATTTTATATCAATTATTATTCAACATTTTATGATATTTTATCATTTTTAGTATTAGTATATATATGTTTCTTTTAATTAAAATATAGGAGAATTTTTTTTTTATTTATTTATTTCATCAGTATTATTTCATTATAATTATTATTATAAATTTAAATTATAAAAAGATATTTAAAAAAATTTTTTTTTTTTGTTAATAGTATGTTTATATTACTTACAAACAGGTTATATTTATATTCAATAAAATGTGTAAAAAATATCAAGATAAAATAACAAAAAACAATTAAAGGATAAATAATTACGGATTTAAACAAAAATTAATATATATATATATATATATATAAAAATAAAAATAAATAAATATAATAAACAGAATTTTAGTATTTTATTCTAATTTATTTTAATAATATACTATAATAGTTTCATTGGTTGGTTCATATATAAATATATTCTTTTTTTCATAGAAAAATTAAACTTTGAGTTTTATCTTTCATTTTCAAAAATCAAATTCTTAATAAAAATTACCTAAAAATAATTATTATCCAATGAATTAACGATAGACGGAGGATTTTTTTTTTTTTTTTTTACAATTAAAGGATTATTTATACTATTAATATTACTTGTATTATCTTTTTTGATACAGTTAATGATGAAGAAGAGAACGAGGTATGAATTCTTGATAGATAAGTTAATGGGGTATATTTTCTTCTTTAATAACATAGAAGTTCATTCTCTAAATTAGAATTTCGTTTTTTTATATAATAAACAGAATAGGGGAAGGTTCTAAAGAACGAATAAACCGTTCAGAACTGTTAGAATCAGAAGATATAGTGGAATTATGTGAGGAATGTTTTTTCAAATTTAACTTCTTTTTATTTTTAAGTTTACTCAAACTCGTAATTATAATTATTTCTGGGAAATGATCAACTGAATAACTACTATTATTATCACTACTATTAGAATCTATATTATTATTATCATCGTCACTATTATTATTATTTATTTTAATACTTTTGAAAGATTCCTTTTTTTTATCATTTTTATTAATTTCAACTTTATTTTTTACTTCATGTTCACTACTATCAAAATTACCTAAACTAATAATCTCTATTAAATTATTTATTTGAAAGTTTCATTTCTTTTTGAAAGATAATTTGGATTTTTATTTTTTTAATGATAGTGCTATATTATCACTACTATGATCACCATCTGTATTAACATTAATACATATTAATATTGTTTATAATATTGTTGTAAATGTCAAAGCTAGTGTTATTATTGATATAATTGATATTACTGATATTATTGATATTTTTAATAAGATTATCATCAATAATATTTTCATCTTTTTCGATTATCTTTTTTCCTTTTTTTTTTTTTTTTTTTTTATTTTTAATTTTTATTTTATCTTTAGTTTTCATATTAATATCTGTTCTTTCTTTATTATTTTCTTTTAAATTTATATTCTCAAAAGAATCTATAATTAAATTATTTGATTTAGAACTAACATTTACAATTATTATTAAATTTAAACTTTTCATTATTATTCTATTTTTCTTCCTTAATATTATTGTTATCACTATCACTATTATTGTCACGTCACTACGGCTATAGTTGTAATAATCTTTTTATGGTGATTTTATTTTTATTATTATTATTATCAGTTTTACTATTATGATTATCGTTGTTACTTTTAGTTTTAATACTATTATTACTACTACTATGACTATTATAACTATCATTATTAGTATTACTATTATACTTTTTATTAATCATAGATTTATCAATGGAAATAACATTATTTTTATTTTTAGAATTTAATTTTTCTTTTTTTCTTTTTTTTTTTCTTTTTTTTTTTTTTTGGATAAAGAATGAGTTGATGAACTTTTTACGGCTAGTAGACATTAATACAGGATTGAATAGAGAAAGTTCATCTTTTAAATTTGAATTATCCAAAGAATAGGTATCATCAGAAGAAGAAGAAGAAGAAGAATGTGATTCACTTTCTTTTTCCTCTTCTTTAAATTTCTTCTTCTTATAACGATGATATTATTAAATAATATTAATATAAGGTTCAATATAACGTATACAGATATATATATTTGTATATATTCATATTATTTTTTAAAAATATTATAATAAAAGTATAAACATATTTGCATTATTTTATAATATAAAAATATAAAATAAAAAACAATGTATAATATAAAATTAGTTTAATAATATTAAATATTACATACCTCTTTGATTGTATTATCAATTTTTGTTACAGCATATTATAATCTTTGGCTTTCATAACGAAAAGTGGGAAAGTTACGTTTATACTCATTCGCTTATAATGAATGATAATGAATGAAATACAGAAATTATATATATATATATATATATATAATACAAGTATGTAGGTATATAATTTCATTTAAATTATTATAAGTATATTTATATACATATTATAAAAAAAATAAATGATTTTAAAGTATTACAATTTCAATAAATAAAGGAACGTCATGATTTGGGTCTTGTATCAATACAGAAATTGAAGTTAATACATTGAAATGTTCTATGTTTCCAAGAACTCTATCTTTAAAAAAAAAAAAAATCTTAGAAAAATATATATATAATATTAATTGGTAACAATACTTTTGGTAGTAATTCTAAAATATCAAAGTAAATTCTTCCATCATTATCAATATTCAGGTGATATATTGGTATTTTAAATTGAATATATGGGGTTCAAAATGGTATTCTTTAATTATTATTATTATTATTATTATAATTATTATTTTTATTATTATAATTATTAATATTATTATTATTAAATTATTATTATTATTATTATTACTATTAATATAATTATTATTATTATTATTATTATTATTATTATTATTATTATTATTATTATTATTATTATTATTAAGTTATAATTATATATGAATAATTATTACTAATGATAGATTATTAATCCAAAATTTGAAATTTTACTTTTTGAATAAAAAAAAAAAAAAAAAAAAATACAATAAATTAATTTTTTATTAATTATTATATATTTTATATATTTTTTTTCTATCAGGTATATGAATATCAAGTCTAAACATTCCATTTTCATATGGTATTTTTTCATATTCTCTTTTTTTAACTGATTATTTTAAAATATTTTTATATTTAATAATTAGAAATAAAATGATATAATATAATAATATTATTTAAAAATTATTTGAAACATCTATATTCACTTTTTTTTTTTTTTTTTTTTTTTTTTTTTTTTTTTATTTCAGGTGTGTTCAACCCTTGGTTTCAGCTCCTTCTCCCCTTAAGAGCAGTGAGAATATTGAAGTAGTCAAACACTTCCTTTTTATAAAGGCAAAATTGTCCCTACTGGACGATTTTACTGAGTTTTCAGCTTTGGCGCTCTGATATGAATATTTCTGGTGAGAATGAATTTTACTAGTATTAACTTCTCATAGTGCTCCTTTGAAGCGAGACCAATGTAACCTAACCCATAGAATTTAGTATTAGCTCTCTATCAACTTCATTATTATCAGAAAGATCGCAATTTAGTAGAATATATCTACATGGACACATGAAATCATGCACCCTACTCACTCAATTTGTTTAGTATCTATTATGATATATAAGGGAAACAACTTACCTGTGACCCTAATCACCATATTCCGTAAAAACCTCTTTGAGGAAAACCTAGAAGTGTCTTAGAAGCTGCACCTCCTGGGTTTGAAGCAGCACCACCTGGAAAAAAGCCATAAGGCGGGTTCGAACCAGGAGCCTTATGTAGGCTAGCCCATGGACTAACAACAAGGATAGAACCTGGTTTGATTTTTATTCACTTAATTGATACGTGATCACTATAAATATGATATTTAGGTAGATTCTTTAGGTTAAAGAAATACTTAAAATATTATTGGTCAGTAATAATTTTATAATAATATATATAATTTTATAATAATAATTTTAATTTATACTTATGATAAATTAATTCACATAAATAGCTATTTTTTATATTTTAGTTTAGTATAGTTAAAGAGAGATATTAATGCTTTATTATATTTATTGATTAATTAAATGAATATATATATTTGAGATAATTAATTATAATATTTAAATATGAGAGTAATAATAATAATTAATGTAATAATTAATAATTAATAATTAATAATAAATAAAGAGAACATTAAAAAGATATATTTATTACTTTATTTTGTATTATTGTATGTGTTATTTCTATTTAATATTAGAATATATTATTTTGTCATAATTCCTTATTGTCATTGCCCATAAATGAAATATTAATATAGATACATAAATAAAATATCGTATCATTAATATACAAATTTCGGAAATTTCATTAAAAATATTTATAAAATTAAAATTATATACATATTTATTTAATATTTATATGAATAAAGATTTCTTATATTAGTTTCAGAAGGTCAATAATAAACGCCATAAGAAGGTTCCTCTTCCAGTAATTGAATTTCTTTTCTTATTGGATTTAGAAATTGTTGTGAAGCCCCGATAACTTTAATATATTAATTTAGAATGGGAAAATTTTTTTTTTTTATTCTTTTAAAAAAAAAAAAAAAAAAAAGATAATACTAAAATGAATTTAAATAATGATATTATTAATAAATATATTATCATAAATTTAAATTTAAAAGGTAAATTTCAAAATTAAAATTTCTTTAATTATAATAATATAAAAGAATTTTCAATATAATATTTAATATATAAATATATATTATTATTCAAATATTAAAAATCAAATGTAAAGTATATTGAAAAAATATTGTAAAAAAAAAAAAAAAAAAAAAAAAAACTATATATATAATCGAAATATAAATTTTTATATTGTTATTAAAATTTAACTATATATTTATTAAAAAAAAGAAAAAAGATATTATAAGTCCAAATATTATTATAAAATAAAAAAAAAAAAGTAAAGCATTTATTTAGTTTTCCTTTTTTTTAAAAATAATAAGCATATTATTAAACTAAACTGATATAGTTAAGAAAAATTGTTATCTATCAAAATTAATATGAATTAATGCAATAAAATAAATAAATATATATAAAAAAAAAAAAAAAAAAAAAAAAAAAAAAAAAAAAACGTTACACAAAAATTAATCAAACATTAAAATATATGTATTTTAAAATTTTTATTATTTAATTTTTTTTAAATTACTAAAAGGTATTAAAATTTAATAACAATAATTATTTAATATTAAAATAGATTTGATTTAACAATCATTTAAGGAAAATAAATAAAATTGATAAGGAATAAATGTGTTACTTTTTAACATCAATAAAAAATTATAAATTAACTATTTTAATTATTTAATATTTAAGCTATCAAATTATATTTTTAATTATATAATTTTGTTATTAAAATATTTTATTGTTAGTAATTGTATGTATCTTAGGTGAAATTTATCACTTAAATAATTATTTTCATCTATTTGAGTATTAAATAAAGTTTATTTATAAATAATATAAATAATAATAGTTAATAAAATATTAATAGCTTTAGTACAACAATGAAAAAAAAAGTCTTTCTAATTTTTTATCCTCTTGGTAAGTACTAAAGACTAAAGCGCATAAGGTTTCTAGATCGACTCTGGGACTATCAGTACTTCCTGAGTTTATATAGGCCGATTTTTATTCTCAAAGGGCGTTTTTCCCTATAAATGAAGTTGGTTTTTGCCCTGATAAGTATTCCTGTTCCTAGACTAATAATTATTAATGCAAATAGCACTTGATCTATGAGAAGATTAGTGATTAGTGTAGTTGTTCCCTCGATGAAGTTTCAAGAGATAACCCGAAAAGAAGTCTGTAGTATAAATCAATATATAGAAGATGTCTTATATATTAGCCTTTCTTAAAGAGAGATCTGTGTCGAGGCCGTAGTGGTATGGCAAATAATCCAATGAAAGTCTGATACATTTAAGGGGAGAGACCGAAAACCCTATTGTCCTCCCCTCTCGTTAATCCAATAAATAGAAATTTATAATAAATAAAATTAATAATAAATAATATATAATATATAAATAATAATAAATAATAAATAAATAAATAATAATTAATAAATAATAAATAATAATTAATAATTAATAAAATAATAAATAATAAATATTAAATAATAAATAATAAATAATAAATAATAAATAATAAATAATAAATAATAAATAATAAATAATAAATAATAAATAATAAATAATAAATAATAAATAATAAATAATAAATAATAAATAATAAATAATAAATAATAAATAATAAATAATAAATAATAAATAATAAATAATAAATAATAAATAATAAATAATAAATAATAAATAATAAATAATAAGTAATAAATAATAAATAATAAATAATAAATAATAAATAATAAATAATAAATAATAAATAATAAGTAATAAATAATAAATAATAAATAATAAATAATAAATAATAAATAATAAGTAATAAATAATAAATTATAAATAATAAATTATAAATAATAAATAATAAATTATAAGTAATAAATAATAAATAATAAATAATAAATAATAAATAATAAATAATAAATAATAAATAATAAATAATAAATAATAAATAATAAATAATAAATAATAAATAATAAATAATAAATAATAAATAATAAATAATAAATAATAAATAATAAATAATAAATAATAAATAATAAAAAATAAATTTTATTAGTAATGAAATTGAACAATTTCAATTTTATTTTTTAATAATTCTAACAATAAATAATAAAATAAATAATAATTATAATAATTTTATATTATAATTTATCATAAATATATATTAAAATATATATATTATATATTAATTTAGGAATAAATTTTTTCATTAATAGTTAGTAGGAGAGACGCAATATAAACAAAATAGTACAAAAGTAATAAATTAAATAGTAATAACTTTAAAAGAACAGTTTGTGGGGAGATGATAAAAAAAATATAAATAGAATTCTCTATTAAAAAAAGTTCAAATACAAAATATAAAGTACAAAAAAAAATTTTTTTATTATCATTATCATTATTATATAAAATAAATATATTTTTTTTTAATATATATTTATTTTTTTATATATTTATTTTTATATTTTAAAACAACAACATTATAGTGGATACAAAAGAATTATTTTATATAAATGATGTATGAATATTAAAACAAAATTGGAAAATAATAGAAGACAAAAAAAAGTTACAAATTAATGTACAGCTTCATTAATATTAATTTTTAATTAAAGCAATTGTTGTTATTAATTATTATTTTTTTTTTATTTATATTTATTATTTCATTTTGATAGAATAATAAATGATATATAAAAAGAAAATTAATGAAAAGTTTGGTATAATTTAATATAAATATCTTTTTATTTTTATTTTATATTAATAATCCTTTTCTTTCTATAAACTATAAAATTCAAAGAATAAAATATATATATTTATAATATTTTTTTCTTTTTTGAAATAAATAAATTAATGATTTTATATTTACCTTACAATCTATATTATTTTAATCAAAAGTCAATTATATATTGGAAAATAATTAAATCAATCAATAAACCATATAAACCATAAATTAAACCAAATCAAACCAAATCAAACCAAATCAAACCAAAAAAAAAAAAAGTTTTAGTATAAAAAGCTGAGTATTTACCTTTTATATTTTGAGTATAATTAATAAATAACATTAAATAAATTTATAATTAAAGTTTATTTTTGTTGCCATTTAATATTAATCAAAGGAATAATTTGCCAATAATTTGAATTGTTAATTTTTCTTTTTTTTCTTTTTTCTTTTTTTTATTATTAAATAAAATAATAGTTTCAACATTTCCCCATTTTTTAAAGTAATGTAATCTTCAAAAAAAATTTTTTTTTTTTTTAATTGGAAGAAAAAAAAGAAAATATAAGTAATATAAAGAGCTCAAATAATATTTCATGTGGCTTTTAATTTATGATAGGGATTGTTTAACTTTTTATCATGAAATTTATTACAAATGTGGCTAATGTATTCAAGAAATGCATTATTAATTCACAATGTCAAAGTTTTAAAAAAAAAATAATTAATTAAAAAATTAATAAGATCACCTTTAAATTTTTTTTTTTTTAATTTTTAATTATAAATTACAAATTAAATATTAAATCAAAAAAAAAAGTAAATATATTTTAATAATATTTTTTATTTTTTTATTAAATATAAATTTTAACTATAGTATTACTATTAATTATCAATTGATTATCATTTATTATATTTTATTTATGAAATATCTTCATTTAATGCTATTTTTTTAAAATAAATAAATTAAATAGTAAATAATAATTATTAATCATAATGTAGATTATTAATTATCAATTTATTATCATTTATTATATTTTTTTATAAAATATCTTTCATTTAATGTTATTTTTTAAAATAAATAATAATCTAAATTGAATAAATAATTATTAAATTTTTTATTTTCTAAATAATTTAAGAATTTTAATAAATGTTAATAATATTTATCTAGAATTTTATTGGTTAAATTCATAATAGCTATATAAAATAATGTTACTCTATAAAAGATTAAATATATTAGATTATAAATGATTATTTATTGAAATAAATCGCGTCATACCTTAATAAATTAAATATAAATTTAATTTAATAATAATTTTAATAATTAAAAAAAAAATTTTTTTTTCATCAATTTTTGGTATAATTAAAATTAAAATTCAATATAAAAAAAATTTAACATAAATAAATTTTAATGGAACTACTTTTATTTTAATTTAATAAATAGAATTTTTCAATTAATTGATATCGTTGATCAACCAATTAATTATGATAATTTTTATTATTATTCTTATTATGATTTTTATTATGATTTTTTTAAAAATTACAATAAAATTGAAATTCAAATATTATAAAAATAGTGAGAAACTATTTAATAATATATTATTATATATTTGTTAATAGTATATGATTATAAAATTTATTTATAATATTTATTTTATTATAAAAAAATGTTATTTTATATAACAATTTATATAATTGTAACAGTCATAAAATAATAAATATTAAATCCAACTCTTTAAAAAAACTATAAAATGTATTACTAAATAATTTAAAAATAAATATATATATACATTAAAATTTTTATAATGATTTTTTTTTTATTTAAAAATTTTATTATTTTACTATAGAAAAAAAAAAATACATAAACATAAACAAGATTTTATGTTTCTAAAAATAAATTGTGTAACTTTTTTCTTTTTTTTTTTTTTTTTTTTAGTGAAATATTATTATTATTTTTAAGGGTCTAGAAATAATTAAAAAAAAAAAAAAAATTCTTTAAATTAACTAAATTTATTAAATCTTTATATTAATCTAGACCTTCATAAAAATTAATTTAATACATATTAAACAGTAATAATACCAATAATTAGAATAATGTTAGAGTTCTATGCATTTGATTATTAATAAAACTAAGGATTAATCCTGATTAGGAGAATTTATTAGTAGTTATTATCCTATATTTAAACTTTTTTTTTTTTAAAAAAAAAAAATTATTATCATTAAAAAGTTTTATTTATAGTTTTAAGGAATATCAACCAAGGCATAAACTACTTCTATTAATATATTAATAAATCATATTTATCATTAATAATTAATGAAATAAACCAATCTACATATATTAAATACATAGAATATAATTTAATGTATATTTTCCCCATTAATAAACTATTCATTCAATAGTTCATGAAATTGGTGCTATATTCTTAACTATTTATGACTTTAAATTTCGATAGATTACATGTCACGGCAGTCGTATTTTTGTTTTATAATTTTATTCTCATTTTAATTATTAAATAAATATAAAATATATTTATGTTTCAAAAGATTTTTTTTTATTTTTATTTATTATTAAAATTTATATTTGATTTAGATATTTTTAATTAAAGTTTTCAATTTTATTAAAATATAATATTTAATATATTTATATGATTATATTTATATGATAAATAATTTATTAATATTAATTCATAATTCATAATAGATCATTATATTAATTTTTTTTTTATTTTTTATTTTTATATATTTTTTATTTATTCCGTCAACATTTTAACATTTATATTATTAAAATTATAACTTAACATGTTTAGTTCAAACTACAATAATATATATAATATTTTCTTATTTTTATTTTTATTTTTATTTTTTCTTTTTATTTTTTGTTTTTTTTTTATAACATTTTTTTTATCTAAAAAAAAAAAAAAATCATTAATTTGTATTAATATATGTATATTTATATATATTTCATTAATTAATTTGTATTAATATAAAAAAATAATTTTATTTTATTTAAATATATATAATTATGAAATATAATTATTATCCACATTAGTAGAATTATGTAAATATTAATATATTTACTCTAAACCAATTTAATATTTTCAAAAGTTATCCAAAAAGTATTTAAATATTTTGATGAAAGCTTAGGAATTAAAATATACCTTTATTGGTTATTAGGTAACAAGAAAATTAAGAAAATAAGAAAAATTTTCTTAAAACTCGAATATAATCACCTTTATGACATATATATATATTATTATTATAATTATTATTGTTATTATTTATTTATTTATTTATTAATTGAAAATTTTAATTATTCCTATATTTACAGATAATTAAATAATTAATAATTATTTCAATTTATTAATATATTTAATATATACCTAAATATTCCTAAATAATAAAATTAATTGTTAATTTATATTAATTATAAATTTATATTTAAGCAATTATTTATATTTTATTTTTTTTTAATTTTTTTTTTATTTATTTTAATTTTTAATTTATTTATATTAACTTCAACAAAAAAAAAAAATTTAAGTAAACATTGATATTTTTATAAATTTATTGATGTTACATTAAAAAAATAAATATATAAATTGATAGATTCATCAAAGTATTCTATATTTTATGTGAATGTGAATGTTGAAATTCATTAGAAATGAATAAATATTCATAATATGAAATAATAATATATCTAATGATAAAACTGTTAAAATTTTTGTATATAAAATTTGATGTTGTTATCTCTAAAAATTTTATAGTCTATAAAGATAATTAAAATTAACAATAGTGTTCTTTAATATTAAAGTTTTTTTTTTTTATAAAAATTGATAGCTATTATTATAAAATATGAAATAAAAAAAATAAACATATTTTTATTAGCATTTTTAAAAATATATGCATAAAACTATATTACAAATTATTATTTTTCCAATGTCTAAATATTTTGTCTTCTCTTAATATACATATACATCTTTTCTTTGTATCTGTACTTCTTTTTTTTTTTTTTAAAGTTATATTAATATAAATAATTAAATAATATCCAACATGCAATGTACATTTTTATATTTTTAAGAATGAAATTGAAATAATTAAGTAAAAAATAATTAAATAGAAAATAATTAAATAATAAATAGTAAATAGTAAAAAAAAATAATTATTATAATGTATATATATAAAAGATAAATATTTATATAAATATAAATAATAGAATATTATAATATAATATATTTAAATATAATTATAATATTATTATTATAAAGTAATATATTCAAGAATTTAGTGTAAAGAATTAAAATATATTAAATAAATGTCAATATAGAATTGATGTACTATATATTTAATATATTGAAATAATATATTAATATATTATAATGCTTATTTTTTTTATTAAATGTATATCTTTGCAATAAACTATTAAGTATATTACAATATTTATAGATAATATATTAATATATTATGTAACATATATATATACTAATTTTAATTTCTATAAAATTTTTAAAAAATATATTGACTAGAATTTAATACTATCAAATACTTAACTAATATAAAATGTTTGTAGTTTAATATATGTTTCAATATAAAATATTTTTTTTTCTAACTTTTAAAATTTAAAAAAAAAAAAAAAATAAAATAAAATAAAGGTTTATAATAAATATTATATAAAAGATAAATTTACTTTCATTATTTTAGAATATATTACATTAAATAAAATAAATATATTTTAAATAAATAATTTAATTTATTTGTTAATTATAACTAAATAAGAATAAAATAATAAATAATTATAAATATATAAATTTTAAATTGATAAAAAAAAATTATATTTTAATATATTATATTTAATATAAATATTCAAAATAAAAGATTAAATAAAAAAAAATAAAAAAAAAAAAAAATTTTTTTTCTTTTGTAAAATATTAACAAAAAAAACAAAAATACTAAATAGAAATTATAATGTAAGTTAAATTTTGGAAAATATTATTTATCAATTGTTTTAGTTGTTATAATATTTGAAGTGAAAATATATTTTAAATTATTAGGCCAAAATAGTTTTTATGGAATATCTTTATTAAAGAAATATCATAAAGAATAAATAATTCTTTATTAATGAAATTTAAAGAAATATATAATTATAAAATTTAAAAATGGCAATAAACTTTTATCAAATAAAAAATGAAATAAAATATAAGTAAAAATAAAAAAGCTAGAACGAACCAAAGAAAATTAATTATTATTTTTTCAAAATGTAAAAATTATATGTATTATGTTAAAAATGATTGAATCAAATAATAATAAAAATTTTTAAAATAAAAGTAATTTTATTATCAATATATTTAGCAATAATTAATAATTAATAATTAATAATAATAATAGTAATAAAAAAAAATAATAATATTTTATTATATTTTTAGAGATTGTTTGTATATCAAAATAATATTAAATAAAATATTTAACAAAGTATAACAATAATAATTTGATTTAAAAATAAAATAATTTAAAAGTATTTATAAATTTTATATATATAACCTTTTATAGTTAGTATATTTTAAAATTATACCTTAATATTTATTATCAAAATAAATATCATAAATAGTATCATATAAAAAATATTTTTTAAAAAATTTTTATCAAAATAACATATTGTTTAAATAATTAAATTTCTAATTATTTTAATTGATATATTACTAATTTTTAATCTTCCTATATTAATGTTTGCCCTATTAACTTAAATAAGCATATAATAATTAAATTTTATTTATTAAAAATATTTTTATTGAATAGTATTTATATAAAAATGATAATTCCAAAAGTTAGTATTAAAAATATTTTGTCAATAGATAGTAACAATGAAGTAAATGTAAAAGAACAAGAAAAAGCGAGTAGCTCATCAACAAAGGATTATAATAAAGAAGAATGTTTGAGTAATCTTTGGATTGAACTTATTTCATGTCTTTTTGATGAGAATCCCAAAATTTCTCTTAAAGATTTAATGGCTAAAAAATATAGTAATAATTCATATGTGGAAAGAGCTACCTCAGATGAATTAAGAAAAAGAAGTAATAGTAGCTCATCTAATGATAGTGAAATAAGTAACAATTCAACAAATTCAAGTACTTCTAAAAGAAAAATATTTAAGATTGGTCGTTCAAGTAGCCCTAATAAATCATTAAGAAAAAGTAATAGGAAAGAAGAAAAGAAAAAAGTTATTAATAATGAACCTGATGAATTTAAAGCTGAAGCTGAAGCAATATTAAATAGTCAAGAAGAGATAATTAATTGTAATGCAATAATTGATTTAGACTCGAAAGAATTTAAACAAAAACTTTGGGATTGCTTATTTTGGACTGCTGGTAATGAAGGTCTTGAACATCTTCTTTTAAGATTTATTGTTGCAAGGTAAATAATAGTAATTATATAATAATAATGATAGATTCTTAATAATTATTTTATTATTATAAAAATAGCAAAAAATATATATATATATATTAAAATTATAATAATAGTCATTAAAATAATAAAAATAATTATTGTAATAGTAGTTTATGTTTTCCAATAATACATATTATTATTGTCAAAAAATTGTAATGAGAAAAAAAAAAATATATATATATATATATACTAATATTACTTTTTATAAATAATTTATTAGAAAAGGAAAAGTTAATGATGCATTAAAAATGTTATTAAATGCATTAATTTGGAGAGTAACTTATGATATTGAAGGTTTATGTAAAAAAGGTGAAAGAATTATTGATGAAAAAGAATTTTCATGTGGAAAAGTTTATTTCTATAAATATGATAAAAAAGGTCGATTTGTTACCTATATTCATGTCAATAAACATATTAAAGATGTGAGACCACAAATAGAAACTGAAAAAATGACTATTCTTTCTATGGAAACGGTAAGATTAATACTTAATAAAGAAAACCCGACTGCTTGTATGGTATTTGATATGAGTGGTTTCTCAATGCAAAATATGGTAAATAAACATAAAAAAAAAAAAATTACTATTAACAATTTATGAAAAACAAAAAAAAAAAAAAAAAAAAAAAAAAAAAAAAATTATATTTAAATTTTAAAATATTTAGCAAATATATATATAATATATATAATATATATATATTTATAAAAAAATTATTTTATAAAATTTTATCTTTTAGAAAATATATTAATTATTAATTTATATTAAATTAATATATTTATTATTTATTTATTAATAATATATGTATAATAGGATTACGGTTTTATACTTTTTCTTTTAAATTGTTTCCAAAATTACTATCCTGAAATGTTAGGTGTTGCTTTAATTGTAGGTGCTTCTTGGATTTTCAATGGCTGTTGGAAAATTATTAAACAATTATTGGATCCAACTGTTGTTAATAAAGTTAGATTTATTAAAGATAAAAGTGAAATTAAAAATTACATCGATGAATGTGAAATACCAGAATGTTTTGGTGGTACCAATAAATTTAGTTATTCATATATTCCATATAAAGAAGAAAATGATGTAAATTGTTCAGTGGAAACAATTGAAGCAGCTAAAAGAAATTGGGATATTGTTAAAAATAAATATATTACTGAAATTTATGAACAATATAAATCAAAACTTAATGTAAAATTAGAAGATTTATTATTTAAAATTAATGATAAAAAAGAATGTGAAGAAGTTAGTAATATTGGTGATATTTTACAAAATGAAATTTCTTCTTCATCTACTTGTTCTTCTTCAACTTCTATTAATGGAGATGAAAATTATGATAATTATGATAGTTCAATGATGAAACAAATCGAAAAAGAACTTTACAACGCGTTTGTTGAATATGATAAATGTACTAGATCAAGAACATATTATCATCGTGCTGGTTTTACGCATTACTAAATTAAAGCATACAAAAAATAAAATTGATGATTCAATATTTATATGAAATTACTAATTATAATAATAATAAATAATAATAATTAATATTCATAATTAAAAAAAAAAAAAAAAAAACTAAAATAAATAATTATTATCATTTAAAAGGAGAACAAAAAGAAATTATTATTTTTTTTTAAAAAAATATATATTAAATCAGGGATAATTATAATATTAGATTATATAATAATAAGTTTTTTAAATATATATATATATATAGCTTTTAAAATTTAAACGATATATATATATATGTTAGTATACTATACCATATATCTATCTTTTATTATACGAATAAAAAAAAAAAAAAGGAAAAAACTCTTTAAAAAAAATTTTTTTATCGTATATATTTATTTACCTTCTAGAAATGATTAAAAGCAATTTTATTATATTAAATAATAACTTAATATTTAACTAGAAACATCATCAACGGTAATCATATAAAACAACAGTTAAAAATAGTATATATGTTAATTATAACAATAATAACAAAGAGAAACAAAAACAAAAACAAAAACAAAAACAAAAAACAAAAAAAAAAAAAAGGAAAAAAAAAAAAAAGTCTGAAGAGTAATATATTTAAAATAAGAATTCTTTTTTCTTTTTTTTTTTTTTTCTTTTTATATATATATATATATATATTATTTTATTTTATTTATTTTTTTTTTTTATTTTTTTTTTATTTTATTTTATTTTATTTTATTTTATTTTATTTTATATATATATATATACAATATGTATTCATTAAGTTTTTATTTATCATAATATTTTATTATATGTTTAATGAATTTTTTTTCTATCAATTAATATATTTGAATCTTTTTTAATTTGGCCTTTATTTAATAAATAAATAATAATATATAATAATAATAAATAAATAAATAAATATTCTTTTTTAATATTTTAATTTTAAAATATAATTTAATATGAATATTATAATAAAGCATATAATATATCTGTAAATATATTACTATCTTTTTTTTTTAAAAAAAAAAAAAAAAAAAAAAAAAAAAAAAAAAAAAAAAAAAAAAGAAAAAGAAAATTTAATAAATAACAATAATAAAATAATGAGAAATATCCAAAAATATTTGTTATCTATAATAAAAGATAAATAATAATAATAATAATAATAAAGAAAAGAAAAGAAAAGAAAAAGAAAAGTAAAATATATATGTGCGTTCAGACAAATGTAAATAAATTTTTTAAATCAACAAAAACAAAGATATAATAAACAAGAAAATATATATATATTTATAAAAAAATAAAGAATAAAATTAAAATTTAAAAAAAAAAATAAAATAAAAAAATAATAGTAAAATAATAGTAAAATTAAATAAAAATAAAAATAACAATAAAAATAAAATAAAATAATAATAATAATATGATAATAATAAATTATATAAAAAAAACAATAAAAAAAATTAAAAAAATTAAAAAATAGTAATAAAAAATGTCAATAAAAAAATGTCAATAATATCAAATAAATAAAGGGATAGTATAATAAATAAAAATTAAATAAATAATATTATTAAATAACGAAAAAAATTTTATGAAATAAATAATAAAAATAAAAATAAAAATAAAAATTTGTTTTTTTAAAAAAAAAATAATAATAAAAAAAAAAGTGGAATATATATATATATATATTTTATTTGTTTAAAAGTATTATAATTATAAATTAAAACTAATTAAATTTTTAAAAAAAAAAAAAAAAAAAAAAAAAAAAAAAAAAAAAAAAATTTTTTTTTTTCTATCCTAATTCTCTCAGCAAAGTAGCTATTCCTCTCGAATTAATTTTAGAATATGTATCATTTCTCAATTGTACATAAGTATTTATTTTTCTAATTAAAAAAAAAAAAAAAAATTGAATAATTAACACTAATTTTTTTTTAATTTTTTTATTCAGAATAAATATAAATATTTCAAATATTAAGCAATAAAAAAAAAATATTTTCATATATACTTCATATCTTCATATTACTGTTATATTAAAAAATTATATAATATTTATTCTGAATAATAAATAATTATATATATATATAATATATCAATAGTTTATATGATTATTTTTATTATTAAAAATCAATATCAATAGTTTATATAGTTATTAAAAATCAATATCAATATTATATGATTATTTTTATTATTAAAAATCAATATCAATATTATATGATTATTTTTATTATTAAAAATCAATATCAATATTATATGATTATTTTTATTATTAAAAATCAATATCAATATTATATGATTATTTTTATTATTAAAAATCAATATCAATATTATATGATTATTTTTATTATTAATAATCAATATCAATATTATATGATTATTTTTATTATTAATAATCAATATCAATATTATATAGTTTTTTTTTTTTTTTTTTTTTTATTTTATTTAATTTTATTAAAATTTTAATAATAAAATTAAAACTAAAAATTAATAGAAATTTAAGATAAAAATATATATATAAAAGAGTAATCATAAAATAATTTTAACATACTTATTTTATTTTATTTTATTTTATTTTTTTATTTATTTATTTAATATTTTTTATTTATTTATTAATTTTATTTATTTATATGTTTATTTTTTAAATATATTATAAGCCACATATTATAAGCCACGTTTTGCACACCCCTTAATTTTATTTTTTTTTTTTTTTTTCTATATATATATATATTTTTTTATTATTATTATTATTATTATTATATTGTTATTGATATTAATAAATTTATTATTTTTTTTTTTTTTTTATTTATATATATTTTATATATATATTTTTATTATTATTATTATTATTATTATTATTATTATTATTATTATTATTATTATTATTATTATTATTATTATTATTATTATTATTATTATTATTATTATTATTATTATTATTATTATTATTATTATTATTATTATATTAACTGTTTTTTTTTTTTTTTTTTTTTTTTTTTTTTTACTATTATTTATTTAAAAAAAAAAAAAAAAAAAAAAAAAGTTTACCAAATACAAAAAAGCGCCAACACAAAAACACAAAAATAATAATACATAATAATGTAATAAATGCTAATTCAAAAAAAAAAAAAAAATTTTTTTTTTTTTTTTATGTTTTTTTTTTTTTTATTATTATTATATTGTTATTGATATTAATAAATTAATTGTTTTTTTTTTTTTTTTTTTTTTTTTTTTTTTTTTATTTATTTATTATATTGTTATTGATATAAATAAATTTTTTTTTTTTTATTATTATTATTATTATATTGTTATTAATATTAATAAATTAATTGTTTTTTTTTTTTTACACATGATCACATAATACACATAATATATATTATTAAAATAAAGAAAAAAGAAATAGAATTAAAGAATAAAACAAAATTATATAAAAACAAAAAAAATAAAATAAAATAAATAAATATACAAAGGCTTAGGCAGAGACAGAGAGACATATATCCTTGATGAGCTTTTTTTTTTAAATATATATATATATATATATTTATTTATTTATTTATTTTTATTTTTATTTATTGCTTTTTTTTTTTTTTTTTTTTTTTTCAAGAAAGCGTAGATTCAAAGAAATCAGTGGTAGAGGCATTAGAAGGAGGGAAAGAGGATAGGGTTTGATGTGAAGTACTCTCCTCCGTTCGATCGCCTTCCCTTGATGTTTCTCCTGCTCCTTCATGATTTTCTGGGACTTCACTATCCATCATTTCAATCTCTTTTATTTCAGCAGATGATGTAGATGACATATTCGAGATTGAGGTAGTAGTTGAATTTGAATTTGAATTTGAATTTGTATTAAAATTAGAATTAGAATCTGTTTGTGAAATTGGCATTTTTTGATCATCGATCACAGTCTGATCTTTACCTTGGGATCGGGTTGGATTAGAATTTTTATCGATAGAATCCTTAAGAGTTGTATTAGGATCAAAAGATGTAGTGTTGGTGGTGGTAGTAGTAGTATGACGAGAAGGAAGAGAGAGAGAAGAAGAATGTTGCTGACTTTTATTAATTGAGGAAGAAGTGGATCCTAAATTATTTTTTACAAATTCTTCTTCTAAAGTATGTAATCCTTCACCATAATCTAGTACCTCAAACCAAGTTTTAATATTATTACCTACACCACGTTGATAGGCACAAACAAGACGTCGTTCATCAATTTCAATTTTCCATACACATTGAATACCGGTAACTAAATCACGTTTATAAGTACCATAGTTAATTTTTGAACTTACACCACCACCAGCCTCTGAAAGTAACGGTTGTCCTTGACTCTTATTCTTTCTTTCATCTGAACATAATTCCCATAATTTAATGGCACCTTCACTACCTGAAACTATACGATTTAATTTAGCATCATGATGGAAACAAGTAATAGCTGCAGTATGTCCATATAAGGCCGATATAAATCTACCTGTAGATGGTGACCATATACGGAGGGTATTATCTGCAGCAGCAGAAACAATATAGTTTGGTGAAATTTCCAATAAACCAACTAAAGATGAATGACCTTTTTGCCAAGTAATAGTAATAAATAAATTAAATAAATTAAATATTAAATTAATAATTTTAATATTTAATTTTTTTTTTTTTTTTTTTTTTTTTTTTTTTATTTATTTATATTATAAATTTAATAATATATAAATAAAAATATAAAATTTTATATAAATTTAATTTATTTCTTTTATATATGTATACATTTAATTTTTTTTTTATTATATTTCTATTACCTTCTAATTGATATAAGCATTGACCTGTTTTAGTTGACCATACTCTTACGAAAGTATCCATACTACCACTTGCAGCTAATTCTAATTCTGGAGAATAGCCCACACTATATACTTTATCAAGATGACCACGTAATAAATGTACACTTTCACCTGTTCTTAAATCCCAAACACGTACAGTAGAATCA
The DNA here is from genome assembly GCA_016946835.1 of Neocallimastix lanati (nom. inval.). Lineage (NCBI taxonomy): Eukaryota > Fungi > Neocallimastigomycota > Neocallimastigomycetes > Neocallimastigales > Neocallimastigaceae > Neocallimastix > Neocallimastix lanati (nom. inval.). The sequence continues at coordinate 222,450 of JACVTC010000057.1, forward strand.
TAACTACCACTAACTAAAACATTACCACTACCAGCAACAGCCCTTACAGATTGGGTATGTCCGTGAAGGGTATGCAAAAAATATGGATTAACATTATTATTATTATTTGATATGGAACTTGTTGTATTAACTAAATTCATTCTCCCGGCAATATTGTTGATAATATTAACATTGGCATTTGGATCACCTTGAACTTGATGTTGAACCGATTGCCCTTGCCCTTGCTGGCTTTGTTGGCCTTGTTGACCTATACCTATAATAGGCATAGTTGATAACTGATCCTGATCATTAATATTTATGGCTTGTTGAGTAGCTGCTTGTGCTTGCTGTTGAGATTGAGGAAAATAAGGTTTATCTTTTTTAGTATCTGGTAATCGCCATACTCTTAAAGTAGTATCTCTAGATCCAGTAACAATTAATGGATATTCTGGTTCAATTTTACCAGTAATAGGATTTTTGGTAGGAATAAGAATTTGAAGACATCTTACAGTACTTGTATGACCTTCAAATTGATGTGTACATTTACCTTCTTCAATATCCCAAATTCTAACTGTTCGATCAGTGCTACCACTAACTAAAGTATTACCATAATAATGAAGCACCCATACACCACCGGTATGTCCTGTTAACTTTTTACGTAATTTACCAGTGGCTGTATCGTATATATTAATAATATTATCATCTGAACCTGAAATAATTTTATCATCATCAAATTGAAGACATGTTACTACCATGCTACCATTACCTGGAAATGATACTTGATGACATCTACCATTATTCCAATTGCTCTTTAATAAATAGTGACGTCGATATAAATATTTATATAAATTAGGAGGTATTTCATATCCTTGATTCTGTAATAACGAAGCAAAATTTTCTTTATTTTCATCTGATAAATCTTCTAACACATTATTTCTAATATCTTTAAAAAGTAATGAAATATAAATATATATATATAATTATTAAAACAAAAATAAAAATACAATGGTGATTAAGGCTATAAATAAAAAAGTTTTATTTATATATCTAAATTATTAATATAAATTATTAATGAATTTATTATGATTTACCATTATCAAATGATAGTGCATTGGAATCAGTCTTTATAGATGGAATAAAATTAGTATTTTCACTTGTACTAGCAATATTTTCATTTATATTGGATTTAATATCCATTTTATTTTTATTTTTATTTTTATTTTTATTCCATAGAATGATAGCGTCTTTTACTTCTTTTTCATCTATCCAAAAATCATTTTTAAGTCTGTATTTCCATATTGATGTATCTACACCTGGACTATTAAATAGTTTATACCAGGATTTAGACACTTGAGAACAAACTGCAATACTACGAAAATCAAGATATTGTATAATATGATAACTAATATCTACCGGTAATAAGCCAAAAAAATCATATTTTAAAGAGGTTAAAATTAAAGAGGAAATATATTGAAGTGTAGGTACACGACACCGTCTTAATAAATGTAATAAAATATATGATTTCATTGTTGGAGGAAGTACATCAAATGTAGATATTATATATGGAATATTAGAAACTGGTATTTCTTGATTATGTGCAAGATCAGTTAAATCTTTCAATGCTGATGGATTATTACTAACTATATCTAAATATTCATCCTTAACCTCATTATCATTTTTCATCTTTGAATCTGGTGTTGGTGACATACTAGGACTTGGTAAATTTTTGTTGCATTCTGAATCACTTAAATTTAAGGATGTTGTTGGAGTTGCTGAAGTAGTACGATTTGTTGAAATTTTTACATTATTACCAAATACCTCTTCATGTGGATTAACATCTTGTTGTGATGCATGTCGTTTATGTGGTTTACAAATTGAAGATACATCATGAAGGTGTGAAGAAGAGTCTTTAGATTCTTCATCCTCAAAATACATATCATTTTGAATTAAAGGATCAATATCTGGTGCAGGTCTTTTACGATTAATACGCTTAATATAAGGACTTGAAGAATTTGAAATTAATTTACTATTAACTGTATTTGTTTTTGTTATTTTTAAACCATTTCCAATAGTATGAGTTTCCGGTTGATCCTATATTTACAATCATTAAAATAAAAAGTTCCAATAATTTTTTTTTCAATGTTAAAATTGAAAAAATATAAAAGCAAATATAAAAGCAAAATAGAATTATATATATATTATATTTATTATTAATAACAATATAAATTATTTTTAAATTAACAAAATAATTATATAAAACAAAATGTATAATAACATAATATATATATTCAATCAATTTGAAATAATACTATTAAATATGATTAAATATTATATAAAGTTAATTTAACTTACAATTTCAATTTCTTTAAAATAAGTAGGTGAACCATTAAGATCAAATTGGAAATTTTTTAAATTATATGGGGTAGGAACCTTAGCTAATGGATAAGATGAAGAATCACTATCTTCGGGTAATTCTGGTGGTGCGAAATAGAGAGGTGGATATTCTGTAGTTGTTGTAGTTTTAGTAATAATTGTTGTAGTTACTGATGTTGGTGTTAACGACATATTTCCATACTTATATTTTTGATATTGCTCGTTATCTCTCTTTTTAACAGTAGTACTTTTCGCTTTAACTTTATTTCTCAATTTTTTTATATCTAATTTTTTCGTTGTTTTTAAATATTTAATGATATTAAAATTTTTAAATTTTATTTTCAATATTTATTTATAATATAAATATTAAAATGAATAATTAATATATAATTATATAATTAAAACGAATATATAAGATTAATATTTAACTATTTATATATATATATATTTATATTTATATTAATATAAAATATAATAATAAAAAAAAACATAATAAAATATATGAGGCAATATACAATTATGTATATAAAAATATAGGATATTCTATATAATAAATATTGAAAATAAATATTATCAGTTATATAAATTCACTTTACTTGTATTTGTTTGCTGTTGAGGAATCATCTTATTTATATTTTTATTTTTTTTTTAATTATTTTATTTTTATTTTATTTTATTATATGTTATTTTATCTTATTTTATCTTATTTTATCTTATTTAATCTTATTTTTTTTTTAATTATTTTATTTAAACTGTACTTTATATTTATATTTTAACTATTTATTTTATTTTATTTTATTTTATTTTATTTTATTTTATTTTTAATTTATTTTTAAATTATTTTAATAATATTATATATATATTTTAAATTTATTGCTGCTTTTACCAATTATATTTTATTATTTTTACTATTAAAAGTATTATATTTATATATTTAATATTATGTTATGATATTATAATATTTTTTCTTATGTAATTATTACAATAATTATTGTTTTTATTGTTTAATATATTTGTATTAATATTAAATGATATACAAAATAAAAATAAAAATAAATGTTAACAATTTTTCATATGTAAATAATCTTTACATTAAATAATTATTTAGTTTAAACATTAATAAATAAAACTTTTTAAATATATATAATACTTTACTATAATCCATAAATTAAACAGTCCTAATAAAATGATTAATAATAAATAGTTGAAAAAGATTAAGTTTATTATTTACAAAGATTATATTTTGATATAATAATATCAACGATTTGCTTTAAAAATATTCTAAAAAAAAAAAAAAAAAAAAAAAAAAAAAAAAAATAGCGTGTAAATTTAAATTTATTTTTTTTTTTTTTCTTTTTCTTTTTGTCTTTTCTTCTTATAGTTTATTTCTTATAATGTATAATAAATATTTTATAAATATATAAATAATGTTATATTAAAAAGCTTAAATATTCTATTTAAAATTGAATGATAGCTTCATTTAATTATTTTATATTATTAATAAATAATAGTTATTATTATAAAATGAAATGCTCATAAATTAAAATTTTTTTTCTTATATTGAATAATAAAATAGTTTTTAAAGTAGAATATAATACATTTGAAGAAAATAATTAATAGTTTAAAGGTAAAATATATTATAATGATATTGCATTAAAATATTAAAAACAAATACTTCTTAATATTTCATATTTCATATAATAAAAACAATTGTGAAATTTGTTAATTAAAAAAATATTATATAAAAATTTAAAACAAAAAAAATTAAATTTTTAAAGTTATTAATTTAGACAATATAACAAAATAATATTAATTATATATAATGTTATATTATTTAAATTCATTATTTACATAAAATTATTTTATATTTATTATTTAATTATTTTACTATTATTCATTTATTCATTTACTCTTTATTTATTTATTTATTTATTTATTTATTTATTTATTTATTTATCAAATATAAAATTTTTTAATATATAATACTTCTTCATTTATATATTAATATTTTTATTTATATTTAGCATATACAAATCTTTTTTATGTTATTACTTTTTATTTATTTATTATTAATATTTATATTTATTTATTTATTTACTTATTTAGTTTATAATTATTCTTTTATTATATATTGCTTTTTATTTATTTATTTATTTATTTATTTATAAATAATATTAATTATTGTGTAAATTAATGAATTTATTTAATATATGTAATAATACATTATTACTGGTTTTGTATATATTATTTTTTTATTTATATAGCAATAATGTATTAAAATTTTTTCATTTATTTACTTTTCAATAATTATATTATATTACAAATTTTTTTTATCAACATCTTTCTAATAAACATTGATATTATCTATAAAAAAATTAAAATATAAATCATAAAATCCTATACAAGTAATGATTTAAACTTAATATTATTTTTATTTCTTTTGGTAAACACGAACATAGTCAACAATCATTTCTGGACGAGTCCATTGAGGAGTATCACGATTATAGTCAAATGAACCAATACTTTCAAAGTAATTTCCACCTACTGCAACATTCAATAAAAGATGGAATTTTTCATCAAATGGTTGACGAATATCCTTGTATGGATTACTTCCTTTTCCAGACCAGAAACTTCTACGAAGATCAACAAAGAATGTAACCTCTTCATCGACTGAGAATAATAAATAGTCTTCTTCCCAATCTAATCCATAAACATGGAAATCATTGATAACGTTAGAAACATTATTTGCTTTAGATGTGAAATCATTATTTGGCCATTGACCTCCATAATGAATGGCATTACCAAATTCATCAGGAACTTGTCCTCTAGCTTCCATGATATCAATTTCTCCTGAAGCTGCCCATGTACCATAAACATCGTCTTGTGGTAACATCCATATAGCTGGCCAAAGATATGGACCTGCTGGTAATTTAGCCTTAACTCTAACTTTACCATACTTCCAAGCCTTACCACTCTTATAAGTTCTAATACGACCACTAGTAACACTTTGAGTCCATCCACATGAATTTTCGTTATTATTAGTACATGTTTTCATTTCTTCATTAGTTAATCTATATTCACCTTTTGGAATTGCCTTAAGATGTAACTGACCATCTTTAACAAATATATTTTCCTCGTGGTCAACATAACATTGTTTTTCTCCATTACCACCTCCCCAACAATTAACTTCAACGTCCCATACAGATCTATCTAATTTATCACCTTCAAATTCATCCGAAAATACTAATTTATAATCATTTAAACTTGGAATAGCTGGAGCTTTGGAATCTTCCGGTGGTGTAGTTGGTAAAGGTATAATTGGTTTAACTTCAGTAATATGATCTGGTAATTGATACACACGAACATAATCAATAATCATTTCTGGACGAGTCCATTGAGGAGTATCACGATTATAGTCAAATGAACCAATACTTTCAAAGTAATTTCCACCTACTGCAACATTCAATAAAAGATGGAATTTTTCATCAAATGGTTGACGAATATCCTTGTATGGATTACTTCCTTTTCCAGACCAGAAACTTCTACGAAGATCAACAAAGAATGTAACCTCTTCATCGACTGAGAATAATAAATAGTCTTCTTCCCAATCTAATCCATAAACATGGAAATCATTGATAACGTTAGAAACATTATTTGCTTTAGATGTGAAATCATTATTTGGCCATTGACCTCCATAATGAATGGCATTACCAAATTCATCAGGAACTTGTCCTCTAGCTTCCATGATATCAATTTCTCCTGAAGCTGCCCATGTACCATAAACATCGTCTTGTGGTAACATCCATATAGCTGGCCAAAGATATGGACCTGCTGGTAATTTAGCCTTAACTCTAACTTTACCATACTTCCAAGCATGACCACTCTTATAAGTTCTAATACGACCACTAGTAACACTTTGAGTCCATCCACATGAATTCTCATTATTATTAGTGCATGATTTCTTTTCCTCATCAGTTAATTTATATTCACCTTTTGGTATAGCCTTAATATGTAACTGACCATCTTTAACAAATATATTTTCCTCATGATCAACATAACATTGTTTTTCTCCATTACCACCTCCCCAACAATTTACTTCAACGTCCCATACAGATTTATCTAGTTCATTACCGTCAAATTCATCTGAAAATACTAATTTATATTTATCTAAACTTGGAATAGCTGGAGCTTTAGAATCTTCTGGTGGTGAAGTTGATAAAGGTGGTTTAGTTTCAGAGATATGGCGTGGTAATTGATAAACACGAACATAATCAATAATCATTTCTGGACGAGTCCATTGAGGAGTATCACGATTATAGTCAAATGAACCAATACTTTCAAAGTAATTTCCACCTACTGCAACATTCAATAAAAGATGGAATTTTTCATCAAATGGTTGACGAATATCCTTGTATGGATTACTTCCTTTTCCAGAATAGAAGCTTTTACGAAGATCAACAGTAAAGTATTCGACTTCATCAACACTAAAAATGAGGAAATTCTCTTCCCAATCTAATCCATAAACATGGAAATCATTGATAACATCTTTAACAGAAGCAGTTTCAGATGAAAAAACATTATTTGGCCATTGACCTCCATAATGAATGGCATGACCTACAGCATCCGGAACTTGTCCTCTAGCTTCCATGATATCAATTTCTCCTGAAGCTGCCCATGTACCATAAACATCGTCTTGTGGTAACATCCATATAGCTGGCCAAAGATATGGACCTGCTGGTAATTTAGCCTTAACTCTAACTTTACCATACTTCCAAGCATGACCACTCTTATAAGTTCTAATACGACCACTAGTAACACTTTGAGTCCATCCACATGAATTCTCATTATTATTAGTGCATGATTTCTTTTCCTCATCAGTTAATTTATATTCACCTTTTGGTATAGCCTTAATATGTAACTGACCATCTTTAACAAATATATTTTCCTCATGATCAACATAACATTGTTTTTCTCCATTACCACCTCCCCAACAATTAACTTCAACATCCCATACAGATTTATCTAACTCATCACCATCAAATTCATCTGAAAAAACAAGTTTCATCTCATCTATTGATCTTATTGTTGGTTCACTAAATTGTGATTCATCAACAGTAGTTGTTGTTTTGGTGCTAGTTGTTGTTTTGGTTTTGGTTGTTGTCTTTTTTATAGTAGTAGTGGTTGTTGTTTTTTGATAGCATCTATCTTTTAAACCACACCATTCATCATTTTCTATACCCCATTCACCATCATTATCAGTATAAATAATATTACATTCATTACAACATGAGTATCCTAATTTTTCTGCAAAACATTCCTTTGGTTGATTATTACATAAGAATGGTATAATACCACACCATTCACCATTTTCTACACCCCAATCACCACTTTCATCTGTATAAACTACAGTACATGAATTTGAACAGCATTTGTAACCAATAGATTCAAATGTACATTCATTTTGTGGCTCTGGTTCTGGCTCTGGTTCTGGTTCAGGTTCTTCATCACCTAATCCTGCACCATATACTAATTCATTATTAACACATGAATAAACAGCTGGGTCGTAACATCCACCATTACAGCCTTTCAAACCAACGGGACTATTTTTTTATAATATATAACAAAATTTAATTACTAAGTAAATATATTGCTTATAAATAATATTTAATATTATAATATCATTCTTCATATTTATTCATGAATATTAAATTATTTTTAAGCTTTAATTTGGATACCATGAATATATATATATATATATATATTTGAAAATAATATAAAAATTTAATAATACCATAATAAATCATTAGCTAAGCAAACATAATTTTGAGGAGAATAGCATTGTTTACCGCAAGATTTTAAATTCTCTCCGCACTGGGCGTTTACATTTTTTAATAATGATATTAATAAAACTATAAAGTCTATTTTTTTAAACATTTTTTTAATATCAATTAATTTTAAAAAAAAAGAAACGATTAAAAAAAAATTTTTTTTTTATAATATATATATCCTGTATATAATCAATTAAATTTTTGATAAAATTAAATCAAAAAATTAAATAAAAATATTTAATTTTTATTTAGTTTAATAATATCTATATTTTTTTATTGTTTTTTATTATTTTTATTACGTCCAAATATCTATGCTTTGTTTTTAATTTAATTTTTTAAAAATTAAATAAAATACAAAAAGAATTAATTTTTTAAAAGATCAAAAGAAAAAAGAATTTTTATATTAAAATTCCTTAAATTTCTTTTCTTGAAATAATAAAAAAAAATGAAAAAAAAATATACAAAAAAAATTGTGTTTTTATATCTTTTTTTAGAATTTAAGAAATTTTAAAAATTAATTCAATATACAAAATATATTGGTAATATATTATATATTATTTTAATATATTTATCTTATGATAATACTAATATTAATTATAATTCATTATATTAATTTGTATTTTATTAAATAATGTATCATAAATAATAAGAATAATAGTAAAATTAATAATATATATTTTTATATAAAATGAAAATGAAAAATTATAATACAAAGTTATTTACGATAAATGTTAAAATTTATAAATAAATTAAAGCTATAGGCCAATTTCATTTAAATAATTAATTAATAAAATTATCAGTTTTTTGTGTTACTTTAGTCACAAATTTAAATTTTAATTTTAATAAAATAACACTTATATTATTAAAAGAAGAGCAAACGGAAATAAATAAATTAAGTTTTCCCAAAAAAATAATAAATAAAATAAATTAAAATAAAAAAAAAAAAATATATATATATATATATAAAATTAAAATACTAAAATAATAAAAAAAAATTCATTAGTGATATGAAATGAAAAATAACCTTAATTATTAATAAATTATTTTATTAGTAATTACATAAAAATAAATTAATTAATCACTTGATTAATTATCATATGATTTATAAAATTATACAAAAATAACGTGATATAAGATAAATTTATGTAATATCATATAAAATGCATAAAATTAATGTAAACATAAAATTTACGTTATAAATTTTATGTTATGTAAATATGTAAATAATTTATAAATTAAGTTTTATTTTATTTCATTTTAATTATTTGTAAATATGTAAATAATTTATAAATTAAGTCTTATTTTATTTCATTTTAATTATTTGTAAGTATGCAAATAATTTATAAATTAAGTTTTATTTTATTTCATTTTAATTATTTTTATTATATTTTTATTATATTTTTATTATATTTTTATTATATTTTTATTATATTTTTATTATATTTTTATTATATTTTTATTATATTTTTATTATATTTTTATTATATTTTTATTATATTTTTATTATATTTTTATTATATTTTTATTATATTTTTATTATATTTTTATTATATTGTTATTATATTGTTATTATATTTTTATTATATTTTTATATATTTTTATATATTATAATTTTTATAAATATTTTTATTTTTTATATATTTAACTAAATAAATAATTTTTATTTTAAAATAGTCTATAATTAAAGAGAATTATAAAAGAATACTTTTTCTTTATATTAACTCTTTGCAATTCAATGAAATTCAAAGTAGTTAAAATTATAATAGTGAATTTGCCATAATTAAAATATATTTTTATTAATAAAATTAGTTTAGTAATATTAAAATATGAATTTATAAAATTTAGTATTTAATTAAATAAATTTAAATTATAAAATAAATAAATAAATATTTTTTAATAAATGAATAAATAAAATTATATTTATACTAATAAATTACATAAATAAATAAATATAACTTCTCCCAGTAAGAGATACTGAACCAGGAATACTTTATCATTAGCTTTCATGTAATATGAAATAATAATAGTCCATATATTAAAATATAAATTAAATCAGAATGAATAATTTAAATCTAATGAGTAATATGATAAAAATACATTGATATTAAAATATTAAGTTGATTAAATATCTTGAAAATAATTTAAATAATTGAGGATGAAATTTAACATTACGAAAATATTAAAATAATAGAATATAATAAAATTAAATAAATTGAAAAACAGTTTAAAATAATTAAAATAATAGAATATAATAAAATTAAACAAATTGAAAAACAGTTTAAAATAAAGTATATAAAATAAATATCTTTAAAAAAAAATTAAAATATTTGAATAAAATAAAATTTAATAAATTGAAAATTATTGAGAATATTTTAAAATAATAATATTAAATAAATTGAAAATTATTGAGAATAATTGAAAATAATTGAAAATAATAAAATTAATTGGAAGTAATTTAAAATAAATGAGTATCATTAATATAATATCATTTTTTATATTAATTAACAATTTTGCCTTATTATTTTTGGCAAGTTTTTAATTATTACATTATAAACTAAAATTTATAACTACAATGATATTTTAAGTTGATTAAATATTAGAGTTATAAATTGGTGACAAAAAATTAATCATTATTATTTATTATTTTATTACTATTTCATATTTTTATCAATTTATAATAATAATTTTTTTATATTATTTATTATTACTTTGTATTTTATTTTTTAAATTTATATATTCCAAACAATAATTATAAATTTTTAATACTTATGAAATATATATATTACTTTTATATTTTGAATATTTCAGTAAATAAATGAATAAAAAGAAAATATTTCTTAGAAGTAATCAGCTTTTAAAAAAAATTTTTTAAGCAAACAAAATTTAAACATAGAATGAATTAAATTTATTGAAAATTAGTATATAATCTGTTAAATATTAGTTGTCCTCCATGGATTTTTCTTTATACTAAATATTACATGAATAATTATAACATTAAACAAAGTTTTTATTTCAAATAAACATTTTACTTAAAATATTTGAAATATTTGTATAACAAATTTCTTATATAAATAAATATTTATACTAATATTAAATTACTAATGTTTATATAAAAAAATTTTTGATTTACCTGAAAATGAATATAATAATTTCTTTATGAACTTTTTTTAAACTATTTTTATATATTTATAATCATTAACTTTAAATTAATATTTAACTTGTTATTATATTTAAAAATACAATAACAAATTAAATATCAATTACCTAATTAAGCGTTTTCGATATGATAATTAATAATTACAGAAAATACTTGTTTTAATAAAGCTCTAACACATGAATTTATTGTTTATATTAATATTTATACATATCTACAACATCATATTTATATACATAGTATATACATGAAAATTTTAGTATATATATAATCTTTTTGCCTAAGAACTTATATATAAATTCTACCAATATAAAAATATAATCAAATAAATTGATAATAAATATACATTATACATTATACATATAAATATATTGATATTTAAAAACTCAACATATAAAACGTAATACACAAAAATTTGAATTAAACAAAAAATGTAAAATATCTTAAATCAATAAATAATATATAATTTTGAAAATATGAAAGAAAATATTCTTGATAATCTAATTAAAAAATATTCTTTTCTAATTAATACTTTATTAAAAAAAATAAAATAAAATAAAATAATATAAAAACTATTATTTTTCTAAAAAAATTTAAATTATTAATTAAATTTAAACCTAATCGTAGTATAATCTAATATAATAAAATCCAATAGGATTTTTTACATATGATAACTAATCATTAATTAAAATATTATATAAAGTTTGATAAATTATATTATTATAATATTATAATTAATATACTTTTAAAAAATATTATTTATTAATTGTTATTGTAATATAATAAATAGTAATTAATAATTAATAATAAATAAATGATAATGAATAATAAACAAATATATAAAAATATAAATTAAAGAGTAATAATAACAAATTAAAAATAAATATTATTATATTATTATGATTTTTAATACAATAAAGTATCTGTAATTTAATCATTTGTCATATTACATATTACATAAGAATAACTATATTTTTTTCTTTAAAATTATTCAATTTTAAAGAAAAAAATATATTTCGTTTGAATCTCATATTTAAATTGGAATTTAAACTTCTTTATTGTAATTTTAATATTACTATTTTCTTAGGTTTATGGAGCAACAATATTTACATTTTATAGTAGTAACTTCAAATATCACTGTGCTATAAATACACCAAAACGTTAGAGAGTAGTTCTAATTAAAAAATAGTTCCATGTATGATAGAGTTGTTTATGTTATGATTAATTATACCATTAAGATATCTCAAAGATAGTATAGAATTAAATAATATCAAGTAATATGAAATTTTTTCAAGAATTTTAAATGTAAATAAATGAATCAATTAATAAATAAATAAATATATAATTAAATAAATAAATATATATATAGCCTAACCTTTAATTATACATAAATATTTAGGATTATAAAGTTTCCAAATTTATCCAATCAGTTATAAAATATAGTAATGACCAATCATGGCTTATTTAATTTTATTTTTTTTTTTTTTTAATTTAACAAATGTTAAATAATTTTTACTATTGAAATTTTAAAATAATTAATATAATAATTTTTAAGAATGGCATTTGGAGGTGATTGTTTAAATAATAAATTATATATAATTTTTTTTGTTCAAACAATAAGTATAATAAAATTGATTTATATTCTTTTTTTTCAAATTAAAAGTGAAGTAAATATAAAACAATAATTTGTAATTTCAATTTAAAATTATAAGAGAAAACAAACCAGTAATTTGATAAATTAGCAATTTAAAATTTATTTGAAAGATTACTGAAAAAGTTATCAATGGTGATATTTATGAAACTATAAAAAAGTTATGAATTTTTAAGAAAGTTAAAGAAAGAAAAGAATTGTCTTTTAAGAAAATTAATTGAATAATACAACCAATTATTGACGATTTTATTTGAAGAAAAATATTGAGAAAAATTAAAATTAAAATATTAAAATAAATTTTTTATTCAATTTTAATAGGAAATCGTGGTGCATCAAGAGGAGGCCGTGGTGGTTCTAGAGGAGGCCGTGGTGGTTTTGGTGGTCCAAAGGGTGGCCGTGGTGGCTTTGGTGGTAAAATTTAAATAATAATTGAATATATAAAATGAAATAATATAATTAATGTTCTTGCATATTAATTGATAATTAATAATTGAAAAAAAAGGTCGTGGTGGTCGTGGAGGATCTAGAGGTGGTCGTGGAGGTCGTGGAGGCCGTGGTGGTGCTAAAGGTGGCCGCGGAGGAGCCAAAGGTGGATCCAAGGTCATTGTTGAACCACACAGACATGAAGGTGTCTTCGTTGGTAGAGGTAAAGAAGATTTATTACTTACCAAAAATCTTGTTCCAGGAGAAAGTGTTTATGGTGAAAAAAGAATTTCAGTTGATGTAAGTATATTTATAAATATATTAAGTGAAATTTTAGGTTGTCTAAATTTAAATATTAATTTATGTATTTTTATTAAAATGTTATATTTTAATATAATAAAAAGAATGCTGATGGTACTAAGACTGAATATCGTGTTTGGAATCCATTCAGATCTAAGCTTGCTGCCGGTATTTTAGGTGGTATTGATCATATTCACATTGCTCCAGGTAAAAAAGTGTTATATCTTGGTGGTGCTTCAGGTACTACTGTATCTCATGTTGCTGATATTGTTGGTCCAGTAAGTAGAATCTTTTATTGTTATTATAAAGTTTTGTAATATTAATATATTTTTAAAAGTATTATATCATTAAATGTATTTGCGTTATATAATTTAACTTAAATAAAGAAATTGAAATTTGTTTTTCAAATAATTTATTTAAGATAAAGTTTTATTAAGTGTTTTTCAAAAATATTAAATATAAAGAAAGTATACATGAGATTTGAATTGTATATATAAATTATAAATCATATATATAATTATGATAATAATGCATACAGAAAAACACTTGGTAATGATCTTAACCTAATCATTAAATGAATATAATTGTTTTTTTTATTATTATTGGTAAAAAAAAATTATATTTAATTTAAAAAAAAATCGTGATCATTATAATAAATATTAAAAAATAATTATAGACTGGTGTTGTTTATGCCGTAGAATTCTCACATCGTGTTGGTCGTGAATTAATTGCTATGGCCAAGAAACGTACTAATGTTATTCCAATTATTGAAGATGCCCGTTACCCACAAAAGTACAGAATGCTTGTTTCTATGGTTGATGTCGTTTTTGCTGATGTTGCACAACCAGATCAAGCTAGAATTATTGCTCTTAATTCACACATGTTTTTAAAAACTGGAGGTCATATTGTTATTTCTATCAAGGCTAATTGTATTGATTCAACAATGGAAGCTGCTAAAGTTTTTGCCTCTGAAGTGAAGAAAATGCAAGCTGAAATGATTAAACCACAAGAACAATTAACCCTAGAACCATATGAACGTGATCACGCTTTAGTTGTTGGTGAATATCGTGCTGCTCCAAAGAAGAAGAATTAAAATCAATAAAATAGATTAATAAAATACAGAAGTTCTTATATATATATATATTAAAAATTTTTTTTCCATATATTTTTTTTTTCTTTTTTTTCATTTTATTTAAAGAAAATTAAAGATATACTTGAACATATATTTTTTTTTGTATTCAGGATCTAAAGCAAAGTTCATTTTTAAATTTATTATCTAATTTATTCTTCATATAATTTTCATTATTATTTTTTTTTATATATTTAAATAATTTATTAAAATTAAGCAAAATAATTATCTTTCAAAAATTATATATATATATTTATATATGTATATATTTTACCATTTAAAATACATTCATATCATAAAATAATACTAAATAAATAATTTTTAAAAAAAAAAAAAAAAAAAAAAAAAAAATTATATAAATTAATTCATTAGTGTTACGTATGATTTTAGGAAATTTAAAATGTTCAATTTAATGATATATTATTTAAACTAATATTTATAAATTTGTAGTAGTAAATAATATATTGATATTAGGTAAAATATAATTATAAAAGTTGATATTTTTTAATAATATATGTTTCTTTATCTAATGCGGAAATGAGTTCAATAGAAATTAAGATGTAAATAGAAGCATAATATAAATAATTACTTATTAAAAGTAGTAAAACTATAAATTAATAAAGTTATAGAAGTGTATTCTCTTCCCTGTCTAAAAAAAAAAAAAAATTATTATGGTGTTAGTATTGGTACTAAAAAATGTTGTGGTGGTCTTTTTATTGATGATATTGTTCTCATAGTACATAGTGAAAGAAAAATGAAGGCTCTACTCCGTCATGTTTTTTGTTGGGCTAATAAAAATGAAATGTCTTTTGGTATCAATAAATGTGCTATTGTGAAAATGTTGATAATTACCTTGAACAATTTAATAAATATGAAAAACTTTGCAAATTAATCAAGAAAACTAAGAGTAAATTTCGTTCTGCTAGATTTAAGGCTAATATAGTAAAAATAGGTAATTATTTTTTGAATAAAGATTTCAAAAATGGTTGGAGATGTTTAAAGAAAATGGCTAAACCATCATATTCATCTACCTCCCTTACTTGCATTAAATCTAAGTTTGGTCAAGATATTATCTCTCCTTCAAAGCAATTAGATAGATGGGCTGAATATTATAAAGATCTTGCTTCGGATCCCTCAGGTCACAGCCTTAATCGTAATTACTGGAATCATGCTTTAAGGAATATTAGTCTTAGATCCACTACCTGGAATATAAATGGTCCTATTACGATTGAAGATATTAAAAAAACTATTTCATCGATGAAAAATAACAAAGCACCCGGCCCCGATGGTATTCCGATTGAATTCTACAAAGCTCTTTTTTGTAACGAAGAATTACTAGAATCACATCCTGCTGCTGGAAAGTGTCTAAAATTGATATTTAATAAAATATGGAATGGGTCATTTCCTAAAAAATGGAACTCAGCTTCTATCGTATCAATTCCTAAGAAGGGTGACCTATCAGATTGTAGTAATTATCGAGGTATTTCTCTCATTAACGTTGGACTAAAAATCATTTCAAAAATTATAACAGATAGAATATCTACTTACGCACTCTCACACAATTTCATTAGACCTGAACAATTTGGATTTCGCAACCGCGAAGAATGCATTAGTTTATTCATTTCCGTTAGAGAAATTTGTCAAAGAAGAAAATTCCAAGGAAAATTCACATATTTAGCTTTTTTAGATCTTAAAAAAGCTTATGATTCAGTTCCTATTTTTAACATTCTTACTAAATTATATCATTATGGAGTACGTGGTAAATGTTTTGATTTTCTTTGTAATTTATATACTTCATCTAAAGCACGTGCTCGATTTGCTTCAATGTTATCAAATGAATTTCCTATTAAAAGAGGTGTTCGTCAAGGTTGTCCTTTATCTCCAATCTTATTCAATTTATTCATCAATGATATACTAAATGACTGTGAAAAGTATGGTGTTAATGTTGGAAGAAAAAAGTGTTGTGGTGGATTCTTTGCTGATGATGTTGTTCTCATTGCTCCAAATGCAAAAAATTTAGAAAAATTATTAAAAAAGGTACATAAATGGGCTAATTTAAATGAAATGACTTTTGGTATTGAAAAGTGTGCAACTATGGTTATAAAACCAATGAACTTCCAACCTCCTCCAAACTATAGTGATCCAAACTTCTATTTAGGAAAGAATGATATTCCTAAAGTTTCTAGTTATGTCTATCTTGGTATTCCTTTTTCAGATGATCTCCTACTAGAACACATTATATCTCACATGCATTTTAAAGTTAGAAAATCCCTTCTTTCATTTACACGTTTCTTTTCAAATAAACTTATTCCTATTGTATACAAGAAAAAAGTTCTTCAATCCTTTGTTATTAGTAAAGTAATTTATTATTCTCCTTTACTTGGTTCAAACAAATCTAGAACGGCCAGAGTTCAAACATTAATTAATACTGGTCTATTTTGGTGTATCGGCTCTTTCTTTAAAAATGGTAAAACAAATACAGAAAACAATGACTATATTAGACATAATTCAACAATGAGTACTTATGCTTTATCTCGAGATCTAAGCATCCCTCCTATTGCTTACAGATTAAATCATTTGCAAAATGGAGTAAATCAAACTGTATCATAAAGGATCTTATTAAATCTATTCCCAAAATGCCTTATTATTCCTGGACTAAAGAATCTAGAACACTATATAAAAAAATCAAAAAATATAAATGTGTAAAATATGACGATATTATAGAACGTTACTGGAAATCAGTTTCCAGATTTCAAGGTATTAAAGGTCAAAACTACGATAGTAACAAGTTCTCAAACAATAAAGCTATAATAATGCTTAGCTTAAAATATCCCCAATTCAACTTAGGATTTTCGTGGATTATACGTTTACGCTGTGGTTATAAATACAATACTACTATTGCTATTAGAATGGGTAGAGTTTCAGAAGATTGTCCAAAGTCCTGCCCATGTTGTGGTGAAGGTAATCAATCTTTTGAACATTGGATTTTTAAATGCCATGCTCTTGCATCTTTTAGATGGAATTCTTTAAATTTCATCGATGATCTCTATGTTTTATTCCTTAGGAAGATTAGAGCGTTTAATCCTCTTTCTTCATATGACTCTATTTCTGATTTTGAAGATTATATCAATCATTATATATATAACTTGTTCCTTCTTGGTGGAACTTTAGTTTTAAATGAGCTACATTTCGATAGTGGGGAACAGAGACAATTAAATGAACTACTTTTCAAAGGTTCATCTGAGTCACCTGTTCCAAAAATTGTGGGCTTGGCGGAATTCTTAAAAAGTGCAATACCTATCATTAGTAGTTCGTTTGAGCTATTATTTGATAGATATTGCAAAATACCAAACTTATCCAAGAGCGTCGACGTCGTACTGATAAGGCATAATGATAATACAGGATCGTCATCTATTACTACGAAGGGTGATTCTCGCCCTAGTAGTTCAATAAATGATGAATCCGGGGAGAGTTTAGTGGACACCACACTATCTATTTTAAGGATGTTACTTCTAAATTTTATTTCTTTTTTATTTGATAGGAAGGGTAAAATTCCCGCATAGTACAACTTGCCGAAATACATAGTATTTTCGAGCTTTTTTATTTTTTTATTTTTCATTTTTTAATTTTTTATTTTTAATTTCTAATGTACTTTTCACCTACATGTATTTTTTAAAATAAAATTTAATAAAGTTTTTGGAAGTGTATTCTCTTCCCTGTCTAAAAAAAAAAAAAAAAAAAAAAAAAAAAAAAAAAAAAAAAATCAATAAATGTGCTACCATGGTAATTAAACCCTTAAATTTTGTTTCATATCCTTGGCTATGAAGAACTTACATTTCACCTAGGTATGTATTCTATCCCTAAAGCATTTGTTATATTTACTTAGGTATCCCCTTTAGTAATGATCTTTCTCTTGAACCTATTATCACTTATATTATTTTCTTTCTCGAGTTTTTTATCCAATAATAAAGTTCCATTAACTTTTAAAAGATTTATTATTCAATCATATATTATTAGCAAAGCATTATATTTTGCTCCACTTTTAGGTTCAAACAAAAACAATTCTAAGAATGTACAATCTTTAAATTAACACAGCATTGTTATGGTGTATTGATTCTGATTCCTCGAACAAGGAAAATTATCTTAACATTGAAAAGAAGAAAAAAATGTAAAAATTATATCAAAAGGAACTCAACGGTTAGTGTTTATGCCTTATCTCGTAATCTTCAAGTATTTCCAATTGCAGGCTTTTGTGCTTCTTTTCAAATAAAATGCTTTTGTAAATGGAGAAATTCTAAATGTATTATTAAAGATCTCATAAACCATATCCCTTCTATGCCACGTTATTCTTGGTCGAAAAAATCATTGGTGTTCTACAAGAAAATTAAGAAAAAAAATATCACTAAATTCAAAGATGTTATTGAATCATATTGGTCTGATGTTGGTAAATTCCAAGGAATTAAAAAAACATAAAATATACGACAAAAAAGCAAAAAAAAAAAAAAAAAAAAAAAAAAAAAAAAAAGCTAAAACATAAAAATTATAATTCAAAATTTTAATTTAAATTTTTTTTTTTTTTTTTTTTTTTTTATATTTCCGGTGTATACCACCTTTGGTTTCAGCCCCCCTCAGGAGCAGTAGGAATATTGAGGTAGTCATACATCTATATAGGTAGATGGACAGCTTTACTGAATGTTTGGCATTGTTACTCTGACATGCATATTATTACTGAGAATTTTTCTAGTACTTTTTCTCGGAGTGCTTCTCCAGTACCTAAATTCTCTTTGAAACTTGATCTATATAACCTAACCCATTAACATTCGTATTAACTTCCTTAGCAAATGAATAAACATTAGAAAAATTGCAATTTAGTAGAATTTATCTATATCACAAGCAGAATATATACCTTCATGGACACATGAAATCATGTACCTAAATGCTAGTAATTCCCTCTTAAATATATTAAATTACAGTACCAGCGTAGCCCTTTCAAGCCTACGGGGATCGTACATTTTGCAACCGTGTTTTTCGCATTGTGGCTTATAATATTTTTAAAATAATACCATACATTTTTAAGATATTTTATACAATCATAAATAAATATATAAATAATTATTATTTCAAAAGAAATAATAATATACTTTATTAAAAAAGAATTATTAAATATTATTTTTTTATAAAAAATTATTTTTATAATTGAATATTAATAAATTATATATATATATAAAAGAATATTTATTATTTATTTAATTGTTATTTATTTAATTATAAAAAAATCCAGCCACATACAAAAATACGCCACATTACTAAATGCACTATTGTAAAATGCACTATTGTGGAACGCACTAGATTCAGGCCCACAGTTAGTACAGTATCTTTTCTATATTACTAAGGAGATTTAGAATAATAATATATATAAGGGGATATGCTTACCTGTAATCCTAACCTTCATATTTCATAAAAACTTCTTGTGAGGAAAACCTGGAATATGGTCATATGAAGGGACCATATGACCATATACCTGATATGCGGGACTTTTATGTGCAATAATTTATAAGCAGTGGGTTTTAAATAATGGTAGTTTAGTAAATTTTATTAATAAAATTATAAATTCGTACAATTAAAATAATAATTCTAATTCCTAAAAATTTACAAGAGAGTTCTCTATTTCTAATATAAATAATTTAATTTATAAGAAATAGGTAATATATTAATTATATATTCTAATATATAGAACTATATAAATTTTATATGAAATAAAGTATTATAATTATTATAATTATAATAATACATATTGAAATAAAATAAAATAAAATAATTATTATCAAAAAAAATATAAATTTAATATTTAATAATTATTATTAAATATACAAATATGTTACTACACATATTTGTTTTATATCATACCAAGAGCCTTATGTACACTAGCCCACGGACTAACAACCAGGATAGAACCTGGTTCGATTAATTTTAAAGTATATTGAAATTTTTTATTAAAATATTTATAAAATGTTGATTGTTTATATTTACATTTTTGGTAATTATATAAATTATAATAATTTTTTAATGTATTTTAAAAATTTATTATTCATCAATTATAAAAAAAAAAAATATTAAATAATTATCAACAATTTTAATAATTTAGTAATATAATTAATAATTTAAATATATTATATTTTAAATTACTTATTTTTCTTAATTTAAAAATTATATTTAAGTTTATGAATGAATAATTATATATATATATGTATAAATTAAAATATGATTTAAAAATATTTAAACTGTTAATAAAAGATTATACATAAAAGATCTTTTATATATTCATTTATAAATAATACTATATAGAAAGTCCTGCTTTATGCTAATTTTTTGTAGTTTTCTTTTTTTATATAAATTACTATTAATATATTAGGAACTAATTTTAAAACTTCATAATATATAAAAATCTATATTAAAATTAAAGTTATCTATTATAATTAAAATAAAATAATAATTTAAATTTTAATTATTTGTAAATTTTAACATAAGCATGGAAAAAATATTTTTTTATTATTTTTTATTAGTTTATTTTTCGTGTAACATTCTAATAACTATAATATTTAATTATACATTTAAATATTATATATATGATAACCAAAATGAAATTTATTTATATTTTAACGTCTATTTTAATTATATAACAATAAAAAAAGCGATTGTAATAATAAAAATAATAATAATAATAATTATTATTTTTAAATATTAAGTTTTTTTAGTTTAGAATACCTTTATTAAGCTAAAGTAGAACCGACATACTTTTTTATGTCGTTTGTGTTTATTGGATATGAACTATGTAATTAAATAAATAAGTTGTTACAAAAATTTTTATTTTCATCTCAACAAATAAAATTACGTATACATTTAAGAGTTATCATGATAGTAATTAAATAATTGTGAGGATTATCAATAGAAACGATTGGTGTTGAATTTATGTATTAATATTTGTTGATTGGATATAATAATATAGAAAATAACAATTTTAATATACTAATAATATAAAACAATATATGTAAATATAATGGATCATATTAGATGAAAGTATGAATTATATAATAATTAAAAATTTAGATATTCTATTAAATATAAAAATAAAGAAAATAGATATATTTTTAATTACATGTTTTAATCATTCCATTCCATTTCATCTAAATGAATATATATATTTTTAATATAAATACTCAATATAATTTACTCTATAATTTAATATATATTTTTAATATATAAATTTAATATATATCATAATAGATTTTTTTTATTTAATGTTTTACATTTTAATAGATGAAAATATACAATATACTCATCTAATATGATAATTGATTAAAGGTTATAGAGTTAATAATGCAAGAATTTTTGAGATTAATGTATTCATGTGGCCTTTTATAATAATATTATTTTTTTTAAATTTTATATAAAACTATATAAGTATAAATAACTTTTTTTTTTCCTTTATATTTATTAAAATATATATACTATTAAAAAATTGTATTTTTGGTAATTGACTTTTGTAAAAAAAAATTGTTAATATTATTTAGTTGATTATTCTTACCTATATTAAAGTAGTAAAGACTATTCTAGTCATATTGAATTTATCCTTATTTTTAACATAATAGTTTTTTAGTTTTTTGATTAAAAATATATTTCAAGCCACACCATATTACCATAATTATTATTGTTCTTTATTAAGTATTTAATAATAAAAAAAAAATTCTGTATTTTAAAAATACATATTAAAAATTTATTAACTAAAATAAATTATTTTAATTAAGATATTATAATTACTATAATATTTTAATATTACTGATATAAAAAATATAATATTTCTTTATAATATTAATTAAAAAAATTTAAGCATAAAGTTATAAAATTTTATATAATTGTTTAAAAATATTAAATACTAAAATATTCTATATCTTTTTTGCTTGTATAATTATTATATATATATTTTTTTTGTTAGTAATTTTTTTTTTAATACTTTAATAAAAAAAGACTTTTTGTTTTATCATTTTATTTTATTTTTTTTTTTTTTAAAAAATTATATTTATTTTTAAATTATTTGTGATTATTATTAGTAGATAATCCTTTTTTTTTTTTTTTGTAATCTATTTTTATTCCATATATTTTAAAATTTTGTATTAATATATATGATAAAAAATATATTTAAATATATTAATTTATATACAACAATATATTAATTTTAATATTCAATAGTTAATATAATCAAAATAAAAGATTAAGCAATCAAAAATGAAAAAAAAAAATAGATATTAGTTAGAGGATGTAATTAATTTTTTTTTTTTTTTTTTTTTTTTTTTTTTTTTTTTTTCCTCACGAAGAAATATTTAAAATAAATAGATTATATACTATAAAATTAATAATTTGTTAATAAATTATTTTATATTTGTTTTATTAGAATATATTTATAAAATAATTACATATATATTTATATATATATATTTTTTAATTATTATTATAGTTTTTTTTCTTTTTTTTTTTTAAAATAAATAAATAAATAAAATGGCTGTTAACGGATTTTCACACTTCACTCTTAATGCTCCAAATGAATCATTCTACCAAATTGCTATTGACTACTATAGTTCTCTTGGTTTCAAGACTGTTTCTCAATTAAATGATGCTGTTAAAGCTTTAAATGGTATTACTGGTGAAAACAAGAACGAAAAAGAAACTTGGCTTCACATTTTCCCAGCAGGTTCTAAGAATCTTGATGGTACTACTATTAGAATTGTTTTAACTCCAAACGATCAAGCTCAACCATACCAAAAGACTTTAAAAGAAAAGACTAAGCTTTTAATGGAAGGTGATATTAGTTCTCTTTCACTTTTCGCTACTTTTGCCACTGGTGATGTTAAGGTAAAATTATAAATAATTAATAAAAGGAAATAATAATAACAAGTTTAAAACAAAAAAATTTATTTATAAAAATTGTTATTGAAAAATGGATGTATATGAAAGTAATAATAATAACTGTATGGAATTTAAATTAAAAAATATTTGAAAAAATATAAAAGTTTTAAAAAAAGTTATATATATATTTCTATATGTGAATATAAATTAAGAAAATTAAATAAAATTAAATAATTAATTTTTAAATATTGATATTCAAAATTATATAGTCTGTTGAATCTTTTCTTACCAAGACTAAGCTTCCATACAAGCTTATTACTAAGCCATTTATTTCTTCTGAAGGTAACTCTGAAATTAAAGAACTTTACACTGTTGATCCATTGAACAATGTTATTATGTTCACAAACAGAGTTAACCCATTCACTCCAGTTCTTGATAAGGATGGTGTTCTTGATGGCACTAAGCATGAACAAAATAAGGTTAAGAAATCTCCACTTCCAAAGAATGCTACTGGTAAGAGTGTTGGTATTTTAACTAGTGGTGGTGATTCTTCCGGTATGAATGCTGCTGTTAGAGCTGTTGTTAGAGTTGCCCTTACAAAGGGTATTACCCCATATGCTATTTATGAAGGTTACCAAGGTAAATGGAAATCTTAGATATATATAAAATAGTTAGATAAGAAATAGACAATGTTAATAATTTATAAAATATAAAATTAAAATAAAAATTATTTTGATAAAAATATAAGGTATGGTCGATGGAGGTGACAAGATTAGAGCTCTTTCTTGGGAAGATGTTGGTGATTGGTTGGCTATTGGTGGTACTGAAATAGGTACTGCTCGTTGCCAAGAATTCCGTACTGTTGAAGGTCGTCTTACTGCTGTTAGAAATTTAGTTAAAAGTGGTATTGATGCTCTTGTTATTTGTGGTGGTGATGGTTCCCTTACTGGTGCTGACTTCTTAAGAGCTGAATGGACTGATTTCGTTGACAGATTAGTTAAGCAAAAGCGTCTTACTGAAGAAGAAGCTGCTCCATACCGTAGTCAACTTACAATCGTTGGTTTAGTCGGTTCTATTGATAATGATATGGCACAAACTGATCTCACTATTGGTGCTATGACTGCTCTTCAACGTATTTGTGAAGCTCTTGATTCTATTAAGTCTACTGCTTTATCTCACCAAAGAGCTTTCGTTGTTGAAGTTATGGGTAGACATTGTGGTTGGTTAGGTCTTATGGCAGCCATTGCTTGTGGTGCTGATTGGTTATTCCTTCCAGAACTTCCACCACCAATTGGTGATGAATTCATTGCCTCTGGTGATTGGGAAACTGAAATGTGTGATATTCTTCGTAAGGAACGTAATCTTGGTAATCGTAAGACCATCGTTATTGTTTGTGAAGGTGCTATTGACCGTAACTTAAAGCCAATTAAGCCAGAATACGTTAAGGATGTTCTTACTAAGAGACTTAACTTTGATACCAGAGTTACTTGTTTAGGTCACGTTCAAAGAGGTGGTGTACCATGTGCTTATGATCGTTACTTAGCTACTGTTCAAGGTGCTGAAGCTGTTAATGCTGTTATTGAAACTACTCCAACTACTCCATCCCCAATGATTGGTATTAGTAACAACAAGGTTATTCGTGTTCCATTAAAGAATGCAGTTGCTCAAACTAAGGAAGTTGCTAAGGCTATTGCTCGTAAGGACTTTAAGAGAGCCATGCAATTACGTGATCCAGAATTTAATTCTTCATACAATGCTTACATTGAAAGCACTATCTTAGCTGATGGTCCAGGAACTAGAAAGGTCGAAGAATCTAAGCGTCTTAGAGTTGGTATCATGCACGTTGGTGCTCCAGCTGGTGGTATGAATGCTGCTACTAGAACATTTGTTCGTCTTTGTCTTAATCGTGGACACACTCCACTTGGTATTCACAATGGTTTCGCTGGTTTAATTGCTGATCAAGTCCAACCAATTCAATGGCAAGATGTTAATGGTTGGGTTAGTATGGGTGGTTCTGAATTAGGTATTAATCGTGACCAACCATCTCCAACTGCCAATCCATTACATTCCAAACCACAATTCGGTAATTACATTGATACTGGTCTTATTGCTTTCCATATGCAAAAGAACAACATTCAAGCTTTAATGATTATTGGTGGTTTTGAAGCTTACACTTCTTTAATTACTTTAACCAAGGCTAGAGATCTTTACCCAGGATTATGTATTCCAATGATCTTATTACCAGCTACTGTTTCTAACAATGTTCCAGGTACTGACTTCTCTCTTGGTTGTGATACTGCCTTAAATTGTATTGTTGATGCTTGTGATACTATTAAGCAATCTGCCTCTTCTAACCGTAAGAGAGTATTTGTTGTTGAAGTTCAAGGTGGTAACTGTGGTTACTTATCAGTTATGGGTGCTTTAGCTTCTGGTGCCACTAGCTGCTATATTCCAGAAGAAGGTATTACACTTGATAATCTTCAAAAGGATATTAATCATCTTGTTAAGCGTTATGCTTATGAAGAATCTGCTGGTATTCCATCATATGGTCGTCTTATTCTTAGAAACGAAACAGCTGGAAACAAGACTTACACTACTGAAGTTATTTCTTCAATTCTTAAGGAAGAAGGTAAGGGATTATTCGATTCTCGTAGTGCTGTTCTTGGTCACTTACAACAAGGTGGTATTCCATCTCCATTAGATCGTATTCGTGCTACACGTCTTACTGTTAATTGTGTTGATTGGTTACAAGATATTTGTTTCAAGTCTATTGAAGAAAATAACAAAAAGTCAAATAATCTTTCTGACATTCGTACTCCAACTGTCTTCACTAAGGATGATTCTACTGCTTGTGTTATTGGTATTTGTGGAGCTGATATTAAGATTACTCCAATCTTAGATCTTCTTGCTGAAACCAACTTAAACAAGCGTAAGGGTACTAATGAATGGTGGTTAGGATTAAAGGACTTAACAAGAACTTTAGCTAAGTACGACTTTGAAACTGAAGAAGAACGTGAAGCTTTAGATAAGGTTTTAGGTGACAGAAAACAAGCTACTGGTAAGAACAAGTTATAAGCTCGTTCAAAGTTGTAGTATAAATAATATAATATTTAAAACAGCCAATCAAACAATATTATCATTTAATCTTTTCATATAATTGAGAAGAATCACTAAAAAATAAATAATAATTAGGGAAAAATTCTAAGCAAAGAATTTTTTTTTAAAAAAAAGAAAAAAAAAAGAAAAAAATTTATAGAGTAAATATTATTGCAAAAATTAAATAATCAAAATTAAATAATAGTAATAATAATAATATATATATATAAAAATTTAATAATAATAAAGAAAAAAAAAAAAGTAATTTAATTAATAAATCATTAATAATATAAATAATTTTATTTTAAATATTTTTTTTTTTTTATTTTTACTTTATTGTAAATGAATATAGTATATATCATTTTGTTAAAAGTTTAATAAAAAAAAAAGAGTAGAATATTTCATATAATATACAATAATATAATTAATTAATAATAAAGATATTTAAATTAATACAAATAACAATAAAAATAATAAAAAGAAGTAATAAGAATTTAATATAATATATATATATTTTTAATTTATATATAAATTTAAAATATAAAAAGAAAAAGAAAAAAAAAAAAAAAAAAAAAAAAAAAGAAAAAAAAAAGTATAATTTAGAAGATAAAAGAATATATAAAAGAATATACTTTTTATATTTATTTATTATAAAAATAATTCAATTGAAATAACAAAAATTGAAATTTTAATAAATCATTTTTTTAAAAAAAAGGATTTTCGTCAAGTTTAAAATTATTTGATAATCAAGTTTTATTTTATTTTTTATTTTATTTATTTATTTATTTATTTATTTATTTATTTATTTATTTATTTTATTTTATGATGTTTATATATAAAATGGAATAAGTTTATTTGAGAAGAAATGTGTAAATGAAAGAAGGGATTTTCTAACTTTAAAATGCATGTGAGATATAATGTGTTCTAGTAAGAGATTAAACTTATCCCTATTGCATACAAGAAAAAAGTTCTTCAATCCTTTGTTATTAGTAAAGTAATTTATTATTCTCCTTTACTTGGTTCAAACAAATCCAGAACGGCCAGAATTCAAACATTAATTAATACTGGTTTATTTTGGTGTATCGGCTCCTTCTTTAAAAATGGTAAAACAAGTTCAGAAGACAATGACTATATTAGACATAATTCTACTATGAGTACTTATGCTTTATCTCGAGATCTATGCATTCCTCCTATTGCTGGTGTCTGCGCAGCCTTACAGATTAAATCATTTGCAAAATGGAGTAAATCAAACTGTATTATAAAGGATCTTATTAAATCTATTCCCAAAATGCATCATTATTCCTGAACTAAAGAATCTAGAACACTGTATAAAAAAATCAAAAAATATAAATGTGAAAAATATGACGATATTTTAGAACGTTACTGGAAATCAGTTTCCAAATTTCAAGGTATTAAAGGTCAAAATTACGATCGTAATAAGTTCTCAAACAATAAAGCTATAATTATGCTTAGTTTAAAATATCCCCAATTCAACTTAGGGTTTTCGTGGATTATACGTTTACGCTGTGGTTATAAATACAATACTACTATTGCTATTAGAATGGGTAGAGTTTCAGAAGATTGTCCCAAGTCTTGCCCCTGTTGTGGCGAAGATAAACAATCTTTTGAACATTGGATTTTTAAATGCGATGCTCTTGCATCTTTTAGATGGAATTCTTTAAATTTCATCGATGATCTCTATGTTTTATTCCTTAGGAAGATTAGAGTGTTTAATCCTCTTTCTTCCTATGACTCTATTTCTAATTTTGAAGATTATATCAATCATTATATATACTTGTTCCTTCTTGGTGGGACTTTAGTTTTAAATGAGCTACATTTCGATAGTGGGGAACAGAGACAATTAAATGAACTACTTTTCAAAGGTTCATCTGAGTCACCTGTTCCAAAAATTGTGGGTTTGGCGGAATTCTTAAAAAGTGCAATACCTATCATTAGTAGTTCGTTTGAGCTATTATTTGATAGATATTGTAAAATACCAAACTTATCCAAGAGCGTCGACGTCGTACTGATAAGGCATAATGATAATACAGGATCGTCATCTATTTCTACGAAGGATGAATCTCTCCCTAGTAGTTCAATAAATGATGAGTCCGGGGAGAGTTTAGTGGACACCACACTATCTATTTTAAAGATGTTACTTCTAGGTTTTATTTCTTTTTTATTTGTTAGGAAGGGAAAAATTCCCGCATAGTACAACTTGCCGAAATACATAGTATTTTCGAGCTTTTTTATTTTTTTATTTTTTAATTTTTTATTTTTAATTTCAAATGTACTTTTCACCTACATGTATTTTTTAAAATAAAATTAATAAAGTTTTGGAAGTGTATTCTCTTCCCTGTCTAAAAAAAAAAAAAAAAAAAAAAAAAAAAAAAAAAAAAAAAAAAAAAAAAAAAATATATATAAAATGGAAAGATGAAAGAAAGAATATTATATATATTTTAAAATAGAATAAATTTTTTTTTTTTTTATATTGATTATATTATTATATTATTAATTATATTATTAATATCTAATAACGAGATTAAAAATTTTAAACTTCGTAATGATTTGTCAAATCTTCAAGAATTTTGTGATCTCTCAAAAGAATATAGAGTTCTTTCTGATTATATCATTAGTATTAAAAGAAATATTAGGAATATTAGATTTAAAAATTTGATTCATTCCATCGGCGAATGTTTCTTAAAAAATGATGCCCAGCGTGGTTGGTCTGGACTTAAGAAAATTTCTAAACCTTCTTACTCTCCTTCTCAATCACCTGTATACATTAAAGATAAAGAAGGTAATGTTCTAGTATCCCAAGAAGATCAACTCAATCGTTTTGCAGAACACTATGAAGAACTTGCTTCTGATATAACTGGTCACAGTCTTAATGAAAATTATTGGAAAAGAATACTTAATAATTCTTCTACTCCTCAGGAATCATGGGATATTAATCAACCTATTTCCATGTCAGAAATTCATTCAACTGTTCTTTCAATGAAAAATAACAAAGCACCTGGTCCTGATGGTATACCTACAGAATTTTTTAAAGCATTTTTTAATTCTGAGAGTAGAAATTCTTCCCAGGATGACTCTAATCAAGAGGTTACTTATTCCGATTGTGCAAAGTGTCTGTTATTACTTTTTAATAAAATTTGGGATGGTGACTTTCCTAATGAATGGAACTCTGCTTCTATTGTTTCTATTCCTAAAAAAGGGGATCTTTCAGATTGTAATAATTATCGTGGTATTTCACTCATCAATGTAGGTTTAAAAATTCTATCAAAAATTGTCACTAAAAGAATATCGGACTATGCTTTTTCTAATGGAATAATTAGACCAGAACAGTTTGGTTTTAGAAATAAAGAAGAATGTATTAGTTTATTTGTATCCATTCGTGAAATTTGTCAAAGAAGAAAATTTAAGGATAAATTTACCTTTCTTGCCTTTCTTGACCTTAAAAAAGCTTATGATTCAGTTCCAATTTACAATATACTTATTTTAAAGTTAGAAAATCCCTTCTTTCATTTACTCGTTTCTTATCAAATAAACTTATCCCTATTGCATACAAGAAAAAAGTTCTTCAATCCTTTGTTATTAGTAAAGTAATTTATTATTCTCCTTTACTTGGTTCAAACAAATCTAGAACGGCCAGAGTTCAAACATTAATTAATACTGGTTTATTTTGGTGTATCGGCTCCTTCTCTAAAAATGGTAAAACAAGTTCAAAAAATAATGACTATGTTAGACATAATTCTACTATGAGTACTTATGCTTTATCTCGAGATCTAAGCATTCCTCCTATTGCTGGTGTCTGCGCAGCCTTACAGATTAAATCATTTGCAAAATGGAGTAAATCAAACTGTATTATAAAGGATCTTATTAAATCTATTCCCAAAATGCCTTATTATTCCTGGACTAAAGAATCTAGAACTTTGTATAAAAAAATCAAAAAATATAAATGTGAAAAATATGACGATATTTTAGAACGTTACTGGAAATCAGTTTCCAAATTTCAAGGTATTAAAGGTCAAAATTACGATTGTAATAAGTTCTCAAATAATAAAGCTATAATTATGCTTAGCTTAAAATATCCCCAATTCAACTTAGGGTTTTCGTGGATTATACGTTTACGCTGTGGTTATAAATACAATACTACTATTACTATTAGAATGGGTAGAGTTTCAGAAGATTGTCCCAAGTCTTGCCCCTGTTGTGGCGAAGGTAACCAATCTTTTGAACATTGGATTTTTAAATGCGATGCTCTTGCATCTTATAGATGGAATTCTTTAAATTTCATCGATGATCTCTATGTTTTATTCCTTAGGAAGATTAGAGTGTTTAATCCTCTTTCTTCCTATGACTCTATTTCTAATTTTGAAGATTATATTAATCATTATATATACTTGTTCCTTCTTGGTGGGACTTTAGTTTTAAATGAGCTAACATTTCGATAATGGGGAACAGAGACAATTGAATGAACTACTTTTCAAAGGTTCATCTGAGTCACCTGTTCCAAAAATTGTGGGTTTGGCGGAATTCTTAAAAAGTGCAATACCTATTATAAGTAGTTCATTTGAGCTATTATTTGATAGATATTGCAAAATACCAAACTTATCCAAGAGCGTCGACGTCGTACTGATAAGGCATAATGATAATACAGGATCATCATCTATTTCTACGAAGGTTGAATCTCGCTCTAGTAGTTCAATAAATGATGAATCCGGGGAGAGTTTAGTGAACACCACACTATTTATTTTAAAGATGTTACTTCTAGGTTTTATTTCTTTTTTATTTGTTAGGAAGGGAAAAATTCCCGCATAGTACAACTTGCCAAAACACATAGTATTTTCGAGCTTTTTTATTTTTTTATTTTTTAAATTTTTTATTTTTAATTTCTAATGTACTTTTCACCTACATGTATTTCTTAAAATAAAATTAATAAAGTTTTGGAAGTGTATTCTCTTCCCTATCTATATATAAAAAAAAAAAAAAAAATTAATATCTAATAACGAATAGATAGTTTTTATTCATAAAAATATTATTAATTTAAATTATATAAAAAGAAATAGGATGCTTTGTTTAATAATCAAATTATTTCTGGTGATTATTATTTAACAAAACCTAATGTCATCTGTTTTTAAAGAATCTTTATCTATCCTCTAAAGCTCGTGCTTTTTTTAATGGTAATCTCTCAGAAGAATTTTCGATTAATCGTGGTGTTAGACAAGGATGCCCTCTATCTCCTATTTTATTCAATTTGTTCATTAATGATGTACTGGATAATTGTGATAAGTATGGTGTATATTTAAATTCTCAATATTGTTGTGGTGGACTTTTGCGGATGATATTGTTTAAGTTGCTCTATCTAAACAAGCTCTTAAGAAAATTTTGAATAAAGTTCATGAATGGGCTATTAAAAATGAAATTAATTTTTGGAATTAGTAAGTGTGCTACTCTTGTTGTAAAACCGATTAACTTTGTTAAACCGATAAGTTATGAAGATCCATCTTTCTTAATTGGTAGTAACAAATTACCTAAAACTGACAACTATACTTATCTTGGTATTCCTTTTGATGAATCTTTATCACTGAAACCTATACAATCCAAATTAAACAGTAATTTAAATGTCAAGTTAAATTTCTACTTTCGATTTCTTGTTAATAAATCTATTCCTCTCCCATTGAAGAAATATGTTTTAATTTCGTTTATTCTTAGTCTTGTTGTATATTATACTCCTCTCTTTGGTTCAAATAAGAGCAAATGTTCTAAAGCTCAAATAATTATTAATAGAGGACTTTATTGGAGTTATGGATTTAAATCTCACAATTCTTCTGTTAGTCTCTATGATGTTACTTGTGAATTGAGAATACCTCCTCTTTCAGCTATCTGTGCAATATCTCAATTACGATGTTTTAGAAAATGGAAAAATTCATCATGTATTATTAATCATCTCACTAATAATATTCCTACTATGTCACATTACTCATGGACTAAAGAATCAAGGTCTTTGGATAAGAAATTAAATGGTAAAAAAGCAAGTGAAATAAAAAAGTTTTATTGGGAAAGAGATGTCTTCAAACCCTCAAAAACTAAAAAAGCAATTATTTACAAGGAGAATGATTTTGGATTTATTTTAGAAATCAGAAACTTAACATTTCAATATCCTAAGTATCAGTTGGGATTCTTTTGGATTTCTCGAATTAGGTGTGGTTTTAAATTTGACATTAGTGCATTAGTGTTTCCATTAAAAGAAAAATCGTCTCAGAGGATTGCCCTAAATGTTGCCCTTGTTGTGGTGTTAGTGTACCTAGCTTTTCTCACTGGATCTTTGCCTGTAAAGAATTGGAAAATTACAGAAATAAATCTTTACCTTTTCTAGATGATCTCTTTTTGAAGTTTGCAATGATAATTGAACAAAAATCCTTGGATGATTTTGTAGATTCAGAAAAGGATTATGATAATAATATTTATTATTATATATTGAGTGCTCTTCATGGCGGGCGTTCAATATATTCAAAAATTAAAGTTAATGATGGGGAATAAAGACAATTAGTTGACAATATTTTTAAACAAAGTTCAACTTCGTTGACTGTTCTGTATTTTGTGGGGATTGCGGAGTTTCAAACAAACGTAATACCATTAATTTGTCGATCTTTTAGATTAATGATGAAATGATATTCTGTTGAATCTACCGTTGCTAAGAGCGTCAACGTCGAAATGATAAGGCATGGATTTTCACCTCCCGGTGAAAGATCTGATACAT
The DNA here is from genome assembly GCA_016946835.1 of Neocallimastix lanati (nom. inval.). NCBI lineage: Eukaryota > Fungi > Neocallimastigomycota > Neocallimastigomycetes > Neocallimastigales > Neocallimastigaceae > Neocallimastix > Neocallimastix lanati (nom. inval.). The sequence continues at coordinate 256,050 of JACVTC010000057.1, forward strand.
ATTTGGTTGATAACACTAATACTGAAATTATATCTCGCAATAATGGACATGGTGTTATCATCGATAAATGGGAAAAGTTAGAAACAGTTGCTTCTAACGCACTTTTATAATTTTTTAATATATAATATTTCATTATATGTATTTTATTTTTTTTTTCATTTAAATAATGTAATTTTACTATTGTTACAAATTAAATAAAGTTATTCTCTAATTTTTTTTTAAAAAAAATAAAAAAAAAAAAAAAAAATTCTAGTGATTATTATGAAATTTCATTTTTGGTCTGATCTGCGGCTCTCTTTACAGAAATTATGCATAGGGCTAGTATTTGACAAATTGTTATTCCGACGTTATAAAGCGCAAATTAATTAGGAGAATCAACGCTGAAAATGCAGTAAGATAGGCTAGCAGGGCCAATGCTTCTGAAGGAGAAGAAATTTCTTTCAATTTAAACCCTAATTTGGGATAAGAATTCCTTTTAAATAGAAACAATATAATCTGGAGGTGAGGTTTATTGCATATACACTTTTTTTTGAATATTACATCTTATTTCGCATTACTATTTAAAATATCATTATGCTCAATTTGGACAAATGTTTATTTTTTTATTAATGGTGTGTTTTTAAAATAAAAATATTCATTTAATTAATTAATTAATTATTAAATAAATAAATAAATAAATAAATAAATAAATAAATAAATAAATAAATAAATAAATAAATAAATAAATAAATAAATAAATAAATAAATAAATAAATAAATAAATAAATAAATAAATAAATAAATAAATAAATAAATAAATAAGTATTATTTCAAGATAATATAAACTTTCGAAATATTGTATGTAGTGATTTTTAATTTAAAGTTACTTGTTAAATTAATAACTTCATTTTTAATTGGCTGTATAAATGAAAAAAAAAAAAAAAAAAAAAAAAAAATAAAAAAAAAATTATTATAAAGAAAAAAAGTGAAAATATTACACAGTAAAATTCTTTTTATGCAATTACATTAGCATACTTTAGTTTAAATATTGTAAATTTTAATATCGTAAAAATTCATAAAAATAAAAAAACATATTTAAAAGATATCTAATAATAAATTAATATATCACATTTTTTAAAAATAATTTTATCTTATAAATATTTGGTAATTTAATATTTTTCAGATAAATTTTGTATTAAAAATGTTAATAAATTGAAATAATTCAAAATTATTTTTTATTTTTGAATTTTTTGATTTTAAATTAAAACATAATAAAGACTTTATTAAATAAAATAAAATAAAATAAAATAAAATAAAATAAAATAAAATAAAATAAAATAAAATAAAATAAAATAAAATAAATAGTAGAATATTAAATAATGAAAGTACAGATTGAATAAAATAAAATAAAATAAAATAAAATAAAATAAAATAAAATAAAATAAAATAAAATAAAATAAAATAAAATAAAATAAAATAAAGTAAAATAAAATAAAAAAAATAAAATAAAATAAATAGTAGAAATATGAATATTAAGTACAGATTGAATAAAATAAAATAAAATAAATAGTAGAAATATGATAAAATAAAATAAAATAAAATTCATTTTAAACTGAATAATGTATTAATTTATATGATAAACATGTATCATCATTTTTATTATTTTAGTTTAATTTTAAATATAAAATTATAATCTAAAAATGCTCTGTTACTATAATTACATAATTTAATTAAAATCTTTGTTTTATTATTAATTATTAATATTATAATTAAAAAATATTTTATTTATATATATATAAGTGTTTAATATATATATTTAAAATTTATTTTATTTATTTTTTTATTTTTATTTTTATTTTTTCTTTTTGGAGTCAAATTTAAATTTAAATTATATAAAATTTATGTTTTTTTATTATTTAAAATATTTTTAATAAAAAATAAAAAATAAACTTTATATTATAAAGATTTCAAATAAAAAAAAAAGAAAAAAAAAAAATTTTTTTTATTAAATAAAAGATATTTTTAATAATATTTAAAAAATAAATACAATTACAATTATAATTTAAAAATTTAAAAAAAATTATTTCCCATAAAAAAAAAAAAAATTAATTGTAAAATTTTATTGAATAAAAAAAATAAATATAATTATTTATTTTTAAATAAAAAATAATTTTAATATTATTTATTCTTGTATAATTTAAAATAAATTTATAATTAATAATTTAAAAATAGTTCTTTAAAAAAATATTTATTAGACTTTATAATTTTTTATAAATATATCAAATAATTACAATTATATAATAGCCATTAGTATACTATTAATTTATTTAACATTTTTTAGTAATTTTTTTTTTTTTTTTTTTTTTTTTTTTTTTTTTTTTTTAAAAAGTAAAAATTATTAATTTTTTTATTGAATAATCTTTTGATGAAAATTTAATTAATATCATTAATCAGTAAAATAATTCTTTGAATATTATATCATATAAATTATTGGGTTGAGAAGGTTTCAATAATTCAAATCATATATATATTATTAAATAATAATATAGTACAAGAGAAAAATGTTTAAGTCGAAGAGTAATTAAACTAATAAAATTTACTTATATATTTCGTGTAGTTTTTTTTCATGATACATTAAAAAAAAAAAAAAAAAAAAAAGAGAATACCATTATTTGTGTCTATTAACATTTATATTTACTTTTTTTTTTTTTTTTATCTTTTTTTCGATATATATATATACTTTTTAAATATTATTATTAATATTTTTTCATTACTAAAAATTAAAAATAAAAATGGCTAATATAATAATAAATTATAATATAAATAATAAAAATTTGGGAAAATTAATATATAAATGAACATTAATATACTATTACCATAATTCATTGAAAAATTCTTAATTTATCAAATCGTATAATGCAACATACACTATTGAATATATTTATAATTTTAATAATAATAATCTAAAATATTTATTCATAAATTTTATCAATCAAAATTCTTTTTATTTATATAATATAAAGAAACTCAGGTTAATAAATATTTATATTCTTAATTTAAATAAATTTTTATAGTTTTTATTTTTTTTTTTTGAAAACATATATAAAGTTTAGAATATATATTAATGTGAATTTTATAAATTTGTGTTATGCTATTTCTATGATATAAATAAAATTTCAATAATAACAATAAAGGAAAGTGTTCAAAATCCAAATCCTCCAGCAGCAGAAGGAAATACAAATAAGGATGGAGAAAAAGGACATTTAAATGGTACTCTTTTAGTTCGTGTTGTTGGTGCAGTAAACATTGGAAATTTATCATTAGGAAGTCTTCCTTATTGTATTGTAGAATTTGATAAGAATGAAGCATTGATTAATGCAAAAGATGGAGGAGGTGAAAGACCCCCACTTTGGCAAGCAAGAGCACATTTGTAAGTTTTTTTTTCTTTTTTTTTTTAAAATTACATTAGTATTTTTAAAATTGTCATAATAAAACTAATAAAATGATCAATTAACAAAAATTTATTAGTGATGTAAGTAAAGAAAGTAATATAGTTATTTCATTCTATCAAAAAAGAATGGTCAATAATGAAGAAAATGTAACATTACTTGGAACTACTACTGTAGAACCAATATTTGAAGATCAAGTATGTATTATAATATTATATTTATTTCTATCTTATTTTTATTTTATTTTATGTTTTTTTTTTTTTTTTTTTTTTTTTTTTTTTTTTTTTTTTTTATATTATTTTTTTTATATTATTATTATTATTATTATTATTATTATTATTTTTTTTTTTTAGTATATATATATATATATATTTTTTTTTTTTTTTTTTTTTTTTTTTTTGAAAAGTATTTTTATAATATTGAAGTATTTGAATTAATTATTTATTAATAATTTTAAAATTGAAATTGAATATGTAGAAAATGGTTGATGACTGGTTTACAATTAAAATGAATGAAGCTGAAGGGCTATGTGATGATGATGAAAGAAAAGTTCATATTCAAGCTGTTTATAAGCCAGCTGGTGTAAGTTGATAATTTTTAATTTCACACTGATTTTATTATAAAGAAATATTTATATATACTATTTATTTAAAATAAATATAATTTTTTCTATTAATAGGCAAAGAAATCTTTATCTATTGACGAATTTGAATTACTAAAGGTTATTGGTAAGGGTAGCTTTGGTAAGGTAAGGAAATATAAAAAACAAGAAATATTAATTAATATATATTCTATATATTAATTAATATATTAAAATAAATAAAAATATTATTGAAATATTATGTATTTATATATTAGGTTATGCAAGTAAGAAAGAAGGATACAAATCGAATTTATGCTATGAAAATTATTAGAAAGTCGCATGTTGTTGAACGTTCAGAAATTTCACATACATTGGCAGAAAGAAATGTATTAGTAAAAATTAATAATCCTTTCATTGTTGGATTAAAGTTTTCTTTCCAAACTGCTGAAAAGTTATATTTAGTACTTGCTTTTATTAATGGTGGAGAGTTGTTCTACCATTTACAGAAAGATGGTGCATTTTCAGAAGACAGAAGTAGATTCTATATTTCAGAATTACTTTGTGCTTTAGAATGTCTTCATAAATATGATATTATTTATAGGTAAAAATTTTTTTATTTATCTTATATAAATATGTTTATATTAATATTTTTTTGAAAATTTTTTTTTTTTTTTTTTTTTATTTTTTATTTATATACTAATAACATTCATAAACAAAAATTAATATATTTTAATTAATTATTAGTTATAAATATTAATATTAATTATTATATTTAATATAATTAAATGAACTGTATTATTGAAATTTAATTATTTACAAAATCTTTATATATATATATATATTAATAATTAAAATTATTTATTTATAGAGATTTAAAGCCAGAAAATATTTTATTAGATTATTCTGGTCATATTGCTTTATGTGATTTTGGATTATGTAAATTAAATATGACTGATAAAAATAAAACTAATACATTCTGTGGTACTCCAGAATATTTAGCTCCAGAATTATTATTAGGAAAAGGCTATACAAAAGTAGTTGATTGGTGGACATTAGGTGTACTATTATATGAAATGATGACAGGTCTTCCACCATTCTATGATGAAAACACTAATGAAATGTATAAAAAGATCCTCCAACAACCATTAACTTTCCCAAGTGAAATGAGTCCATTAGCACAAGATATTTTATCAAAGGTACTTTTTTTCTATTCTTTATTTTTTATTATTATTTTTATATGAGTATTAATTTGATATTTATATAAATATAATTTATTAAATACAATTCATAAAACAAAATAGCTTTTGAATAGAGAACCAACTGAAAGATTAGGTAATAATGGTTCTGAAGAAATTAAAGCGCATCCATTCTTTGGAGGTATTGATTGGGTTAAATTATATAATAAAAAATATCAACCACCATTTAAACCAAATGTCGTACGTATAAAATTAAAAAAAAAAAGTACTATATTATTATAGTGATATTAATATTATTTATTATATATATAATAAATATGAAAATAATTTTATAAAAAATCAAGGCATCTGCTACAGATACTTCAAACTTTGATGAAGAATTTACTTCTGAAGTTCCATTAGATTCAGTTTCAAATGAAGGAAATTACTTATCAGCTACTGTACAACAACAATTTGAAGGCTTTACTTATGAAGATCGTGATAAACATATTGGAAGTATGGTATCAAGTAGTCTTATGTCTTCAACTTTAAATTCAAGACCTTTATCAAGACAAGTTGGAATGGGAGGAAGAGGCCGTTAATTTTATTCATTATATATATATATATATTTATAAGAAATTAATAATATATATATAATTTTAAATTATTATAGTAAATATATATATCATATATAAAACTAATTTTAATATAAAATAATAATAGTAGTAAACAATAGTTAATAATATAAAATAATAATAATAATAAATAATAGTTACTAATATAAAATATAATAATAATTAATATATTAATAATTAAAAAGAAAAATAAAACTATTAGTAATATAGTAAGATTTTAAGACTATTAATTATATTTTAAATAATTATTATAATAATAATAGTAATATAATAAAAATTATTAGTAATAGACTTTACATTTCTTCTTTAGTATATATTAAAGAAGTATTAATTATAATCCAGTCTAATAAAAAAAATATTATATTTGTAATAATTTTGAAAAATAAATAAATAAAATGTTGTTAAAATAAAAATATATAGGATGATTGGATATAATATATATATATATATATATATATATTTTTTTTTTATCTTTTTTTTTTTTTTTTTTTTTTTTTTTTTCCTCATAAAAAATATAAAATTATATTTTCACTATGTTTTAAAGTTTTTTTTTTTTTTATCTAAATTATTAGAGCTTAATTTAAATTTATTATTTATATGTAAAGTAAATGATAAATTATACTTAAATTATTATATATATAGTTACAGTTGTAGTGTACAAGGTTAAAGAAATAATATTGATCAATTTTAGTGGAAATTTACATAACTTTATATATCTTTAATTTAAATATTTTTTTTTTATTAAATGTGTGTATTTTTTATAAAAAAAATATTCATGTAATTAATAAATTAATAAATAAATAAAGTTAAAGTTCATAATAATTGTGGCTGAAAAAAATTTAGCTCTTCTTTGAAACAAGAGAAATATTAGCAGGTAATTCAATTTCCATATTGTATGAAGAATAATTATTTCTATTTGTGTTTGATGAATTTAAAGGATTTGTAATGAAGATGTTAAGAGTGTCAAAGTCGAAACTATAGGGCAAAGAAGAAATTATGATTCTACTTCGAATGGTGATATTTGATTCACAAGAAGTTATCATCAATGATTAGAAAGAATTAGAGGTCCTTTCGTCCTTGAAACTCATAACCTAATATTAATAAAATGATTGATGTTTTTTTTCTATTAGAATTTTTTTCTTAAAATATAAACTATTTATTAATAGCTCATTTTAGTTACATCTGAAATGCTTAATAAAAGAAACCTTCATGACAGTCAATATTTAGAATAAACTTTATTTATTAATATTTATTAAAAATAAAAACATAAAAAAAATTACATGAAATTTTTATTAATATTAAAAAATTAAGTGAAATAAAAAATATATTAATAATTAAATATTGAATTTTTCACAATGATAATAATAATAAAAAAAAAAGATAAAAAAATAAATTTTAAATAAAAAAAAAAAAAAAAGAATTTGATATATTTTTATACTGATATTTTAATTAATACTATAATTAATATTTAAAAAAATATATGCGTTAAAAATAATAATATGATACTATGAAACAATATTTGGTATACATATTATAACCAAGCAAGTTATATATAAATTAATTTTTTAATTATGTTGGTTTTTGAGATTAAAACGGATTAAATAAATGAATTCTTTTGATTGAATTTGCTCTATTAAGGATTACGTTTTCTATGGTATTTACTTGAGTACACTGATTCATGAAATTTATTTATCATTCTTTTATGATATTTTTATTTATTTTTTAATTTTTTTTATTAAATTTATTTTCATAAAAATATATACAATTTAAATTTATTATTTATTATTTTATTTATATATAAAATATGCTATTTTTTATCTTTTGTTTTCATGAATGTATATTACTATAGGAATTTACATATAGGAATTTACATTATATATTTTTTTAAATTATTTATTTACTTATTATCACCTACTATACTATTTTACTTATTTAGATCTATTATAATATTAAGGAAAAAGATTTTCATATAATATTAAAGTAACTACTTAATAATATTTATAATTATATATATTTATATTAAAATTCATAAAAATCAAAATACATTTAACTATATATATATATTTTTTTTTTTTTTTTTTTTTTTTTTTTTTTAATTTCTATTTATTTAAATATTATATAATATTAGTAGTAAAAATATGTAAGAATTTTATTTGTGATATAATTAATTTGGAGAGAATTTGATAAATATATTACTTATTTATGTGTTTAATTAGAAAGTAAGATTATTTATAGATATTAGAAATTATTAGTTCATTTAATTCATTAAAAAAAATAACAATGGTTATTTCTTTTAACAAATATACAAATATTGTCGTGACAATTAATAATAAATATTGCGGTGACAATTCTTATGGCTCATAGAAGATTATACTTATGAATGTTTCATTTTGGTTTTTATTTATTAATATTGATTCATTAAATATTTTTGGTGGAAATAACTCTGACACTTAACACATTATTAGTTACATTAAAGTTATCATATTTTTAAACTTTATTTTTATAATTTTTTTAACAAAACATTTTTTATATTTTCCTTATAAATACATTTTTTTATAATATATTTTTTTGATATTTTCAAAAAATTTTTTTTCCTTTTTTTATTTTTTAAATTATAAAAATTTAAATAAAGTTTTATCATATCAATTTGAAAAATAATATGTTGATAATTAAATTTATTTCTAATTTTTAAAACGACAATTATAAAAAGTTTCAAAAAAAAACAAAAATTTTTTTTTCTAATTTTTATTAAATGAATTGAAATAAAAAATTTAATATATAGAAAATTATTTAAATTTTTTGTTTTAAAAATTATAATTAATAAAATTATATTAATATATTTATAAAATTCTATATATAATATAGTTTAAATATATTTGAATTTTAAAAATATAAAATTCTATTAAATGGTATTTTTTTTTATAATAATAATAATAATAATATAATAATAATAATAATAATAATAATAATAATAATAATAATAATAATAATAATAATAATAATAATAATAATAATAATAATAATAATAATAATAATAATAATAATAATAATAATAATAGTAATAATAATGATTATTATTAATTATTTTTTTTTAATTTTTATTAATTTTTTTTTTTTTTTTTTTTTTTTTTTATTAATTTTTATTAATTTTTATTTATTTATTTATATATTTTCATTCTTTCATTATAATTTTTATGAATTTTATAATATTATATTTATAGTAATTATTAATAATTATATATTGTTTTGAAATTATTATAAATTTTCATATTATATTTGAATAAAGTTCATAAATTTTTTTGGTCAAAAAAAAAATAATAATGGATAATCAGGAAGAACAATTAGAACAAAGAGAAAATAATAAGAATAGTGAAAATCAAAAGAGCAATGAAATATGTTTGGAAAGTAGAGAAAGACATAATAGTTCTAAATTGACACAAGAAATTTCTCCAGAAAGTGAAGATGAACAGATGGACGTATTTCCAACAAATATTGATAATAGTGGAGGAAGTAGGATTACAAAAACACTAAATCCTCGCAGGGTATTTAGAAAAAGATCTTCAACTGAAAGCTCTGTACAATATGAGAGTCCAAAACTTGAATCTAGAACTCGTAGATTTTCAAAACCTTTGATTGATTCAATATTAAAGAATCCAGCTAAACAAAATCGTTTATCAAAGATAAATGAAAAAAGACATTCAAGATTATCTCAACATATACTTAAATATATCCAACTTCGTGTTGAGATTAAAGATACCAAAAGTTTTATTGTTACAATAGAAAAAAAAAAAAAAATTGAAGATTTAATATATCAAATCGAAGCTGAGTATGCGTTTCAATTTATATTTCCTAAAAATAAAGAACCAAGTGAATTAAAAAAAAATTATAGTGAACCACTTTTAACAATGAACCATCAATTTGAATGCAATGTAGTTATGAATACAGATGGTGAAATATTTAAATATACTGATATTGTTGGAGAAGTATTTGATATGTTTGATACAGTTGTTTGTATTAATATATATGAAGGTATTTATTATATATAAAATTAATATAATTATTTGATAATTATATATGTATATATATATATATAATATGAGTAAAAAAATATATGTATTTTAATAATATAAAAATAAATAATTATAAAAAACAAAAGAAACCCCACCTCTTAGAGATAAATATAAATTATATGATAATATGGATTTAAATTCTGATAATGAGTCAGAAAATTTGTTTAACTTTATTAATAATGAACAAATTGAAAATGATAAATCTTCCATTCAACAGGAAAATGATAAAGTGAAAAATTCACAAAAACAAAAAGAACCAATTAATAGAAGAAATAAACCAAATTATGTCAATAATAATAGTTTTACACCAAATCAAAGATTGGATGAAAATTTTCAAAAAATATTACATAATAAAATAACTTTAAATATATTTTATACTTTTTGCTTAAAAGAGAATGCATTAGAAAATTTATTATTTTGGCTGGATGTTGAAATTTTTCAAACTGTAGATAAAGACAAATATAAATTATATTCAAATTATATATATTATACTTATATCGATAATAATGCACCATTACCAATCAATATTACTGAAGAAATTAGATCAGACATTGATATCGAAAATGCTGATTTTTCTAATTCTAATATTCTTGAAATATTTGATGAAGCTCAAGAACATATATATATAATGCTTAAAATATATTTATATCAGAAATTTGAATTAAATCCTATATTTAAAAAACTTCAGAATTACAGAAAAAAAAGTATAAATCGTATAATATTATTTTTTTAATTATATTTAGAAATTCATTATATTACTGAATTCAAAATAAATTAATAATATTGTATATTGAAATTTTATTTAAATAATTTAGATAGAAAAGAATTTAACAAAAATAGAATTTTAGGATTTTATAGTAATTATTATAAACCAGATTATGAATTAATAGAGGAAAAATTAGATTATCTTATATCAAAGAAAAATGAAACAGGTGAAGTTAATAATACAGAATCTAATTTAAATCAAATATCATATCAGAGTAATTGGTTAACGACAGTAATAACTCAAGATGTTATTTTAAATAATGATGATGAATTAAAAAATTATATGAAAACAAGTGAAAGAAGAATAAAAGAAGTTAAAAATATGAAATTGCAGAAAGGAAAAAAATTAGCTAAATTCTTTGGAGAAATTGTTGATGTTGAAACATTATGCCAACAAGTTAAAAAAATTTCTAAACAGGAAGAGGATTATAAAAATGATTCAACAATGGATTTAACGGAAATTAAACCAAAAACTGAAAAGAAAAGCATTCAAAATATTAAGAATGAATTTGATTTAGAAGAAAGAAAAAGACTGATTCGAAAGAATGAAAAGTTAAATAATGTTCTTGGAGAAGCTTTAACAGAAGATCAAATTAAGGACATTATTAATATAGATAAGAGAAGAAAAAGAATGAAATATCTTCAACATTTCTTATATAGTCAGATCGATGATAAAGAAATCATAAACGAAATTAGAATTGAACAAGAAAAGGCAATGGCAGATATTAGATATGAAAAAAGAACTAATAAACTAAAGAAATACTTTGGTCAAGCTCCACCACCAGATTTGATTGATAATATTGATAGTCAAATGGAAAACAAACATAGACGTTCTATTATTTCATTAACACTTTTAATGTCTAATGAGAGTGGTATTATTAATTTATTCAATATGATTAATGATATTGAAAAACGAGAATATTTAGATAACTTTGATAATAATAATGATACTAATAGTGTCAAAGAACAATATAATGTTAATGATGAAATTGAACCTAATTTTTTTAAAAGAGATATAACACGTGAAACAATTAATGAAGAGGTAATAGGAAATACTTTAAATAACAAAAATTATAATGAAATGAATTATAAAGTAAACTTTGATAATAATATAATTTTTAAAATTGAGGATTATTCAAATAATAATGAAAATAATAATGTTTGTAATAATGAAACTGAGAATACTGGTGATAATGAAGATGAAAAATATATAAGGTCTTCAAGAAAAGGAAGTGATACCAAAAGTAATATTAAGGATCAAAATGAAATTATTTATGAATACTATGAAAAACAAAATATGGAATATTTGGTTGAGAAAAATATATTCTCTACATTGGAAGAATCAATTAATGAAGATATTACTGATCCAGACACAAAAGAAGGATTTAAGAGACAAATTACTTATTTAAGAGAAAGTTTTATTAAAAATAGTAATAATATTAGAAGAATGTCACAAATGAATACCTCACTGGTAAAAGATACATCAGAAAATATTTGGAATGGTTCTAATTTACTTAAACCAATGATAGACAATGAAACAATTGTAAATAGAGATTATACAGATAATAATACCTCTGAAACTAATGTTTAAAATTAAAAATTCTATCAATATAGTCATTTCTTTTATAAGAATTTTTTTTGTTTTATTAATTTAATAGAAAAACAATATTGTTTATTCTTTATATCTTAACAGTAAATATCATGTATTTCCATTTCAATTAATAAAAATATAAATAAATGTTTACAATTACAATTAATAAAAATATATAAAAATATGTTTTTTAAATTAATAAATTTTTAAAAAATTTATTATATATATATATATATATATATATATTTTTTTTTTCTAAATTATATTTAATTTTTATATTTATTATTAATATTTTTATAGTTATATTTTATTTTTAACGAAGTTTAATTTATTAATGTATATAATTAAATTTTATAAAATGATTTACATATTATAAAACTAAAATTAACAATTTAAAATTTTTAAATATATTTTTATTTTTGATATAGATTATAGATTATTTATTTTTACAAATGAAATTTATTTTTATTGTTTTATATCATATATTTATATTATTTAACATAATTACAATATTTGATACGATTTTAATTTTTTTTTTTTACTTAAATATTATATTATATTATATTAATATAATAATAATATATATATAGACATATGAACCATATTCTGTTAATTATTCGAAATTAACAAAAACCATGTTTTTTTTAATTTTTTATTATTATTATTTATTATAATAAATATTATTATTTAATTATTAATATTAATATTATTATTATTTTTTTTAATTCTTTATTAGTTTTCTTTATTATATATTATTATTTTTTTTATAAATTAATTTTATAACTACAATTACTACTATTAATAACTCTTTATTTTTTTAATTTTTTTTTTATAAAAATATATATTACATATATATAAACTTCATTTGTAAATTTTTAAAAATGAAAAAATTCCTATGTACAAATTAAATTATACTGCTATTTTTGTCATATATATTTTTTGTATACTACAACGAAAGAGAAATGATTAATATATACACATAAATATATAAATATACCAGTTAAATTTACATTAAAAAAAGAATATATATATATAAATATATATATATATATAATATAATAATAAGAGTTTTAATATTCTATATTTTTATAATAATAATTATTATTTTAGCTATATGCCAAAATATATAATAAAATATTTATTTTTATTATTACTATAATTAATATTATTTCTCATTATAATATATTTTAACATTATTAATAAAATTATATTATTTCATTAGTATTATTATCATAAATTATTAAATTAAATATAAAATTTTATAAAATAAAATTAAAAAAAAAAATATCATTATTACATATATAGTCACAAATATATAAATATATAGGATTATGCATTATATATATATATATATATATATATATATATATATATTTTTTTTTTTTTTTTTTTTTTTTTTTTTTTTTTAATGAGGATGCATAATTTGAGTAGAGTATTCTAACATTTGATTTTGATAAGGTTCATGATTTGGGTCAATTACATATTGAATATTATAATTTAAATTATTTTTTTGATTTAATAATGAGGAATTTATATTTTGTACTTCATAAGGATTTTGTGTACCTGGTATAAATGGCATTTGATTATTATACCAATTACAATCTATCTCCTGAGCTGTATATGCTTCTGAATCAATATTTTGATATTGAGTTTGTTGAGTTGGCGAAATAAATGTCGGTGGTTCAGTGTTATTAAGTGATTCCATTGGAATATAATAATTTGAATCAATTTGTTCAGGGTAAACCATGTTATAATAATAATTTATTGATGAATTTGGTTGTTGTTGATAAGAGAATGAATTATTAATCATACTTGATGATTGTGAAGCTGAATTGGTTGCAGACACAAAATTGTTAGTTTTTAAAATCATCGAATTACTTCCATTAGTATTTTTATTACTAACTTTCATGTTTATATTATTATTATTACAGCTACTACAACTATTACTATTAGTGCTATTACTTGCTGTAACATTTGATGTATTACTTATATTACTATTGCCATTTTTTCTTTTTCTTGTACGAGTGGTGTGATTAGTTTTATTAGGTGTTACAATACCCTTTTTAATAAGATCTTCCCATGTATTTTGAATTATTGTACTAGTAATTAAAGTAGTATCATTTCCATATATTTCCAATACTGATTTCCATAATATTTGAACCATTTTTTGATCTTTTGTACATCGTCTTAATGTTCTACATTGCCTTTCACCACATGGAAGTATACTAAAACCTTCAAGTTGCTATAATTAATTAATTAATTAATTAAAGAATTTAAAATTTGTAAAATTATTAATAATCTTTATAAAAAAAATTTTTTTTTTTTATTATCATTAATTTTTTTTATAAGTATTACAGTCAAAACTCTTGATGCATCTACAAAACGATATACTGAAGCTCTTGAAAGTTTAAATACTTCTTTAAAATATTGTTCCATAGTTGGATACTTATTTTTGTAAAGTTTTTTTGTAATAATCTCTTTCATAGCCATAGCAGTTTTTTTAAACCGCTCTTGCTTATCATCACTATATTTATTACATATATAAATATATATATTTTAAAACAATTAATAATTAATTTAAATATATCATTAATTTTCAAAATACTCTAAGGGTTGTGAAAAAACATTTGTCCATATATAACTTTTTTTTTTTTTTTTTTTTTTTTTTTTTTTTTTTAATGATTATCGTTGAACATTACTACATTACTATTGTATTCATTGTCAATATTAATACCTTTTTTTATATTAATATCATTAAAAGTCATAAATTATTTTTTACATATTTGATATAATAATATTATATAAATCTAAATATTTTATACTGCTAATAATATTTTATTATTATTAGTACTACTATAATAATAAAAAAAATATTTTTTATTTTATTTTTAAATTAATTAAACTTATGATATAAAATATGTTATTATATAATTTTAATATACAATAAAAACTTTTTTCATGAGTTTAATATTATGTTTTATTAAGATTTTATTATTTATTCTCGAACCTAATAACTTTTTTGTCCACTATTTCATCTTTTACATGAAAATCATTTCCAGCATTCATTTTTTATTTAAAAATCTTATTCGCAAGCAATTTTCCAAAATTTAAAAAATAATATTAATTCGATAGTTTTAATTAATATATATTTTTTTTTTCATTTATTCTCTATCAATAACTTAATATTGATATAATAAAAGAATAAAAATACTTCTTTTACTTTGTACAAAAAAATTTTCAAAAAAAATTTATATATATATATATAAATTAAAAATAATTATAAATAGATATAAATCATATTATATATAATAATAAATTTGATAATTAAAAATATAATAATAATAATTTAAAAAATTATTTTTTTTACAAAATTATTTTATTAATAAAAAATTTTAAAATTTATAAAAATATATTATATATTATTTTTATAGGAAATTAATATAAAACATTATGTAATAAAATTTAAATATATAATACAAGAAACTCTTTTAAATATATATATTTAAAAGAGTTTTATGTATTATTATTTTTAGAGACTTCTATTTAAAAATAATTTCATTTATATATTTTAATTAATATAATTCAACAATATTTATAAATATTTTATATTTAATGTTAAAAATAAAATAAATAAAAAGGATTTATTAATTATTTTTTTTAAAAAAAGTAAATTAATAGAATACTAATATTATAAAAAATATAAAAAATATTATAAAAAAAATATTATAAAAAAAGTATTTATTCAATAATAAATTTTATTTATTATGATTTTTTATTGTAATTTTTATTATAAAAATTTAATATTTAATATAATTTAAATTTTAAATTATAATATTTAATATTTTCCGAAATTAATAAATAGTTTGATATAATTTTATAAAAAAAAATAATTATTTTACCTAATTTTGAGTAACAACAAAAAATAGAAAAATAGATTTAGATATAAATTTATAATAACACATATAACATGTTTATCGTTAATATTTACATATTATTCATTTAATAGTATTATTTAATTAAAAATAAAATGATAAAATAATATTTTTTATTGGAGCTATTGTAATTATACATATAATTAAAGATATTTTTTTAATAATAATAATAATTAATATATTTAAGATATATATAAATAATTATAGTAAATTAGAAAATATTATTAAAATATTTTCTAATTTACTATAAGTAGGGTTTTTATATACTTTTTAATAGCAATTCATGTAATAATTAAAATTTAAGTATATTTTCGAGAATAATAAATAATAAAAAATATTTTATTTATTTTTTTCAAAATTATTGTTACATTAAACTTTATTTAATAATATTTTTAAAATTAAATTTTGTTTTTTTTGGCTTTCTTTTTTTTATTATTATTTTATTTTATTATTTTGTTTATTCATTAAAAGTATGGTAATTTATTTAAATATCAATATTAATAATTTTCCATTTTAATTTTTTTTTCTCTTTCCTTTTTTATTACATATCATTGATCTATTATATATATTTTTTTCATTATTTTTATATTTTATATAATCAAAAAAGCATATATTATTATTTTTCTAATATATATTAGATGATATTTTTTAAATTTATGAAATATTAAATGAATAAATTTAAAAATGGCTTTAACATTATCAAAAAAAGAATTCTCAAAAGTTGATAATTCAACATTGAAATTATCTTCAAGAAAAAGTGAAAGTCTTAATAATTCACTTGGATCATTAAATAGTTTAAATGGAACAATATCTAAAAAAAAGTTACCTCCTGTTAATACCAATAATAATTGGAATAAATCAGCTACAAGTCAATATTCAAAAGGAAGCCAGGGATTAAAAAGAATGGAAAATTTTTGTGAAGAACTTCAAAATAAGGTTTTTTTTTATTTTATTTTATTAATTTTTATTAATATTGCATATTAATAGTATTAATATGTAAATGAACTATATAATTATGTTATAATTAATAAAATTAATGAAAGTGTACAGAGTACAGAGAAATAATTAATCAGGCAAAAAATGAAATAGTGGAATTAAAAGACCAAATTGAAAATTTAGAGAGTAAATAATTATTATACAAATACATATTAATATAAGCCTTATTTTAATGTAATGTTTATTAAATATTATAGATGATATAAGAAAAAAGAATGATGAAATTGCAACTTTTAGATATATATATAGAAAAGATAAATACTCAAAAAGAACATTGTATGAGATATGATTATATTATATTATTTCATCAATAAAAAACATATAAAATTATGATATTATTAAATAATTTTAAAAAAATATAAAATTTTTTAATATATAACTTTAAAAGAACTGAAATAGAAGAAATGGTTCAAGTTGAGGTTAACAAAAGAAAATACTTAGAACATAAAATTGAAGAATTAAAAAAACAAATTAAAGGAGCAAATAAAGAAATTAAAAACTATACTGAGTAAATATATAAATGCTTTTGTCTTAAACTAAATAAATTTAAAAGAAAATATTAAAATACAAATATAAAATTTTATATATTAAAAGACGTTATGCTGGAATTGAAGATAAAAGATCTGAACTTGAAGACATTATTAGCCAACAAAAAAAAGATAATTATCAATTAGAAAGTACAATAAAGTAAAATCACATTTTAATTAATCTTAATTTCATTATATAAGTATAAAAAATTAATATAAATGTATTATATATATATATTTAACATAAATTATTAAAAAAGGGATCAACATTTTGAAATAGATGAATTGAAAGTTTCAGTTATTCAATTAAAAAGAACTATTGATGAGCAAAGTCAAACAATAGAGTTTGTATTATAGAAATTAATGCTTAATATACATTCATTTCTATAGAAAATTTATTAAAAAATATATTGTTTCTTTATTTTCAAATAATAAAAAGTGAAACCAAAATATTAAATCAAAATTTGATTAATAAACAAGTTATTTTAACAGAAGAAAACACAAAATTAAAAAGCAAGTTAAGGTATTATTATAATAATAATAATATAATAATAATAATAATATAATAATAATAATAATAATATAATAATAATAATAATATAATAATAATATAATAATAATAATAATATAATAATAATAATATAATAATAATAATATAATAATATAATAATAATAATAATAATATAATAATAATAATATAATAATAATAATATAATAATATAATAATAATAATAATAATATAATAATAATAATAATAATATAATAATATAATAATAATAATAATAATAATAATAATAATAATAATAATAATAATAATAATAATAATAATAATAATAATAATAATAATAATAATAATAAAAGTGATACATTAGAGGCTAATCAAGAAATGATTGATAATTATCATTTAATTAAAGACCAAGATCAAGTCAATAAAGTATATTATTCACAAATTATAAAAAATTTCGAATCAACAAGTGTAGCTTTAGCAACAGCAAATGTATGATAAATTGAAGAAAAAAATATTAAAAGATATAAATTGACAATAACTTTTTAATTAACATCTTATATAAATAATAATATTTATATAATATCAATTAATTTATTATTTTAAAGAAATCATATAAATTGCTAAAAAAAGAAGCAGATGAATTAAAAAAAGACAAAGAACAGTTAGAAATAATAAATACAGATTTAGATAAGAGCGTGGCAAAAAAAAATAAAGAAATATCGGATCTTGTAATGAAATTAAATTCAACAATCCAGGATTATGAAATGAAACTAGAAAAGAAGGAAGAAGAGATGTGGGCACTTAGTTGTCAAATGACAAATTGTAAAATATAATCATATATTAAATTTAAATATGTTTTAATTTTATATTTTTTGTCATTAATGTATATATATATATATATATGTATTTATAAAATAATAGCTGAAATGAATAAAAGTCCCTCAACACCAAGTGATAAAGTTATGTATGATATGGAATCAAAATGGAAAGGTATATAATTAAAAATAATATAATAATAATATAATATAATAATAAATTATTATAATAATAATATAATTATTGATTATACTAATAATAATAATAATAATAATAATAATAATAATAATAATAATAATAATAATAATAATAATAATAATAATAATAAAACTATTGATAATAATAATAAAAATATTTATAATAGTAGTAATAATTATATTTATAATAATAAAAAATGATAATAATAATAATAATAAAAAGTAATACTAAATAATAATAATAATAGCAAATAACAATAATAAATAACAAATAACATATAACAAATAATAAAAATAATAACATAATAATAATAAATAATAATAATAAGTTCTATATAAATAATAAAACTAAAATATATTATATATAGATAAAGATAAGGTTTTAAATGAAGAAATACAGTCTCTTACTGAAAAGATTTTGGAAAAAGATAATCGAATTACAGGTAAATTTTTTAATATATATAAATAATTACTAATTAAAATATTTATATTAACTATAATATATTAATAATTAATATAGAACTAACAAGGGAAATTCATAGATTAAACCAGAAACAATTTAATTCAAGATTAAAAAATCTTAAAACTACAGAACAAAAAATGACAGAAAAAATTAATGAATATATATTAACTGAAGAAAAAATAGAGGTAATGTTTATATGTCCAAGATGTCTCTCAATTTTAAAAAAACCAGTTACTCTTTCTCCATGTGGGGTAAGAATATTTAATAATCAATTTAATTAATAACAATTAAATGTTATAAAAAATTTCATATTATTAATATTTCGTTATATTTATATAATAGCATACATATTGTAAAGAATGTATGGAGACTCTTAGGGAGGAAAACTACAATTTATTATATTGTCAAGAATGTTCGGTGACAGTTAAAGATTTCTTTGATAATAAAATACTTAATAAGATATGTTCTGAATTTTCAAAAAGACATGAAATTACAAAAGCACTTATGTTATCAATTAGTGAATTAGAAGAAATTGATAAGGATGGTGATGAAAAAAACTTTTAAAATGATAAATAATAATCAAATGGAACTTTATAGTTTTATTATAAATTATATTTTTTTGAATTCTTTTTTAAATCAATAAAAAATAAGTAATATACCAAAGTTAGTAATATAAAAAGAAAATAAAGAAATGATAATATAATAATAATAATTATTATTTATATTATTATTTAAAAAATATTTTTTTTAACATATAATATATAATTTGATTTTCACTAAAGAATTGCATTGAATATTTATGAATTTTTATCATAAGTTTTAAGATTTTCAAGTAAATACAGGGGATAATTTAATATAATTACAAATTATCTTAATAGATATCGTTATATATATGAATAAAATTTTACATATAAAATTCATTTCTTTATTCTTATTATTCTACTTATTAGAATTAATATTAATATTGATATTATTATTAGTAATTGTTGTTATTACATAAATTATCATTTATCAATGTTAATATGCTTAAATAATATTTAATATTGATATTATTATTAGTAATTGTTGTTATTACATAAATTATCATTTATCAATGTTAATATGCTTAAATAATATTTAATATTGATATTATTATAAGTAATTGTTGTTATTACATTAATTATCATTTATCAATGTTAATATGCTTAAATAATATTTAATATTGATATTATTATTAGTAATTGTTGTTATTACATAAATTATCATTTATCAATGTTAATATGTTTAAATAATATTTTATATGATTATATTTTATTATAAATATAATTAAATTACAAAAAAGGTAATAAAGTGGGTTAAACATAAAATAATTCAATTTTTTTTTGTCCTCTTCTTTACATATCTTAAAGTATCTTATAGATTTGATTGTCTCAATCGATTCAGAGTCAAGGCGATCTTCACTCTTAGCCTTGCCGAAAGTGAGGATCATTATTTTAATATTAATAATAAATTTATTAAATGGATTAACAATAAAATAAATTTTCATAAATAAGTAAAGAATAGCATTTAATTAGAGTTAATGAAAAAATATATTCTTTTTATTTTTTTTTTTTTTTTTTTTTTTTTACATTCCAAAAAATAAAAATTTTTCATTGGTAGTTGTTTCAACACTAAGAATTTTAATATGATATAAAACATTGCAAATTGAGGTTAATTTAAAATAGTGAGAATACATACATTCAAGTTGAATTTAGGAGTTAAATTAAAGAATTTATAGTAGAAGAAATATATTATATAGTCTTTTAAAAATGAAAATATTGATGAAGTTTACATATGTGGAAAGACTTTAATATTATTATTAATAATACAATAAATTTTAATAATTCCAAAACTCAAGTTACAAGAATACTAATCTTATTTCAGGATTTAATATTTTTAATATTATTAAAGAATCAATTTCTTCCACGGTTCGCGATTTTGATCTTAGTGACCTGCATATTTGATATTTTTATTTTTTCAATGGAAGATTATTTTTTGAAGTTTAGGATACTGCTGGAAATGCTCATATAGATAGTGAAAATCTCGATAACAGTCTAATTAAACATTTTTTTTTCAAGAATTTAAACAAAAGTACAAGAAAAATTTAATTAATAATAAACATTTTTAATGTCTTAATAAGAACTGCTTATGTACTCGTTAAAATATTATTATCTTCTATTAAAATTTCAATTAAAATTAATTTATTTTTTTATTACTTGCATTAGATATGAACGACTTTTATATTCTACTATCAAATCAATAGGAAAGGTTATTCGATTTTGATAAGAGTAGTAGTATTAATGATTAAATTTAGTCCTGCTAATCATGATAAAATTTTACCTAGTGTTGTTGGTATATTGATAGTAATAATGATCCAACTTTTGAAGATGACTAATTAAAAATATATATTTGTAATATCATTATTTTATATAACTATCCTAAAGATATATTAATAAATAATATGAACAATTTATGATGAATAATATTAACGATTAAAAAAAATATTTATATATAATATTAATATCAATATTATAATATTTTTATAAAATATATTAAAATAATAATTATAAATAAATGTTAAGATAATAAAAATATTATAAAACAATATAAAATAATGTGAAATTTTTTCTTAATAAATTATCTAAAAAATAATAATTTTAAATAATAATAAAATGCTTATGCTTAAAATTCATTATCACGAGATATTGATAACTAGTTTTATGTATATCTATGTTGTGAACTTTTAGCTTTATTTTTTTTATTTTTTTATTTTTTTTTTTTTACTGGGATTAAACTTGACGATTTTCCTCAATAAGATAAAAAAATAAGAACTCCGTGAGATAGGGTCAATGCTCAACGCCTATACCCTGGGGTAAATAATCCGGAGTTCAATTCCACCTTACCACCCAATAATTACCAATTAACATCCTAACTCTAAATCGTACTATTATTGTGCTTCTCAGTTGTACGTATACATGTCAGAAGTGGGGTGATTCCTGAATATTGTAAATCCTCATTCGTTAATGTATTCGCCGGATTCATCATTGATCACATGTTAGGTTACATTTTTTAAATAATGTTACATGGTTGTGGCTTGCTGTATCCAACATCTAAAATCGTGTGGTTCTGTAACCGTCACTTAGAACGTAGACGCCGAAATGATATGACATGGGAGCACTTTATATGGTATTCCTGATAAACACCACTATAAAGTTTGTCTGATATTAGTTGTCTGTTATGGCTGGGATAATATGGTCAGACTTATAAGGAAAGTCTAAAAAAAAAAAAGATATAATTAATGTTTTTAATATATTTTTGTATAATTAATTTAATTATAAATGATGTTATTATTAACATATAAATAAATAAACAAATAAAATAAATAAATTTAAATAAATATTTATTAATTAAATATTTAAAATATAACTAGTTATATACAAAACATAAAAATATAAATATATTCATAAGTTTATGTAAATGTTACACATTTATGTAATTATATATTTATACACGTGTATATAAGAAATTCATGTAAATCATATGATTATATAATAATATTTTATTATATATATTTTATTTTTCATGTATTATTAAATAGACCTTTATTAATTAAAAAATAAAAATTATTAATTAAAACTAAATAAATAATTGTGCTAGACGATAATTATATAATAATAATGTAAACTTAATTTAATATAAAAATGTATATACATATAAATTTATAACATATGACATTATATGTATTTATTCATAAATTAATTTTATTTATGTATTTATTTAAACAATTACTTTTAAAAATGTATCTTTCTAAACTTAAATAAATAAAGTGATAATAATAAATGTTAATACAAAACAATATTAAAGGTCTTATTTTGGCTTTGTGTCTTTTCAACCGATAATCGATAAATAGTAAAAACATTTAAACAAAAGATAATCTTATTTACATTTTAAATTCATTTATTTATTTTTTTATTAAATTATATATTTAATTATTTATTCGTTCGTTTACAATTGAAAATATCTTTTTTTTTAATATAAATATAAATATTTTTGATCAAAAATCGATTTAATTTATTCAATTATATCATGCAATATATTATTATAATATTATAATATTTTATTATAATTAATTAAAATAATATCCATTAGATTTTGGAATATTTTATTAATATGATCTAAATAAAGTTTTTCTGATGGTGTAAATCAATAAAATTTAATCTTTTTACATATTATATATCGATAATAAAATTTAAAACTTATATTTATTAAGATTTATTTATTGTATATATATATTGAAATACCTATATAGTTAAATTTATTAAACTTTATTTATATCTATATAAATACTTAATTTTTTTTATTTAAGAACATATATATATATTTTTTTTTTAAGAACATATATATATTTTTTTAAATACTTATTATTAAATATTTTATCAAAAAGATTAAAAGAAAGATGGTTTTAACGGAATTTGTCGAAGTTAATAGAAAAACTTTTGAAACAGATATTCAATGTTCACTTTTACTTAATCAATATGAAAACCAAATTATTGAAATTGATACTGGTATTGGTTTTTTAGATCATGTAAGATATTAAAAGTAAAAATAACGAAAAACAAAGATTGAATGAAATGTATTATCATATAAAAAGTCATCAATAATTCATTTTAAAAATAATTATTTATATTAATGAATTTAAAAGTAAAAATAATTAAAAATTTCTCCTAAAAATTATTACATATAAAGATATTAAGTTATTTAGATTATTTTTTTATTTTAATTTTTATTTTTATTTTTTTTTTTAAAAAAAAAATAAATTTCTAAATTATGAATTTTAGGGATGATTTTATATAATTTTCTTTTATAATTTTATATTTAATTATAACTAAATTTTT
This sequence comes from Neocallimastix lanati (nom. inval.), assembly GCA_016946835.1. Classification (NCBI taxonomy): domain Eukaryota; kingdom Fungi; phylum Neocallimastigomycota; class Neocallimastigomycetes; order Neocallimastigales; family Neocallimastigaceae; genus Neocallimastix; species Neocallimastix lanati (nom. inval.). The sequence goes on from JACVTC010000057.1 coordinate 280,649, forward strand.
ATATTATTTTAATAATAAATTACTAAAAAATATATTATTTCCTTATAATTAATTTTAAATTATTATATTATTTTAGATGTTTACTGCTTTGGCTAAGCATGGCCGTATGTCTTTAAAACTTAAATGTAAAGGTGATCTATACATTGATGACCATCATTCTGCTGAAGATTGTGCTATTGTTTTAGGAATGGCTTTCAAGAAGGCTGTTGATGTTCCTAAGGGTATTAAGCGTTTTGGTTATGCTTATGCACCATTAGATGAAGTAACGATGAAATATTATTTTTTAATTTTTTAATTGAATTAATAAAAATACTATATTAATATAGCAAAAGAAATATAGAAAAATAAATAAATGATAATATTTTTTTTAAAATTTTAATTAATTTTTAAATAATTAATTTTGAATATTAAATTTTCAACAATTATAATTGAAATATATATAAAAATTTATTGTTGTGCTAATTATAAATGTTTATTTACATTAAAAGGCCCTATCAAGAGCTGTTATTGATATTTCAGGTCGTCCATGCTGCGTTGTTGATTTAGGTTTAAAAAGAGAAAAGATTGGTGATTTATCTTGTGAAATGATTCCACATGTATTCCAATCCTTTGCTAATAGTGCATGTATTACTCTTCATGTTGATTGTCTCCGTGGTGAAAATGACCATCACAGGTAATAATGTTTATTATTAATATAAATTTATATATAATATTTTTTTATTTTATCATTTATTTCGCCCATTAGTTTTATTCATAAAATTTTTTTTCTCTAAATATAAATATAAATAATTTTTAATAATGTTTAATATTTATTCTATTAGATCTGAATCAGCTTTCAAAGCTCTTGCTTTAGCTATTCGTAATGCTGTTGAACCAAGCGGTGCTAATGATATTCCAAGTACCAAGGGTTCTTTATAACTTTTAAAAATATAAGATTTATTAAAAAACTTTAAAAATTTTTTTAAAATATTAATAAAATTAAAACGATATAAAATGATAGAGAAAAACTAAAAATAAATATTATGCACAAATAAAGGAAAAATTATTAAAATAAATAAAAATAAAATATTATAAGTATAATTAATATAAAAGGATTTTATTTAAAATAATTAAATTAATAATATATATCCAGTTATTATCAGTTTGTAAAATTAAAGATTTATTACACAAATACATGAATATATAAGTAAAAGTATTCATAGTTTTATTAATTTATAATATATTAATAAATTAATTTTATTATATATATGTATAAAATTATTATTTTTTGTTATTTTTTATGAATTTAAAATCATACTAATGTATAAATTAACATATTTTAATATAATATGAAATAGAATAAAATTCGTTTAGTGTTACTAAAAGCATTCAATTTCTAGTAATTAAATATTAAATAAAAAAAAAAAAAACAAAAAGATTTTCACTGTTGGTTCGTAAATTATTTCATACTATTGCAACTATTATAAATAAGTTGATAAAATAAATATATAAAATCTTAAAAAGATGGTTGATGAATTATGAGAGTTAGTTAAAAATGGGTAACGTTGGTAGTTCATTATTATGTGTATATATGATTTTATTTGGTTTTAATGAGATAACTAGTAATATGTATATTTATATATTCTTATTTTTATTTTTATTTTTATTTTTTTTTTTTTTTTTTTTTTTTTTAATTTAAAATAAATATGTGAAGTTTTTATTTTAAAAAAAATAATTATTAAATATATATATATATATATGAATTATAAAAAAGCCAAAAATTAAATTGTAATAATAATATTTCAATAATATTAAAGTAATAATCTTTCAATAACTTTATATAATAATATAATTATTTTATTATTATTATTATTATTATTATTTATTTTTTATTTTTATTTTTTATATTTTTTCTAATTTTATTTTATTTATTTAGATTTTTTTTTTTAATGTTATTTTATTTTTATTTTAGTTATAAATATATAAATATAGATAAATATTTTGTACATATTGATAATTAATACATAATTATAATTGTTATTTTATTTTTAATTTGTAATAAAAATGTTAGTATAGGTTTATAAGTCATATTTTGACTTAAGGAAAGTCTCTAATTTATTAAAGGCTACTTCTAAATCATCGTTAACAATTATAATATCATGAACTCCAGGTTGTTCTGCATACTCTAATTCAGCTTTGACAGCGCTTAAACGTTTTTGTAAACTTTCTTCTGTTTCGGTGTTTCTATCTCTTAAACGTTGTTCTAAAATTTCCATTGATGGGGGCTTAATGAAAACAAAAATAGGATTAAGATCTGTTTTTTTAATACTACGAACACCTTGTTGATCAATATCTAAAACACATATTTTTCCAGATTCACCAACTGAACGTACTGCTTGTAATGAAGTACCATACATATTTCCTGAAAATTCTGCATGTTCAATAAAAGCACTTTGTTCTACTAATTTTAAGAATTCTTCACGACTGACAAAAAAATAACTTACACCATCTTTTTCTCCTTCACGTGGCTTACGAGTAGTATGAGAAATGGAAAATCCGAATTTTCCAGGGTATTTTTCATATAATTTCATAAAAAGAGTAGATTTACCTGAACCGGAGGGACCAGATATAACCAATGGTCTATTACCTGTATTTTATGATTTATTTTATAATTTGTATAAAAATTATATTTTCATTTTTTATTTTTTATTTTATATATATATATATATTGCATTATATTATTTTTTTTAATTATAATATTTTTTTTTTTTTTAAAGTAATATTAAGAAAATAAAAACATATAATATTATAAAAACAATTATATATTTATAAATATAAATTGATATTAATATATATTTTATATAGTATTGATTAATTATGTATATAATTGTTATGATGATTTATATTTAAAAAAAAATTATTAATTATGATAACTTTTTTTTATATTACTACTACTATTATTATTATATACATAGTAATAAAAATTTTTTTTTAAAATATATGTTAAATTGGTTTGAATGATTTAAATATTTGATTATTAATATAAATTATAATAATATGATTTAAAAAAAAAAAAAAAAAAAAAACTATAATAATTAATTTAAAAATATATAAATTGTTATTTTATTACTATTATTATTATGATTGTGTGATTGTTTTTTAAAAAATTTATTAATTTTATCATGATTATCATTTATTTTTTTTATTGAATTATATAATTTTTGTAAATATCTTTAATATATTTACTTTCAGTTGGATATTCCGTATTTGATGAATTGGCATTATTACTTCTTGTACCACTTTCCTGGGCTTTAGTATTTTTCATCTTAGATTAATATATTTAAAAATATATATTATTTAAAGTTTAAATAAAATTTCATTTTATTAAATTAATTAATTATTTTAATAATACTTTTTCTTCGTATTCCTTCTTTTTCTTTTCGTAAATGCTTTCAATAACCATATTTTCCCATTCTCTTTGATAATGATTTGATATTAATTTGGCAATAGGGGTAGATTGTCTGGTAATTAATTTGTAATTAATTATTAATCAATATTGTTATTTAAATAGTATTTAATATTATAAAAAATTTTTTTAATTATTTTATAATTACTTTGTTTCTAATCCATAAGTATAATTTGGGTTGTCATCCGATGGAAGATGCAATTTTCTTCTTTTTATTAAATCTTCAGTTGGTGAAACAATAATTGATTTTCTTAAATCTAAAAAATATATAAATATTTATAATAATAAATACACATTCTTTTTTTTATGAAGATATATCTCATCCTTCTTTTTTTTTTTTTTTTAATTAATTATTTATTTCCTTTTTATTAACCTTCTAATGGTTGCATTTTTTTTTATATTAATGAACAAATTTAATTAATTTTCAAAATAAAGTTCTTCTTATAAGTTAATAGCTAAAATAAAGCGAAATTATGTCATTTTATCTAAATTTTCAATTTTAAAGTTATGTGATAAAAAAACTTTTATTTTAATTATAGAACATATTAAATTTCAAAAATATTAAGGAAATTTTTTTAAACTATTTGCACGAAAAGGAAAATTTAATTTGAAATTTTTAAATAACTTTTTTTATAAATCTTATAAACATATATTTATGAATATTATAAATATTTAATATAAATCATAATATATACACGTGATTATAAAACGGTTAATAATTTCTAATCATATTTTTGATTTTTTGATTTGTAATTTTAATAAAGCGAAGTAAAAATCATCATCAAAAAAAAAAAAAAAAAAAAAAAAAAATAAAAATTATAATAAAAAAAATTAAAAATTGAAAAAGAAATGTCGGATCAGCTGAGTGTTTTATCTACAAATTTAATTAAAGTATGTAATTACTTTAAATAAATATTATAAATACACAATTGTTTTATTTTTTAAATTCCATTGAATTTTTTTCTCTGATTTTAAGCTTATATTTATATTCTTATTTTTTTTTTTTTTTCACTAATTAAAATTTTATAGTCAGCAGGTGAAAGTGCTGGTGTAGAAATATCTGATTCAGCTGTATACATAATTTTTTTTTATATTACATTTAATAAAGTTTTTTAAATTATTAATTATTATAAATAATTAATAATGAACAATTAATCTTACTATAAGATAAATTTACTTATTTATTAAATTTTTTCTTATTTTAATTAATATTATTTTAAAGGCAAAATTACTAGCGCAAGATGTGGAATATAGAATAAGAGAAATTGCAGAAGTAATATTAAAACAAAAAATTATATAATTTTTTATTATAATTAAATGTATGAATTTCAAATATAATGAAAAATTAAAATTATTGAAATAAATCTAAAAAATTTAGTTCAATATAAAAATAAAAAGTGAAATTATTGAACTGTTTTAAAATTGAATCTACCATTTTTTTATAATAATAAAATTATAAATGTTAATATATTTATAGAAGTATTTTATTTTAAAGAGGATAACGTTTAAATTTAAAAATCTAATATAAATTTCTAAAGTATAATTTCATATTACATATCAAAATTCTTTTTATGAAATAATTGAAATTGATAATTAATTATTCATAAATTATAGTCAAAATTCAATCTTCTAAGTCTTTTTTATCTTAAATTTGTTTCATTTAATGGAAATAATAATTAATTAATATACAAATTTAATATTGTTTAAAAGTAAAAAAAAAAAATATAGAAGTTTTGAAAATTTTGATAATATATAGAGTAATAAATTTAGAAATATAGAATTAAAAAGAAATTTAAAATTGATTATCATAATTTTAATATTAGTACTTCAATTAATGTACTGTATTTATTCATATTTTATTTATTCAAAATTTTATAGGAAGCCAGAAAATTTATGAGACATTCTCATAGAGATATTTTAACAACAAGTGATGTAAATTATGCTTTAAGAGTTAGAAATGTTGAAGTAATTATTATTATTAATATAATTATTATTTTTATTATTGTTGCTTTAAATAAATAATAATTATTAAATACTTCATTTGGTATTATCTAAATATTTCAATAATAAAATATATATTCTACTATAATTTAAATATATATAGCCTATGTATGGTCTTAATTCAAAAGAAGAATTAAGATTTCAACCAGTTGTCGGTCAAGATATTTATTATGCTGATGATGAAGAATTATCTTTAGATGATTTAATTAATACACCATTACCTCCAGTACCTCTTGATGTTACTTTTACAGGTCATTGGTTAGCTATTGAAGGTGTTCAACCTGCTATACCACAAAATCCAAGCCCTCAAGAAAGTATATTTTTATATATTTATTTTTATTTTCAAAAAAAAAAAAAAAAAAGAGAAATAATAAATTTATTTAAAATGAATAATTATTAATTTTATTATTACTATATATAATCTTTTTTTTTTTTTTTTTTTTTTTTTTTTTTTTTTTTTTTTTTTTTTTTAAATTATTATTATTAAATTAAATTAAATAAATAAATAAAAAAAAATAAATAAATAAAATAAAATAATATAAATATAAATAAAAATATATAAAAAAGTTGAAATTCTCAAGAAACAAGCTTCAAATGATAAATTATTGTTGCAACAAGATAAATCTTCTGATGATATTGTCCAAAATATGCTTTCAAAGGAATTAAGAATCTATTACGAAAAATTAACTGAATCTGTTGTTAGTTCTGATGAAACACTTCAACAAGCTGTATTTGATAGTTTAAAACAAGATCCTGGTATTCATCAATTAGTACCATATTTTGTTAAATTCATTATTGAAAATGTAATGTATTTTTATTAATATAAATATAAATATAAATATAAACATAAATATAAATATAAATATAAATATAAATATAAATATAAATATAAATATAAATATAAATATAAATATAAATATAAATATAAATATAAATATAAATATAATTATAATTATAAATATGGTATATAGTAATTTTATTAAAAAGTACATATAAATGTTTATGTAATAAAAAATATATTAATATTATAATTGTTGTATTAAAAAGGTTACTAAAAATAGAAAAAATTTACAAGTATTGTGGTCTGTTATGAAAATGATAGGATCTTTATTAGAAAATACTCATATATATATGGAACCATATGTAATTATTTTAATATTAATAAATTGATATTAATAAAATATTGTTATTATTTCAATAATACATTTATTTATTCATTTAATATTAATAATAATAACAATAACAATAATATTATTGTTAATTTCTTTATTTTTATTTAGTTACATCAACTCATGCCTTCTATATTGACATGTGTTGTAACAAAACATTTAGGTGAAAAAACTTCAGAAGATCATTGGGCATTACGTGATTATGCGGCATCCTTAGTTGCTTTAATTTGTACACAGTTTGGATCAGCTTATCATACTTTACAACCCCGTGTATCCAAAACGTTATTACATGCTATAATGGATCCAGGTAAACCATTTACTACAAGTTATGGGGCTATTGTTGGTTTATCTCTTTTAGGTGATGAAGTAATAAAGGTTTTAATATTACCAATTATAAAGCCATTTTCAACAAGAATAGAAAATGAAATTAAATCAGGGTCAAAGCCATCAAGAATTGAAGAAGCAAAACGTTGTCAAAATGCCTTAATAGTAATTATATTATTTTAAAATTTATATTTACATTTTGTTATTAAAAAAAATAAAAATAAAGATAAAAATAAAAATAAAAGTAAAAAAATAAAAAAATAACATAAAATTTTTTTTATTAATAATTAACAATAAAATTGAATTTTATAGAAAGCATGCAAGAAACTTATTATTCAAGAGTATAATGAATATATAAAAAATGGAAATACTTTGGAAAGCTATAAGAGTTATTTAAATGAAACATATGGATTTATGGGTGATTCATTTTATGAATTAGTATCAAAACAAAAAACTTCTGAATAAATATATATAAAATTTATCATTTTATTTTATATGTTAAAAAATTAAACAATTAAATGAATATATGTATTAAAGTAAATATTATATAATCTTTTTCTGTTAGCAAAAATAAAAAAAAAAAAGGGTCATTATAAAAATTTATAATGAAAGTTTTATTTAAATTTTAGTTAAGAATGAATTTTAGTTTCCTACAAGCAATCTATTATTTCTTTTAAATAATTAAATATATGTCATAATAGTTTTATTTATTTTATATATAAGTTAATTTTTGTATTGAATTTTTTTTTTTAAAAATAATTATAATAAATATATACATAAAAATTTTGTATTCTTGTATATAATTAAAAATTTTTTTTTTTTTTATATATTATATTAAAAATTTAAATCATTTTAACAATTATATATATATATATAGATATAAATATGTATTTTTTTTCTTAATATTCAATATATTATATTTATATATTAATATTAAGGATTATTAAGGATTATTAATTTTTATAAAACAATATGTTTTAATGGTAAATAATCATTAATTATACTATATATTATACAATTTTTTTTTTTTTTTTTTTTTTTTTTTTTTTTTTTTTTTTTTTTTAAATAAAATATTAATTATTTAAATTCGATAAATAGAAAATTATTAAATTAAAATTTCTAATTTTTATATATTTCCAAAAATATAAAAATTATCTTATAATAATTAATTTGTAATGGAAAAAAAAAATAAAAAAATAAAAAAAGAAAAGATTGTAAAAATTAAATTATATGAATTTATTGTTGATTGCAGGATTCCTCGTGACGCTTCCATTTTTGCTGAAGTGGTATATTTGCACCATATTTTTCAAAGTATTGCTTTTTGTTACCTTTTTTCTTGTCATATATATTTCCATAAGAGTAATATTTAATAAATTTCTTATTTTCGTTCATGTTTTCATTTGAATTAATATTAGTAGTGCTATGGTCATTTATATTTCCATGGGAACTGTATTTTGGTAAAGCTGCTATTGAAGATGAACTAAAAAGTCTTTTAGAGCTAGCAGAACGAGAAAGAGAATGTAAAAGATACTTTTCTGATGAGGATTGTAATTTCATTCTAAACTCGTTTTCACGACATTCCTTTAACTTCTTCTTAATGTAACTATTATTTGATCTTAAGGTACTGATTTCATGTTCCATACCTTTCATTTTATTATATTCTTCAATGAAGATTTTTTTGGCTTCATTTAATAAGATAGCTTGACTAGAAATATAAGCTTCTAAACTTTTCTTCTTTTCATTTGAAATATTGGAAGATTTAGTTAAGGATTGTAATAATTTAATTAATTTTTTATTTTCTTCATTCATTTTATATATTTCTCTTCCAATATTGTTATTTTCATTGATAATATTGGCAATTTCATTTTTTGACGGTAATTCGTATCTAATTGGAATATAATTATCATTATTTTTGATTTTATCTGCTGATTCATTAAGATCGAAATTTAATTTCTCTGCTTGTTTTGGATTATCTGGTCCTCCTGGACCAGAGTCTTCTAAAATTTTATGATTTTTTTCATTTACTATATTACCACTCTTATTATCTGAAAGAACTTCATCCATTAGTTTATTATTTTCTAAAAATTATTATAGTTATAAATAAAGTATTATTATCATTATCCTATATTTAATTATTATGTACAACATTTTATATAATTATTTATAACAATTTTAATAATTACCATCATTATTTATCTTATGTAGCATTTGATAATACTTTTCTTCTAAATTGGATAATTTTTTCTTTTGCTTTTCATTTTCTTTTTTAATCGTTTTATTATTATTTCTTTCTTTGATATAATTATTCTTTAATTCTTCCTTTTCCTTTAATAAAGTTTCATATTTATCTTTCAATTCTTTTAATTCAGTCTTATCAATAAATATTTTATTATTTAAATTGTTAATGTCTTTTTTTAAGGATTCTTGTTCTTGATTAATGATGCTTATATTTTGAGTTTTTAAATTCTTAATTTTTTGATTATATTTATTTGTAAGATCATCAATCTCTTGTTTATACCTATTTTCTAATTCTATGATTCTAGTTTCGCCACCATCAAATAATTTACTTGACAATGTTAATGAATTTGTAGATGTGTCTTGAGTATTAGCTTCAATAATAGGTTTAAAGGTGCTTTTTCTGTTGTCAATATTTTCATTAATTAATTTAATATGATGATCTTGTTTTTTTTTCTGTTTAAATACATTAATGTTTATTTTTTTCCTTATTAACAATTTGCTATATTCTGGTCTAATATTTTTAGTGATCTTCTTTCTTAAATTTGAGAGAGTATTATTTTGGGCATGTGAATATTCTTTACTTTTTTCATTTTCATTCTTCAAATTTAATAATTCTTTTTGATGTTTATTATTTAATTCTGTAATTATAGAATTATTATTTTCATTTAAATTATTAATTTCTTTTTGATATTGATCCTTCATTGATTGAATTAATTTTTCATTATTATTGTTAATGTTTTTTATTTCTTTTTCATAACTATCCTTTAATTCCTTAATTACATTTTGATTCATTATATTTAAATTCATTTGTTCCTCATTATGTTTTTCTTTTAATGAATGAATAGCGTCTTCATTTTCACTAATCAATTTTTTAATTTCTATTTCATATTTTTTATTCAAATCACTTATTATCTTATCATTGTCATTCTTTAAATCAAGTAATTCCTCTTTATGCTTTTTTGTCAATTCATTAATCTTTTCAGTATTACTTTTATTATTATTGTCAATTTCTATTTGATGTTTACTATTTAACTTATTAATTTTTTCATTATTAATTTTATTTAATGAATTTATTTCATTTTTGTATTTTTTTGTTAATTGATCAATAGTATTCTTATTTTCATCTTTTAAGGTATTTATTTCCTTTTGATGCTTATTATTCATTTCATCTAAAAGGCTTTGCTTATTCTTATTCAACTCATTAATATCATCTTGATGCTTAACCTTTAGCAATGATATAATATTATCATTTTCTAGTTTCATTTTTTTAATTTTTTCTTGATATTCTTGATTCATTTTTTCAATTTTACGTTTGTTATTTTCATTTATTAAATCTATTTCTTCTTTATGCTTATCATACATTTCCTTTAATGTTTGTTCATTCTTCAAATTCAAATTTTTAATATTATTATCATACCTGGTATTTATTTCATTAATTAATTGTTCATTTTCATTCTTGATTGTTAAAATTTCAGCGTAGTGTTTATTATTAAGTTCTTCAATCTTTTCTTCATTATCGATTTTTAATTTTTGAGTCTTTTCTTCATACATATTACTTAATTCTGAAATTTTTTCCTCATTACTCTTTTTTAAATTTTCTATTTCCTTCTGATGTTTGGCGTTTAAGTCATCCATTTCTTTTTTACTATTAGCCTTTAAATTATTAATTTCCTCTTGATGTGAATTAATTAAATCGTTAATCTTTTCATCTTTATTTTGATTTAATCTTTTAAGTTCTTCTTGATGGTTTTCATTTAATCTCTTTATCAATGCATTATTATTATTCTTTAAATCTTTAATTTCTTGTTGATACTTATTATTTAATTCTTCAATTTTAGAATTATTATCCAAATTTAAATTATCAATAATTTTTTGATGTTTATTATTGAGTTCGTTAATTTCATTTTTATTCTCTAACTTTAATTCTTCTATTTCATTTTTATGCTTTTCAGTAATATCTTTAATCATTTTTTCATTATCATCCATTAATTTTTTCCTTTCTTCATTATATTTATTATTTAATTCTTTATTATTTTCAGTATTCTTTTTTGTTAAATCATCTATTTGATGAGTATATTTATTTCCAAGAATTTTAACTTTATCTACGCTTTCCATTTTTAAATCAATTATTTCTTTTTGATGCTTTTTATTCAATTCATTAATTACATTTTCATTGTTGGATTTTAAATTTGCCATTTCATTTTGATGCTTATTTTTTAAACTATTTATGAGTTCCTCATTCTTTTTATTTATATCATTAATTTGATCTTGATATTCTTTTGTAATTTTATTGATGTTTTCCTTATTTTTTGTGTTAATATCATTTATTTCTTTACGATGATTATTATTTAAAATTTTAATTGAATTTTCATTTGAACTTTTCAAATCTAAAAGTTCTTGACTATGCTGAGAATATAATTCATTAATTTTTTCGTTATTTAATTTGTCATGAGCTTCAATTTCATCATTATGTTTCATATTTAATTCTTCAATTAATTTATCCTTACTTGAACTCAATGCATCAACTTCATTTTTAAATTTAGCTTCTAATAAATTAATTTCGTTTTCATTTTTTTGTCTTAAATTTTCATTTTCAAGCTCATATTTTTCTACAAGTTTACATATCATAATATTATTTTCATAATTCACATTATCAATTTCTTCTTTATGCTTTTCATTTAATCCATTTACAAGAGTTTCATTACTATTCTGAAGTTGAAGCATTTCTTCCTTATGCTTATTATTCATCTCCTTTAATTTATTTGAATTTTCTTCATTGAGAATTTCGATTTCTTTGAAATATTTGGTATTCATTTCTTTAATTAATTCATCATTTTTACTATTTATGGCAATAATATCTTCTTCATGTTTGTTATTTAATTTGTTGATGTGATCAGCATTTTGTTGACTCAATTTTTTTATTTCTTCTTGATGTATGGAGTTCAATCTGTTGATGTAATTATTATTATTGGTTTTTATATTTCTAATTTCTTCGTTGTGAGCTTTATTTAATGCTTTGATTTTATTTTCATTAGATTTTATTAGTTTTTTCATTTCATTTTGGTGCTTATTATTAATTTCAGTAATTGTATTGTTATTTTCTTCAATTAGGTTGAACTTTTCCTTCTGATATTTATCATTTAATTCATTTAATTTTGTATCATTTTCTTCAGTTAAATTCCGAATTTCCATTTCATGTCTATAATTTAATTCCTTAATTATTTCTTCATTATTCTTCCTATTCTTCTGGTTTTTAGTGTTTAAACGTTTTATCTTATTACGATTACGCTTTTTCAATTGTGAAATTTCATTGTTATAATTTTCATTCATTTCAGCCATTTTCTTATTGTTTTGTTCATTTAAAGAAACAATTTCTTTTTGATGGGCTTCAATAATTTTAGAAATTTTTAATTCATTTTGGTAATTAAGATCATTTATTTCGTCTTGGTGTTTTTTATTAAGTGTATCAATTTTACTTTCATTTAACATATTTAAATTTGAGATTTCAGAACTGTATTTACTTTTCATTTCATTGAAAGTGCTTTCATTTTGAGATTTAAGAGTCATAATTTCTTTATGATGATTATCAATTAATTCGTTTATTTTTGCATTATTGGATTTTTCTAAATCCATTAATTCTTGTTGATGATTGCTACTTATGTATTGTATTTTTTCATGATCTTTTGTCTTTAGATTATTCATTTCGTTATTATGCTCATCTATTAATTGATCCATATTTTTTTCATATTGTTTCTTTAAATTAGAAATATCTTCCTTGTATTTATCATCTATTTGTTTAATATTTTCTTCATTAACTGAATTAAGTTCATTGATTTTTTTATTAAAATCAGATGAAATCTCATTAATCTTCATAACATTTTCATTACTAAGAGTCATAAGTTCATTTTGATGTTTATTATTTAATTCGTTAATTTCATTTTCATTTTGATCTTTGATAAGTGCAATTTCATCACGATATTTATTACTAATTTCATTAATTTTTTCCTGATTATCCTTTTGTAGATTAAGAATATCATTATTGTACTTTTCCTTTAATTCTTCAATTATTGCATTATTTTTATTATTAGAATTCTGAATTTCTTCTTTATATTGAGAATCTAGTGTTTTTAATTTATCGTCACTTTCCATTTTCAAGTTTGTAATTTCTTTGTCATGAGAATCATTTAATTCTTTAATTTCATTCTTGAGCTTTATATCATTATCGTTAAGAATTTTTTCAATTTCAGAATGATTTTTTTCTTTAAGCTCCTCTATTAATTTTTGATGTTCAACTTTTAAATCGTTTATTTCTTTTTCTTTAGCCTTTTGAATTAAATTTAATTTTTCTTGATATTCATTCTTTGTTTTAATCAACATTTCTTCATTTTCGGTAGTTAATTTAATAATTTTTTCACTATACTTATTATCTAATTCAAATATTTTAACTTTATTTTCATTGTTGATATTAGAAATTTCTTCTTTATATTTTGATTCTAGAGCTTTTATTTTTTCTCTATTGTCATTTTGAATTTGTGCTATTTCAAATTTATGATCAGAATTGACTTTTTCTAATTCTCTTTCATTTTCTGCCTTTAAATTACTAATTTCGGAATTATATTTATTTATAAGTTCATTAATTTTAATATCTTTTTCATTATTAATAGAATTAATGATTTCTTCATTCTCTTTTTTCAGTCGTTCGATTTCATTTTCATTTCGCATTTTTATGTTATTAATCTCTATTTGATGACTGGTATTCAATTCCTTAATTTTTTCTTCATTATCTTTTTCCATCGAATCTAAAAGATTCTTTTGATTATCTTTTAATCCGCTAATTTCATCTTCATAGTTTTTACAATTTTCAAGAATTTTCTTTTGATATTCATTATTAATTTCCTCTATTTTTCTGTTATTTTCCAAAGTAATAATGTTGATTTCTTTTTCATGTTGTTTTTTCAAATCATAAATTGTACTTTTATTATGTTCCTCCAATTCTGCTTTTTCTTCATTATATTTTTTATTTAATTCTTTAATTCTATTATTGTTATTGCTATTAATTTTAACAATTTCTTCTTGATGTTTTTCATCTAATTCCTTTAATTTTTCTTCATTTTCTTTTTTTAACATAAGGAATTCCATTTTATGATTATCCTTTAGTTTCTTATTAATATCAAAATTATTTTTTTTCAACTCTAGAATTTCTTTGTTATGATTATCCTTAATAACTTTAATAACATCTTGATTATTTTTCTTTAGCATATCAACTTGTTTATCATATTTCAATTTACTTTCATTCATATTTTGAATATATTTACTATTAATAGCAATAATTTTTTCTTGGGCATTCTTATTAATATTTTTTATTTCTTCTTTATGATTTAATTCAAGGGCCTTTATTCTATTTTCATTTTCTGCATTAATTTTTTTAATTTTATTGTTATATTCAGTAATAATATTTGAATTACAATTTAATAACTTTTTTATTTCATTATCATGTAATTTTTTTAGCCCGTTTATTACATTTTCATTTTCACTGATTAATTTCTTTTTAATATCATCATAATTCTTGTTTAATTGACTAATCTTTGTTTTATTGTCATTTTTAATTTTTGAAATCTCATCATTATAGTATTTATTTAATTCATTAATATTTTTTTTTTCATCGTTTTTGAAAGATTCCATCTCCTTTTGATGAATGTCATTAATTTTATCAATTTTTTGAGTTTGTTCTTCTTTTAACTTTAAAATTTCATCCTTATATTCAATATCTTTTTTACGAATATCATCTTTTAATTTATCTAATTTTTCAATTAATTGCTCATTATACATTATACTATTTGATTTTTCTAAATTAACAGACTCTAATTTTTCTTCATAGGTTTTAATTAAATCATTTAATTCCTCCTTATTCTTTTGGGTTAACTCATTAATTTTATTTTCATGAATCAAGTTATTTTCAGCAATTACTCTATTCTTAATTTCATTTAAATCATCATATTCCTTTTTTAAATTAATAATTTCCTTTTCTTTTATTACTAAGCGTTGATGTTGTTCTGATAAGGAATTAACATCCTCCGAATGAATAGTTTTTAATTCCTCTATTTTTTTATTTTTATTAGTAATTTCTTTTGAAAGTAATTCATTCTCAGGTTCTAATTTTTCAATTTTTCTTTTTAAAATTTCATTCATAATAGATTTCGTTTGAATGGCATTATTATAGTTTAGCTTTAATTCATTAATTTCCTTTTCTTTTATACGTTGAACATCCGTACGTGCTTCTTCTACACTATTTTTAATTGTATTTTCATAGTATTGTTTTAGAGTTTGTATTTCAGAAATTTTTGCTTGTATTTTATCTTCATAATGACTTATTAATTCTTCCATTTTTTCTTCATTTGCCTTTTTCAATATTAAAATTTCTGCTTCTTTATTACTAATTTCTTTTTTATAATTACTTTGTTGATTTTCTAAATTTTCATGACTTAACATTGATTTTCTTTCATATTCTTCTTTTTCTTTCATTAATTTATTTATTTTTTCATTCAATTGATTTCTTTCCTTCTCCAAGTCTTCCAATTGATATTTATAATTTTCAATTTGATTTCTTAAATCAATTAATTCAGATCGATACTCTTTATTGAGAACTTCAATCTCTTTATTGAAACGCTTTTTATTTTCTTCAATTTCATTGTTGAACTGTTCTATTAATACTTCCTTATCTTTTTCAATTTTTTTAATTTGATCATAGTGTTGTTGGTCTTTTATTTCAATTGTATTTTTCATCTTTATCAACTCATCATCTAAAATTTTAATTGTGTTTTCTTTCAGCTGTTCAAGGTCCTTAATTTTATTCTCATACATTGAATTAGATTCCATTAATTCCTTCTTATGATTTTCTTCCATACTTTTCATTAATTCCTTTATTCTATTCTCCGAAACTTCTTCCATAAGAGATTTTATTTTTTTAATTTTTTCTTTATGTTTTAAACGTTCATCGGATAATAGCCATTCAACCCACAACATATCATAATTGTTGGAATTATTAAATTGTTTTACATCATTTCTCCAATGCTTAATAATATTATTTTTATTTCTATGATATAAATCCTAAGTTTGAAATTAATTAACAAAAAATGAAAAAATTTTAAAAATAAATTTATTTAGATATCTTTAATTATATCTTTAATTTATAATATAATTAAAACAAATAATAATAATAATAATAATAATAATAATAATAATAATAATAATAATAATAATAATAATAATAATAATAATAATAATAATAATAATAATAATAATAATAATAATAATAATTAAAATAATAATAATAAATAATTTATGTTATTTTAAATATAATTTATATACGTAAAAATAAATCAGTAATATTTTATATATTATAAATAATTAATAATAATTAATAATTAAATAAATAAATTAAAAATATATATATATATATATAATATATAAATAAAAAAAAAAAAAATAGAAAAAAAAAAAATCATTTTTAATATTATTTACAATTTCATCATTTAGATAATCTATAATTGTTTGGAAGAGATTTTTCATATTAATATTTATATTATTGTTAAATTGATTAATATCTGTATTATTTTTTTTGGGGTCAATATGCATTCCTTTCATATAATTATTTATAATATTTAACATATAATTTTTAATATTGATTGGAACTTTTTCAGCAGAAGATTTGTAGAAGATACCAATATTTAAAAAATCATTTTCACTAATAGCAGGTTGAGAGGCTGTTTGAGTAGTGTTATTTTTTAAATTTTCATTAGAAGTTGATAATTTTGGATGATTATGAAGAGAACCTTTATTCTTACCATTTGCTAATGGAGTAGTTAAAGCATCTTTTATGAATGGATTAAATATATCCTGACTTTGAATAATATTTTCTGATATAGTTTGATTAATTGGGGTGGAAGAACGACTATTTAAAAGTCCACTATTATTTTTATCGGAAAAATGAATAGCAGAAATTAATTCTTGATTTCTAATGATATTAGGATGTGTGCCACCTTTATCATTAAGTTGACCACGAAGAGGGGAAAATGAATGATAGCTACTTAAATTATTATTAAAATTTTTGTTATTAGTAGGGGTATTATTAACTGGAGTAGTAGTTAAGGAACGTGTTCCATTTGACAAAATTGAAGCTAATCCAATATTGGCATTACTATTAATTTGATTGAAATGGAGAGGAGAGAATCCTCTAACGACATCTTCAGGAATATCGGTTTTAATTTTATGATTATTAGTACTATAATTATAATTATTACTTTGGTGATCTTTATTTACACTCGAAGTAGTTGATACATTGGTGGAAGAAGACATTACGATTCCAGAAAGGTTATTATTACTATTTAAGATTGAAGCAATACCACCATTTTGGGGTTGATATTGCTGTGGTTGTGGTTGTGGGGAAGACGAATGTGTAAATTGACTAGGGTTTGAATTGAAGGAACTATTTAAGATATTTGAATCCAACAAATTTTCAGTAGGATTTAAATTTTCCTCGATAACATTTTCGTCCTCCTCTTCAATAACCCAAAATTTACTTCTTTTATTAGGAGAATGTGCAGCACCTGGATATAAACTTAATGCAGGATTTTGAGTACCTGACATATTTGCTGATGATAATGATATAGAAGAGAATGAAGAATTATCATCGATATGCCTTAAACTGTTTTTTTCCGTAATTATTGGAGTAGAAGGTGCTAGATTTAATGAATGCTTTGATAATTCATCTTATAAATTGAAAATAAAAAAAAAAAAAAAAAAAAAAAAAAAATAAAAAAATAAAAATTAAATTTAGAATATATAAAATAAAATAATTAAAAATAATATATATATATATATATTAATAATGATAAATTAAAAATTATAAATATTTTATTAGGAATATATCATTATTATATATATATATATATATATAAATATTTTAATAATATAAAATTAAGTATTTATATAAAATATATATGAAATAGAAATTTATTAATTTCTAATGTATTTCTTTTTTTTTTTTTTTTTTTTTTTTTTAAAAAAAAAAAAAATTACCACCAGTTTCTGCCTTTGTTGGCGAATTTTTTAATTTAAAAGCATTTGCAATTTTTCCAACAAGACTTTTTGAACTTGAAGCAGATGTTGATAATGGCTATATAATATTAATTAATTAATTAATAAATTAATAAATTATTATTTAATTTTTAATATTATCAATTGTCATTTTTTTTTTTTTTTTTTAATTAATAAGAAAAATAAAGAATTTTTTGTAATAGTAGTATTTTAAAACCATTGTTTTATTAATTAAATTTAATGATTCGTTTCATAAATTTCGTTACAAAATTGTTTTTTTTTTTTTTTTTTTTTTTAAGAATACCATTTTTTACATATTAATTATAATAAATTCCATTTTTTTTTTTTTTTTTTTTTTTTTTTTGTATTTCAATATAAGAAACATTATATGGTTGTTTTATTGATCAATTATATAATTATATATAAATCATAAAAATTTATATATTGATAGAAAGAAAAAATATTTTATTATTATCATTATTTTATATATATATATATATTCTTTTTTTGCTAATGAATATAATTAATATTTTATTATAATATAAGAAAAACAATTCTTTTAATTTACAATAAAATCTGGTTGAGGATGAATATATGACATTCCTAAAATATTAATAAATTTTAATCTCCTTTATTCAACTAGTTACAATATACATATATATATATAAATATATTTACATATATATATCTTTTATATGAAATGAATAAATAATAATTAAATAATAATAATAATATAATATTATATAATAATAAATAATAAGAAAAAAAAAATATATATATATATATATATGTATGTATATATATTAAATATATCCAAAAAAAAAAAAAAAATTTTTTTTTTTGAGAGAAAAATTTGAAGTTTTAAGAAATTATTACAAATTACAATAGATTACAGAAAAGAAAAAAAAAAAGTAAAAAATTATTTACAAGTTGCTATATACAAATTTTCCTAATAATATCTACTTTTAAAACATATAATTTTTTTATATACTAATAAATAAATTTTTATATATCAATTTTTTAATATTATAAGTTTAATTAATATTCCATTTATAAAAAAAAGTTTTTCGATATTACAATCATTATATTATTTAAAAAAAAAAAAATGATTTTTTAAAAGAATTATTATTATTCAAAATTATAATAAAAATAACAAATTCTATTTATCTATCTATTATTATTATTACTCGATAATATATCTATTTTATTTATTAAATACAATAAAATATAATTAAAAAAAAGAATCGATATTAAAGATAAATTGATAATGAAAAAAAAAAAAAATATGCATATAAAAAGTACAAAAATAAAATAAAATAAATTAAAATAAAAAATAAAAAAAAAAAATTACGAAAGTAAAATATATAAAAAGTAAAAAAAATATAAAAATTTTGAGACGTTATTTTAAAATTTTAAAGTAAAAAATATAATAAAACTTTTATGAATTATGCATTATAATAATAATAAAAAAAAGATTAATTACTAAAAATTTTATATTATATAATATTTTAAATATACCTTTATTTTTTTATTTTATTTATTTTTTTTTCTTTGATATATTCATTTATAAATGATAATTTTCATTATTCATATATATAAAAAAAAAGATATATATATATTTTTTATTAATTTATAATTTTGTATTTTTATTGGTACATTTTATATTCCTTATATATAATCAATAAAATTTTTTAATAAAATAAAATAAAAGTATTACATACACATAGTTCAATTTTCAAAGTTTATATTACTACTTTTTATCTTCATATTACTATTAATAAATTAGACTATCTAATTATGTTATAATAACTTTATAAAAAAAGTACTTTTTTTAATTCATTTATTCTCCTTTATTTTCTGCTTTTTCTAATTTTATATATGTTTTTTTTTTTTTTTTTTTTTTTTTTTTTTTTTTTTTTTTTTTCATGAAATGAATTATGTATAACATATACAACTAAAAGAAATATAATTTATAGTAAAAAAGAAAAAAAAAGCATAAATATATATATTTTATTTGTTTTATTTTTGTTTACAAAAGTATATATACATATATTTAATATTATTAAGCGTTTTAAATTAATAATTTCATCATCATTATATATTTAATCAAATATTGTACAGGTAAATTAAATTATATTTTATTGAAATAAATATTATTTTATCAAAATATATATTTTTTTAATTATATAATATTCAGTTTAAAACTTTATTTTTATAATTTTTTTTTTTTTTTTTTTTTATTTTGTATAGGTATATTTTTATTTTGATTTTTTGTTTATATGATATACATACAAATGGCGAAAACAATGATTTCTTTTACACATATTAATTTATGTATTGTTTTAATAATATCTATTTATTTGGTTGATTATATTTTTTTATTTTTAAGTTCTATATATATATATTAGTACCAAATGATCTGTAATATTAAATATTTTTGTTTTTACCTTTTTTTTTTTTTTTTTTTAATATAAATATTAGAATCAAAGTTACCAAAGTATATACATTATACATGTAGCAAAAGATTTCTAAAAATTTATTAATTATTAAATAAAATATGAATATATATATATATATATGTTATTTGTATAAAAAATTTATTTAAAAAATGTATATATTAATTTATAAAAAAAAAAGTTTTAGGTTACACATATCACCATTATGTATTAGTTCCATAAATACTCCACAATTTTTTTTTTTTTGTTTGTTTGATTGTTCGTATACTAATTTATGAAAATATTAAATAAAAAGAAAATTTTTTTTTTTTTTTTTTTTTTTTAATTATTAATATTAATATTAATATTTATTGTTATTATTATTACTTAATTTAAAGTTTTTTCTATTATCATTATCATTATTTTATTTTAATAAATTCATTAATCTATTTCTTTCATTCTTTTTTATTTTATTTTTTTTTTTTATTTTTTATTTTATTTTTTTTTTAATATTATTTATATATATATCATTTTTCTTCTAATTATTTAATTTCATTCTATCTTTATTAATTTTTTAATTTTTTTTTTTTTTTTTTTTCATATATTATTATTTTTTAAAATTTTACTAAAAAAAACTTATATCTTAGGTCTTATCTATTTGCTTTTTTATTTATTTAATTAAATAATAAATAAAAAAATTTTTTTAAAAATAAAATAATATAATATAAAATAAAACAGAATAAAATAAAATATTAAACAATACTATAATAATAAATAAAGTTATAAAGTTATATATCATAATAGATTTTTTTTTTTTTTTTTTTTTTTTTTTTTTTAATTTAATAAATAAAATATTTTAAAATAATTATATCAAAAATTGTAATAATATAAAAAATAACAATAATAATAATAATAATAATAAAAAAATAGGAAAATAATTATATTGTTTATTTTAATATATATTTAATATGTGTTTATGTAATAGTATTAACTTATAGATATATTATTATAGGTATATATTTATATAATATTTATATTCATATTATAATAAAAAATAAGAAAAGAATAATCTTATTATTTATAACATTAAATACTATTTATATAATAAAATGATATATAAATATACAATTGAAATAATAATACTAATGAAAAATATTGAATTAAATTTTAAAATTATTTTATTTTATTCTATTTTTTTTTTTTTTTTTTAAAAAAAAAATAAAATAAAATAAAGATAATAGTATCATAATCATACAATATATATAATTATTACGCATTTAACTTTTCTATATGAATTATAGAATAGGTGAAAAAAAATTAATTTTGTTAATTTTTTTTTTTTTTTATTAAAAAAAAAAAAAAAAAAAAAAAAAAAAAAAAAAAAAAAGAAAAATAAATAAATAAATAAAATATACATTTTAATTATTCTCAGCCCTCTGATACCAGCATTTATTTATTTATTATTATTTTTTTTTTTTTTTGGTAAATTTATTAATATCCTTAAAATAGTTTTTCCAATATAATTCCTTAATTTAAATAATAATATTTTATTATTATTATTATTATAAATACATTTCTAGCTTTGATTTGCTATATAATAATTGTCATAGCTTTTTTAAATATTTTTTTATTAAATTAATAAATTATATAAGAAAGAAAAAGATAAAGGAAGAAAAAAAAATTAGTTTATCCTATTATTATTATATATTATATATTATTTACTATCTTTTTTTTTTTTTTTTTTTTTTTTTATTTTTATTTTTATTTTTATTATTATTATTATTATTTATTTATTTATTTATTTATATATATATTTATTTATTTAATAACATTTAAATAATAATAAATTGGGATTAAAAAGATAAAAGTATGATTTAATTAGCTTACCGTAAATTAATAGCTTGAACCTCTTCTGGAACCCAAATTGAACGAGATAGTGTTCTTTCTTCTGGCTTATCAACAGATGGATAAGTATTATCTATAAGAGAAGAAGGTCTTGGTATTTGTTGTTTCTCACGTTGACAAAGTTTATTATAACCATTTTCCCAACGTTTCATCATTTCTGTAACAGCATATTCTAATTGAGCTACCCATCGTGCTGTATGGAAAAGTGGCATTTGATCACGCGTTAGGAAAAGTTTTCTTCTTAATGCTACTAGTGAACCTTGTGGTAATAGAATTTCTAATTTATGACCAATAGCAGGATGATGAGTAATAGTAAGAACATTCTTTTTAAAAAGATTAATCATGGTATAAGTATTAGTATTTTGAGGATTATTTTGATTTTGATTATTACCCCCATTTGCCATTATACGATTTTGATTTTGATTTGTATTGGTATTGGTATTGGTATTTGCATTTTGATGTTGATTTTGTTGAAGAGAAAGATTATTTAAAATATTTTGAATAACCGTCATTTGAGCATCTTGTTTACCACCCATTTGAGGATTCATTAAGGCATCTGTATATTCTTTTGTCCAACTTGTAATATTACGGAATGACCAAGATACACTCATACCTAATTCTACTGCACGATCTTCATATTCCTTATAACTACCAACAACCATTTCATGACCAAGAAGTCTTGGATCATTCTTAAATTTAGCCTTTTCAGAGAAAGGTCCTATCGCTGAACAGGGACCGGTATGATAAGAATATTTCAAATCTCTTTCATTCCAAGCTCCTGTAGCATAGGCAACACTAGCCGCTACACGACTACACATCTTAAATTGGTATTTTGGATAGGTAATAATAGGAGTTCCACTCCAAAGAATATCCGCTGCAGTCGTGTGAGCATTACATTCAACGGTATCTAAAAAGACATCAGCAATACGACCACGATAAATATGCATATGTTTTGGAGCTACATCCGTAAAAATAACACGACTTGCAACTTCTTCACCAGCGTAATTCCTTGCATGTTGTCTTAAGTTATTTTCACCAGAAGGTGGGAAACGTAGAAGCCAGAGAATACTATTCTTCATACGTTTCAATATGTTTAACCAAGTGTTGAAAATAAGTGGATCAATCTTATAAAGTTGATTAAAGTTGGCATAAATAATCGTATCTTCCTTAAGATTAGGGAAGAGTTCATGACGCATCTTTATACGTTTTAATTGTTCACGACGCCAACGAATTTTTTCATCCAAAGTCAAATAGTCTTCTTCCAAAAGATCACCACTAACATGCTCAAAATTACTCTCATTTGTAGCCGCTTTAATACTCATATCCACTAATTGAAGACGATTATGATCTGTTTCTAATACACTTTCAATTTCAGCATCATTTTCTTCACGAAAACCTTGACGATGATCATTCACAAAAAAGGACTGTGGCATATAAACAATCGATTCAGTAAACATTTTTGCATTTTGGAGAGGATCATTACGAATTTCACGAGCAGCAATAGACTCCGTATCACGACTTAATGGCTCACTGATCACTGTATCCGGTGGACAAGAAATTTCATCCCCAACTAGATAATCCATCCAACGATCGGGAAGACGATCAAACCAATCTAAATCCGGATCTCCTTCACTTGCCTTTGGACCACCACTACCATCCTTGTATTCATTATAATCAGGAGATGGATCATATTCATTATCAATATTACCAGCTCCCATTGTACCAGCGAATCCCATGGTGGCTATTTGAATAGGACAAGGTCTAGCAGCAAAAATTTCATTCTTACCACCTTTTGTATAACCATTCAAATTCACTAAAACGTGAATTTTATCCACTAAGGCAATTCGTTCCACAATATCCTTTATCGACCAATTATTCATATCTACAAAATAGTCTGCTCCTCGTTCTATGGTATGACGATATTGAGATTGATCTGATGGAGATAATGAATAACAATATACCTGGAAACGACGACGATCATGTAACCCAAATACAGATTGCATTAAATGGGCCAATGGGTGATTATTGAAATCGGAAGAAAGATAACCAATACGAATATGGGGTGCTGGTAATGGTGGTATAGGGTATGGGTAGGGATAATGACCATTACCATTAACGGTAGCACTGGCTGTGGAGGTAATGGTCGTTGAAAGAACATTATTAGATCGAAGAGAATACTTGTCCAAAATACTTTTTGGAAAGCCTGGGAACCAATCACTCGCTATTACATTCCAAAGAACACGATCAGCATTACGATGGCTAATTTCACGTACCTGTTGAGCGGTTAAAGAAGAATAGGTAAACGTATGAAATGGAAGTACCGTAGGAACCCCCTTAGGAACTTGATCCTTTGTTTCCATGAGTTGTTTATCAACAATCGTGGAAATCTTTTGAAGATTTTCATCGCGATCTCGCCAGTTACAAACAAACAATAAACTATTCACATAGTTACAGAAAGCTTCAATAAAGTCTGGCTTCACCTTTAAAGCACGACAATACAATTCAATGGCATCTTCAACTTTTCCCATATCTTTGTAGACATTAGCCAAGTTAGCTAATGCAATAAAAAAGTCAGGTTGAATACGAATGGCTTGTTGATAACATTGTATACCTTCAGTTACCATACCACGATCCTTCAGGGCAGAACCAAGATTGGTATAAAGATGAACATGATTAGGATCCAAATTAAGACCCAATTCATACCAGTGAATTGATTCTTCTAAACGTTGAGAAGATAAAAGAATACCAAGATTATTACAAGTATTAGCAGTTGGATACATCTTAAGAGATAAATAGTAGAAAGCAACAGCGACCGAAGGAAGATGAACATCTTGATAAATTTTTGCCAATGTTTGAAGAATTGAAGATGAGGAATGATTGTAGGGTGAGGATTCTGGATTTTGGGAATGATAATGAAGGGCGGTTAAAACCTTTTGAGGATTTATAGTGGGTGTAGGAAGAGTTCCATTTTTGGCACTATTAAATAATTCGGTTAAATCAACACCAATTGTAATTAAACCCTTAAAGTATTCTAATTTGGCACTTTCAAAATTATTTAAGGCATAATAAAGATTGCCTTTAGCAAAGTAGAGATCACAACGTTTCTCGTTGGTAAAGGAATTATTTTCACGATGGTGACGACGATGATGATGAGGGTTAGACGAAGCTGATGACCCATTATCCTGTTCCCCTGAAGGAGACGAAGTAGAATTGGATTGAGCTTCTTGTTCCTTTGCTAATTTTTGCATCTCAACAAATTTTTTACGATTATCCTCAATTTTAGCTAATGCAATAACTAAAAGAATGTCATTATCCATACGATTATTACCACCAGTTAATTGTGATGTAACATATGGATCTTGAAGTAATTGTTCAATCATATCCGGAACAATTTCATTAATAAATCCATGAGGTTGACCGGCATCCATCTTTAAATGATCCATACGAGCATTATCCGGATAATCATTTTCCATTAGGGATTCTATTGTTTGATTAACTTCAATTGCTTCCTTCCATCGTCCCTGAGAACTTACCAAAATTGCTAAATTAATACTAGCATCCCAATATTTTGGACGTATTTTTATAGCTGTACGATAACATTCTTCTGCATATTCTAAAAACTTTGCACTATCTTCTTGATTATCACCTGTCGATTTTCCATTATTTCCATGAGAACCATCCATTACTTTATTTTTGTTTTGACATTCCTGTGCCATTGCCTTATACGTTGTACCCAGGTTTGAATAGGCTTCAGAAAATCGTGAATCTATTTGAAGTATTTGATTATTGAAGAAGATTGAAGCTTTATATCTTCTAAGGGAATAATAGGTACAACCTAATAACAATAATGTTGGTAAATGTGTGGAATTTTTTTGATATAATTCCAATAAAATATTTAGAGCGCCATTATAATCTTGACTATTATATTTTTGATGTGCAGTTTGAAGATAGTAATCAAAAGTTTCCTTTGATAATACTCGAGATGCCATTTGAGAAGTGGTCTGATTAGTTATTGAATTGACATTACCATTTGCATTTGAAGCTTGTAAGGAAGGATAATTATAATTTGTTGAAGATGATGATGAATTTTGACCATAGAGTCCTTGTTGTTGTAGTTGTAATTGTTGCTGTTGTTGCTGTTGTTGCTGTTGTTGCTGTTGTAAAATTTGAAGCTGCTGTTGCCCTGACTGTGAAGATATATTAGAAATACTATTTTTCTGAAGTTGTTGTTGTAATTGATATTTTTGTAATTGTTGTTGAAGTTGTTGTTGCTGTTGTTGTTGTTGTTGTTGTAGGGTATTATTTAATTTTTGATTAGGTAAAAGAGAGGATATAAGTGCAGGATAATTATTTAGTTGCTGTTGAGGTGGAGGTAATTGTATTGTTCCATTCTGTGATAGAAAATGATGACTTGAAAGATTATTGGTATCATTAGAACCACCCACCATGCCAACATTATTAATATTATTATTATCTGAAGGTAGAAAGTTTGAAGAGTTATCTAATATTCTAGCAATACCATTTAGTACTTCATTATTAAACATTGCTTTATTACTAGAAGAATTTGTAGACTGATAATCATAACTATTAACACTATTATTAGTATAATAAGCTTGAACTGGTATCTGTTGCGCCAATGGTTGAGGTATAGCATAATTATATGCCATAATTCTAAAGTCAGGAGGATAATCCATATTTTGTAAATGCATACCATTATATGAATTTAGTGAATGATGATTTTGATAATAATAAGCTTGGGGTTGGATGCGATGCGTATTACCATTAGGTATTTGAATTGTATTTGGTAATTGATTTGGTTCAACATAAGTAGGATTTTGTTGAGAAGGTTGTTGATGTTGATTTAATGAGACAGCAAGAGATACTATTTTTTGATTTTTTGCCTGCTGTTGCAAAAGGGTATTCGCTATCAATTGCTGTTGTTGCTGTATCAGTGAAGAATTATTAATACTTATAGGATATGGATTTACGGGGGAAGGTGTATTTTGAGGTGGTATAATTTGTAGATTACTTCCATTAAGAATAGTATTTTTATGGGATGAATATCTATTCGACATTTTGATTTTATTAATTTTTTGAAGCAATAAGGACACTTGCGTATTTTCTTTGATATTATCTTCTATATCTTGTTGCAAATTGCTATTTTTTTCTATAGAGCTTAAGGAGTCAGTACTTCTATTTGAAGCCTTTTCTTTAATCACAAAATCACTATTTAAAATTTGAGATTGAGCTTGATTCCATAAATGATCATGTACAAATAATTGTGGTAATTTCTTTGATATTGTTTTTGATATTGTTTTTGAATAACCAGGCATTGTCAATTATTTTATTATTTTATTTTATTTGTTTATTTTAATAGTATTTAAAGATATTATTTGTTTAATAGGTATTTATTTTTTAAATAATAAAATATTTTATCACATAAAAAATATTTTTAATTTTAATAAAGGAATTAAAATTTTATATTTATTTTTTTAAACTATTTATTATTGATAATTATTTTAACCCATTCACAATTTAAAACATATAAAATTAATATATAAAAATTAAGTTATAAATTATTCATTGTAATTATCTTAACCTTCTACAATTTTAATACTGCTTTATAACCTTTAAATTTCAATAATTTCTATACTATAATTTATTACTGCCTAAATAATTTAACAGTGATACAATATGAATTTTAGAATGATTTTATATTTTATTTATTACTATTATTGATTGTTATTTTATAATATATTAATTTATTATTTTTAAAAATAGATATTTGAATTATATTTTATTAAATTATATAACTGATCTTAATATATGATAGTAATTGTATTGTATTGTATTATGTATTGTCGTTTACTTCATAAAGTGATTTATTTTATAGATTTTTAGAACTATATAATACTATTCAAATTATTATTTTTATTTCGTTTTTTGTTAACCAATATATGTTTTATTTTCAATATTAATATAAATTAAAATTAAAAAAAAGATAAGATAAAATAAAATAAAATAAAAAAAGAAAAAGAAGACATATAATAAAATATAACATATAATTATATAAAAAAAATAGATTAAAAATATAGATTAAAAAGCTTATATTTTATCAAATAGTTAATAAATATATAGAATAGTATTCTTACCTTTTATTATTATAATAATTTATTATTGTTATTGATTATTGAAAAAAAAAAAAATCTTAAATTAATATTTTTACTGCTGATTAATTAATAATAGATTTAGAACTCCAATTAATATAATCATATGACCTTTATTAATATTATATTAATATATTATAAAATAATATTAAAATTATTAATTTAAATATATATTATTAAAAATAATTGTAAAAACAAAATATAAATATCTTTATATTTATCTAATTATTTAATAAAGATATAATTGTATATTATTATAACTTCTAATTTTTGATATATTTCATTTTTTTTAATAATTAAGTCTAAATATAATATCATTTTATAGTCTATCCTTTACAATTACTTTCATAAAAATGGTTTAAACTTTCTTTTTACTTTATATATATTTTAAGTTTTTTCTTTTTTATTTATCATTTAAACAATAAAATACTATTCTTTAGTTTTTTTATTTAATTATTTAATTTTTATATATATATATATTAATAAAAAAAAATCACTATAAATAAAACCTTAATATTTAATAAATAATATTTTAATTAATCAATTAGAAATGTTATATAATATATATAATTTAAAACATTACTTTTAATAATATTTTTCTTCTTTTTTATATCTCTATTTAAAATATTTCCTTTATATATTGATATCTTTTTTTATGTAAATGAATTTTTATTTTAAAATATTATTTCAGCTATTATTGTTCTTCTTTGAATTAAACTTTTTTTGCTTTAATTGTTATATTCTTTTTATATTAATTAAATGTATTATTGTTTTATTATTATTACTTTTATTAATTGTATATTCCTTTTATCTGACTTTTTTTTTTTTTCAGCTTTTCTGTATTAATAATTTTTGGATTTTAAATAAATAGGTATAATCCTTAATATTAATGATGATGAAATTGAAAAATAAAATAATACTAATAATTCATAAATGTTCTAAAAAATATTATTCTAATATAAAATATTTTAGATAAAATTTTGATATATTTTGTTAAGTTCTTCTATACAAAATAAAAAAAGTTTTTTAATAAATAAAATTTTTATTTAACTTGTCATATATGAAAAAAAGATTTTAAAGAAATTTAAAAAAAAAAAAAAAAAAATTGAACATTTACAATTGAACAATTTTTTTTTTTTTTTTTTTTTTTTTTAAATAAAAAAATTTATATTTTATTTTTAATATCTTCCTTTATTATTTACATTTATGTTTAATTTATATATTTTTCTTTATTAATTCAATATAAAAAATAATTAAAAAAAAATATAGGAAAAATAAAAAAGTATATTTTTATATAATTAAATAATACATAAATAAATAAAAATCTTAAAATTTAAATACAAAAAAAAAAAATTTTTAATTTATTATATTAATCACATCATAATAAATCTTAATTTAAAGAAAAATAAATTTTCTAATTAAAAGTAATATAAAAGATTAAAGTATTAATAAAAATAAAATAAAATTAAATAAAATAAAATAAAATTAAATAAAATAAAATAAAATTAAATAAAATAAAATAAAATTAAATAAAATAAAATAAAATTAAATAAAATAAAATAAAATAAAAAAAAAAAAAAAAATATAAAAATAAAAATAAAAATAAAAATAAATAAAATAAATAAAAAATTTTATTACAAAAATTTTTTTATTACATTAATAATTTTTATATGACATAATATCTTAATTTTATCATCTAATTTTTCTTTTATTCTATTTTCTATTTTTTTTTTTTTTTTATCATTTCATATATTTATTTCTTATTATTTTTTAAAAGATATATAACTTTTAGAAAAGAAGAAATAATAATTGGCCTTTGTTAATTAGTTTTTTTTTTTTTCTTTTTGATTTATTATATAAAAAGCATTTACATATTTATTTATTTATTTATTTTATATAGCTTATTTATTATTAATAATTAAACAAATATAATTAATATATTTTTAATAATATTATAATTAATTTATATTATATCATTTTATCCTAATAGCTTAAACCTTAAAAATATATATGGATAATTTATTATTTATCAAATGAAATATAAAAAGAAAAAAAAAGTATATAAAATTAATATATTTAATAATAAATGCAATTATATCAAATACTATTTAAAATAATATTTGATATATTATAATAAGGGTTAATTATATATAATAATATATAATAGCATTAAAAAAAAAGCATAAAATAAAATAAAATAAAATAAAAATAAATATTAAAATAAAATAAAATAAAAATGAATATTAAAATAAAATAAAATAAAAATAAATATTAAAATAAAATAAAAATAATAAACTAATTTACATTAAATTCATATTCATAATTTATATTTATGCTATTTAAATATTTATATTCTAATTTTACTTTTAATATTACTCCATTTTATGTTTTTATATTAGATAATATATTAAGAACAATTTTATATATATTACAAATTATTCATATTATATTTGTTTTAAAATTATAAATTATCAATCATACCTATAAAAAAATTTTTTTTTGTATTACATAACTAGTTTCCATTTATTTTAATCATATCACGTATTAAATATACGTAAATGTATTAATGAAAAAAATTTTTATAAATCTATTCACATATATTTTTTTTTTTACAAAAAAAATATAAAGTAATTTATTTAAATTTCAATAACACAAATATATTAAGAAGTCTATTTCAATCACATACATAATATTTAATTTTTAATTGAATGATAGAATAGAAAAAATTTTAAAGTTTTTAAAGTTAACGAACGAAAAATTAACATAATATATTATATTGATAATAAATATGGTTTGAATAGGAAAACTCACACACACAAAAAAAAAATTAAAAACATGTTATTTATTGAATCAATCAATATAAACAATATACAATAAATATTATTTATATAATATAAAATGCTTTAAAATCAATCTAAAAATTTTATATACATATATTATCAATACAGTAGTAGTATATAATAATTGTCCTATTAAATATATACCTTGATGTACATTATTTATGTATTAACTTATTTATTTATTTATTTATTTATTTATTTATTTATTTATTTATTTATTTATTTATTTATTTATTTATTTATTTATTTATTTATTTATTTATTTATTTATTTATTTATTTATTTATTTATTTATTTATTTATTTATTTATTTATTTATTTATTTATTATAAAAAATAAAAAATATTTCTAAAAAACTTGTTTATCTATTTAATTTTTTTTTTCCTTCTTCTGTTTTTTCAACGTATTTTCCATTATACAACACAATAACAAAATAATAATATTATTATTAAATATAGAATAAATATAAAATAAATTTTTTTTTAAAATGGAATAGAAAAAAAATTTTTTTTTTAACCATTTTAATATTAATGAAAAAAAAAAAAAAAAGTAATTAAATTTACCCCACCACAATCAGAAGCAAAAAATATTTATAAGAAAAATATATAAATTTATTTCTTGCCAAATATAAAATTAATATTATCCATAAATTGACTGTCAAATCTGGCAAGAGGGCAATTTTGTTATATAAAATATTTAATTGTAGTATAAGAAAGAAATATAAATTAAAAATAGTTAAATTTAATCCATTCCAAAGCCATTTATTATGCACAACTTTTTATTAATAGAATGTTATAAAAATTTTAATATATTATTTTTTATATCAAATACATCTTAAATATATATAATATATGAATAAAAATGATAATAAAATGAAATATTCTCTTATCTACTCTTCATACATTTCTCTAAAAGCAGGGATCACTCAATGGTATTTAAAAATAATTCAATGATTATTTAATTGTTATAATTATTACTAATTTTTAATTTATAATTATTATTTTTTTACTGTTAAATTTGTCATTTGTTAATAATTTTTAATAATTTAATTAATAAGATCAACATTTATTAATATAAACGTAAAACTTTTTAATTTTTTATTTAGAAAATGTATATTTTTTTTTTTTTTTAATTTTATATTAATTTTTTTTTAGTAGAAGATGTATAAAGATATAGGATTTTAAGTATAGCAAAAACTAATTAATCATAATTGATAGTAAATAAAAATCCAATATTCTGAACTTATTTTCTATATTTTAATTCTAATTTATATATATATAATTATTCTATTTATTAATATATTTATAAATTTTTTATGAAATATACTCTATTATCATTAAACAATATTTAATATTTTCGTGTGTTAATTTTTTTTTTTTGTAATTCCAATTACCATCAAATTTTGTACAATAATGTAATACAGGATAGAGAATTCTTTACATAAATGTTTGTAAAAAAAAAAATAACTAAATTTGAAATGATTTTTAAATGATATTAAAACAAGAATTAAATGTATTTTAATCAATTTATTATAGTTATTTTATTATGTGAATAATTATATGAATATTTAGTAATTAATTATTTATTATTATTTATTATTTATTATTTATTGATTGATTGAATGATTATTTATTATTTATTATTTATTATTTATTATTTATTATTTATTAATTATTAATTATTTATTATTTATTATTTATTATTTATTAATTATTTATTATTTATTATTTAATTATTTAATTATTTAATTATTTAATTATTTAATTATTTATTGTTAACAATAAAAATTATGTTTTAAATTTTTTATGTATTTTATAATTATTATAGAGGACATTTTACATATAAACAATTTTAGTTGTAAATGTAATTATTTAGGTTAAATTTTTTTATTAACTGTTTATTTTTAAAATGATTATTTTATTTAATGATTATTTGGTGAAACATTTTTATTTAAAATCATAATAAAAAATTATTGGTAAATAAATATACAATATATATTCAAATATATTGTTAATATATAATTACTAGAACAGAAACATATTTTATGTGGTAAAAAATATCATATAAATTAATATATATTTTTTATAAAACTTCAAAATTTTTATTATTAATTATTTAATTATAATTTTTATTATTAATTATTTAATTATATTATTTATTATTATTTATTATTTATTATTTATTATTTATTATTTATTAATTATTTATTATTTATTTATTTATTTATTATTTATTATTTATTTATTTATTATTTATTATTTATTATTTATTTATTATTATTATTTATTTATTATTTATTATTTATTTATTATTTATTATTTATTTATTATTTATTATTTATTTATTATTTATTATTTATTTATTTATCATATTTTCATTCATTTATTATTAAATAAATAAATTT
This sequence comes from Neocallimastix lanati (nom. inval.), assembly GCA_016946835.1. Classification (NCBI taxonomy): domain Eukaryota; kingdom Fungi; phylum Neocallimastigomycota; class Neocallimastigomycetes; order Neocallimastigales; family Neocallimastigaceae; genus Neocallimastix; species Neocallimastix lanati (nom. inval.). The sequence goes on from JACVTC010000057.1 coordinate 314,673, forward strand.
CTTAATAATGATGAATAATATTTAATAACTCAAAATTTTGTTATTAAAATATTAATTTATTATTTATATTATATTACTATTTTTTTTAATATTTTTATATCTAATATCTATATAGTATTATTGTTATCCGTTAAAATAAAAGTAACTAATTAAAAATTATAGAAAAAAAAGGTAAAAATTAAAAAAAAAAAAAAAAAAAAAAAAGTATATATTATTATTTTATAGATTATCATACTATAATAATATTATTAGATTAAAAGGTGTTTTAGTTAATTAATTACTTTTAAGAAATTATTTTTTTTATTTTTTTTTTATAATTTTTTATTTTTATTTTTTTATAATTTTTTATTTTTATTTTTATTTTTATTTTTTTTTTTTTTGTATTGTTTTGTTTTGTTTTGTTTTTACCAGAAAAGCATTTATAATTGCTAAATAATTTAACCATTTCTTTAATAAACTTTTTGATTAAACATAATTCTAAATTTTTTGTTTCTAGCTAATAAAAGAAATGAATGATATTAATATAAAAAATTATGTAATGTTAAATAATAAAAATAATTATAATAAAGTTTATATACACAAAAGAATAATAAAAAAAAGGTTAACCATTATATTATATAATTATTATTTTAATAAAATATAATATTATTGTTTAATAACAGTACTGTTAATAAAATAATATAATAAAAAAATTATGCATATAAAGAAGTTTTATTATTTTTTTTGAATGTTATTTCTTTCTTTTTTTTTATTTTTATTTTTAAAAATATAAATATAATTATTAATGAACGAGTTACTATTTAAAAGTTTTTTTTTTTTAATGAAATTCAATAGTCATTTTTATTTTTATTTTATTTTTTTTTTTTTTTCTTAATTTTTACAAAATTTTTATTTTAGTATTTTATAGATGGTAATTAAACATCAATAAAGAATTATTAAATATATAATTTAATTTAGAATTTTTAATAAAGAAATCATTCCATGACATGAGCAATAATAGTTATCTATCAAAATTTATAAATCAATATAATGTCTATGCCAATATAGATAAATTATTTTTAAAAAAGGTATATGATATCAAACTATTTTTGGAAAGGAAACTTCCTGAATTAAATCCATTAACCATTTCTATTCCAAAGGTAGTTTATGATCATTTGATGATAGAGAAAAAAACCTACTATATATCCTTAACTCATGATAAATGTGAAATTAAAATACCAGCACCCATCGACGGAGTATTTGTTGTGGATGGAATTGATAAAGTAATTATTTCACAAGAAATATTTTGTACTCCATTTTTTGTTTATAAAAAGGACCTTGGCGCAGAACATGGCATGGCTGGTAAAATCCATCCAAGATGGACATGCATGTGCCTCGTCCCGTCTATGAACAACAGGTCTTTACATATTTTTATGCGTGACACCAATCCATAATACAAAAAGGTCGCATTGAAGATGTTTACCAATTATAAATATATTGAATATTTAAAAAAGATTCTTTCAATGCAATTTTCGAATATCGAAGATAATACAGAATATAGAAATAAAAGTGAAAATGAAAATGAAAATAAAAATGAAATTTACAGCAGTTTAATCCGAGAGTCATGATGAAATATTATCCGTGGTCGATAGAATAATCCATAGTTACTTTACACCAGATTACTTACATTGCAAAAAGACATTATTAAATGATTTGTCATATGATGATAAAATTACTAAATTCTATACCTATTTAGCAATGGCAAGATCTTTATTCCATAGTGAGCATAATGTTCAATATTATAATAGTCGTATCGATACCTTTCCGTATTCCTTGTACCGTAGTATAAAATATTTCACATTGGAAAATAAAAATTTACCACTGAATAGATTCATTAATAATTTAAATATAAAATTGTATGCAAATGCAAAATCTGGAAAGGTTCGTTCTTATTTCCGGGAATATGAGGCCATCTCTGTGCAAACCTTAAGTAAGCGTTCTTATTATGATAAACTTTCTCATTTACGAAGAATTCAAGTTCCCATAAACAATGAGAGTGATAATTCTCATCTCCGTACGTCTTATGATTACTGTTATTTTTGTCCATTTGAAACGCCTGAATCAAAAGATGTAGGCTTTGTAAAATATTTTGGATTATCTGTGTTAGTATCGCCAGATTTTTCTATGTAAAAATTTTAAAACCGTTCTTATACAAGTATAATGAAACATTTGATAATATAATTAAAGATAAAAAAGATGATGAAATTAGTAATAACTCTAATAATACTAATAGTCTTAATGAAAAAAGATAAGCTTTAAAAACCAAAAAAAAAAAAAAAAAAAAAAAAAAAAATATCCAGTCTTATTGAATACACGATTTATCAGATTCTCTACGACAGATTTAGTAGATTATACCTATAAAATATTAAAATTGAAATATCCTTATATAAGTTGTGTTTTCGATAGCGTCACTTATTATTTATTTACGGATGAAGGAAGAATGTTTCGACCGATTAGAGTAAAGAAAAACAATGAAGAAATTGAAGAAATTGACACTTATTGAAATTTCTGAAAATAAAATGAATATCACTTATCAATACGAAGAACTTGATCCGAATTTTGTTTTTGGTTTAATTAGTGCCTTATCACCAGGAAATGGTGATAAGGCACCGACATATTATATTTATTTATTGTATATAAATTTTAATTTATGAAATTACATATTATCAGTTATAATATTTATATAGCTTCAATAATTTTTGATATATATATATATTTTTATTTCATGTTTTTTAAAACGTTTATATATATATATGAACTACAAGTATTAAAAATTGTTCTACATATAACACTTTAAAAAATTAAGTCTATATCGTATAATTGATAATCGTTTTTACATATAAAATTTATACAAAGCACTTCTATATATACATATATATATATATATATATATATATATTTTTTTTTTTTTTTTTTTTTTTTTTTTAATAACTAATGAAGTGATATAATTTTCATGGTTTGCATTATATTGAATATTGAATTCCTCACCATATCACTTCTTAAAGAATAAAGTCTATTTATCACAATATATTGTCAATTCATCATGATATATTATTTATTTATTTTTTAATATTTTATATCATATAATTGATAATTGATTTTATATATAAAATTTATAAAAAGCAATTCTAAATATATATATATATATATATATATTTTTTTTATTTTATTTCATTTAAATATTAATTTATTCATAATTAATTATACATTTAAATCGTTAATTAATATACAATTATTTAATAAAGATCTAGAAGACCAACAACATGTACATCCTTGGTTAACGCTATACACTTCATATTCAATATGACCTACTGCTATTTCTTCATCTTCATAAAATAATACAGTATCATATCTTCTAGTATCAACAGGTTTATGATACAAATTACACACAAATGAATTCTTTGGAATATTTGCGGGGTAACACCAACCATAATTATCACTAGCTGGTCCATTAGAATCATAAACAATTATTTTTATTTTATAATCATTATTATAACTTATTACCCCATACCTACTTTTTTTATACATACTAATTACAGTTTCATTTTCATAAAATGTCCATTGACTTTTAGGTATATATTGAGTATCACTATTACCATCACTTATAAATCTTTTAAATTTACTTAAATAATATTTTTCTTTAACTTGAACATTAACAGGACTAAAACTAATATTAGGACTAGTTGATATACAAATTTCAATTTCGTCAACATTTAAATTTTCTGTACTGTTCACTATTGTCTTCAAATTATTGTTTTCTTTCTCTTCTTCTACACATACTTTAGATTTCAGATTTGCATTCAATTCATTTATTTTAGCTTTCAGATTTGTTTTATCTTCTTCCAATTCATATATTTTATTATGTAACATTTCAATAATTTCATCTTTGTTACAATCATATTTCTTTAAACTTATTTCTAGAATAAATTCTTCCCCTATAATTTTTTCTTTAATCATTAGATTAAAAAATTTTTTTTCTTTTATTTCCTTTATAGAAATTTTATTTTCATTAAAAGATTTCAAAATCATTTTATTTAATTTAGGAATGGTATTAAAAACTCTCATTATTCCATTATCTTGTTTTTTAAAATCATCTTCGTTTATTTCTGTTTGATAATTATAATTAATTATTACCCCTTTTTCTTGAGCAATTAATCTAATGAAGAGACTTCTATCAACTTCTATTAATTGAATTTTTATTATGAAATCCTTTTCAGAATATTTCAATACAAATATCTGTTCTACAATAAGTTTTTCATCACTTATAACGGTTAAACTTTTATCATTTTCTTCAATATGTTTTTCATTATAAAGAACTATTGATTTTTCTTTGCTATTATTATTTTCTTTCATTTTTCTTATCTTTTTATTGAGAAGTAAGGTTGGAAAAAAAAAAAAAAAAAAAAAAAAAAAAAAAGAGAAAAAGAGATATTTTTAATTCTTTGAAATATTATTTATTTTTACATCTTAAATAATTTTTGGACATAATCTAAAAATACTAATGGCTGAAATAATCTATTATGTCCATTTATTTTATTGCAGTGGCGCATGTATCACATATGTGGCGCACAGTTAGAGAAAAAGATTTTTGATTTTAATTATGAGACAAACATTTATTTAAAACACCTATTTAATATGGCACATGATCGATCATAAACATATACATGGGAGTATTGCATTTCGACATAATTTATGTATAATCATTTATTCATGTATTACAATGTTGCTTATAAAATAAAGGAATTGGATAGGGTTAAATTTTTTTTTTTTTTTTTTTTTTTTTTTTTTTAATTTTATTAACATTTATAGTAAAAAAAAAATAAATAATAAAGTAAAATAAAAATAAAAAAAAAATAAATAATAAAGTAAAATAAAAAATAAAAAAAAAAAAAAAAAAAAAAGAATAAAAATGTAAGATAAAAAAAATAGATTAAAAAAAAATTTAAAAAATAAAACTTTTAATTTAAAATATTTATAATAAATGGATGATCAATTAATTTAAAATATTTATAATAAATGGATGATCAATTAGAAATAAGTGAAACTAATAAAGAAAAAAACCAAATCATTGTAAACAAAAAATATAAATTTAATTTAAGGTATATAACGAATAGTACAAAAGTATTCAAATGTACTGAATATAAAACCGTTAAAAAATGTAAATCATACATTATTCTAAATGATAATAATAAAGTAATAAAATATGAAAACAAACATACTCATCCAGGAAAAGAATATGATGCATCTGTATCAATAGTAAAACATAAAATGAAAAATGAAATTAGAAAAACCTCAATCCCATTTGATATAAATCCAAAACATATATATAATGAAATATCTGAAGAAATTGGATTGATATGCTCTGAATATAATTCAATTAAAATCTCAAATATCAAGATATATAAAAAAACAACTACCTCCTGATATATCAAAATTTAATGAAATTCCAGATGAATCTGAATATTATATAAACGAAAGAGATGAAAAGTTTATGATATTCAAAAATTCTAATATTATAATTTTTCAATCACCATTCCAAACAGAATTGTTTATTAAATACAACGAAAATATGTTTGCTGATGGTACATTTTATATTGCACCAATATTTGGTTATCAAGTGTTTATAACAGGAATATATGCTCCAGAAATAAAAAGTTTTTACACTACATTACTATCTCTATTAAATAATAAAGAACAAGCAACCTAAGAACTGTCATTTGAAGAATTAAAAAAGAATGCAAGTAAATATAATAATAATATTATAGTTACACCAAAAATTTTGCATTGTGATTTTGAAAAAGGTATATCTGATGCTTCCATTAAAATATTTCCTAATATTACTATTAAATATTGTGTATGGCTTTATAAAAGATCGTTAGAAGTTCAAAAAAATAAATTATGTTATAATGAAGTTGAAAGTATTCATAAAATTTATTTGTTTAATATTACAAATTTTCTTTTTATAAATCCTGAATATATATTTGATATTTATAATTATATTAAAATTATATGTCAAATATATAATTATTTCCATTTTTTAAATTGTTTGGAATATTTTAATAAGACTTATTTATATAAATATGATATTCAATATTTGAATTATTATAACGATATAAACCACATAACAAATAATGCTTCAGAATCTTTTAATAATTACTTAAAAAAATTGTTTTACAAAAACCCTTCTTTCTATGAATTGAGATATCATTTAAAAAGAAAAGAATCTTTATCTTACTATAATTACAAAAGTAAAATTGAAGGAGTTTGAAAAAAAAAAAAAGAATATTAACAAAAACTGATGAAATCAATGATTTAATTAAAAAATACAAAAAAAAGGAATCCGAATTAATTGATAAAAAATGTGATAAAAATGATATCATTGATTTATGGTATAAATGTTTATTAGAATTAAACAAGCTCTAAATTTATAAATAATAATAATTAACTATATCAGTATCATTATATTTCATTAATATCAATATCTTTATATTTTATTAATATCAATATCAATATTTAAATTTTATTAATAATAAATATTTAATATTAAAATAAATTTTATTTTATTATTTAATTAATTTAATAATAAAATATTAAATATTTAATAATAAAATATAATTTTAAAATGAAAATTAATTAAATAATTGAAAATAAATAAAAATAAAATAAAATTCTTAACAGAAAACTTATTTATTCTTTTATTTATTATTTTTTTTAGTTTTTATTTTATTTTTTTAATGCTAAAATACAATAAATAAAAATAACGTTGAAAGTTGTGGCGTATTACATAATTTATACACATTGTACAAATATTTATGCCGATTATACATAAATTATGTCGAAATGCTTCACATCCCATATACATATAATTAAAATTAATTTTTTAAGAGATATATAATTAAAATAATTTTAAACAATAATTAAGAGATATTTTAAATAATAATAAATAATAATTAATAATGGAAAATAAAAAAAAAAAAAAAAAAATTAAAAATTAAATATATATATTTATATATATTTAATTTTTTACTCTATTATTAAGGATTTAGTTGATTTTCCTATCAACATATAATATAATTGTTCTTTGTGGATATTTCAAAGTATTTTATGATTTCATTATATTTAACCTGTCTCCATTTTCAATATAATATTTTCATTATTTCTATTATTAATATATATATAAATATATATATTATTATTCTGTAAAAAGAATAATATTAATATCTTTCCCATTACCTTAAAATTTTTATGATTAAACCAGATAATAATAATAATAAAATTTCTTTATTTGGTTAAACTATTGATTTTTTTTTAGATAACATAAATATAATTTATATTAATATCAAAAAATACCAAACAAATTTAAAATAATTGATCTAAATTATTTATTTATTTATTTATTTATTTACTTTTATTTTATTTTTTTTTTTTAATAAAAAATAGTATAATTAAAATATATAGTATATAATAATAATATTTTAATATAAGAAAGTAACTTATATGGAAACATAACGAAATTAGAAATACTTATCATTATAAAGAAAATGTTACGAAAACAAACTAATATTAAAGTACAAAACAAATAAGAACATGAATAATGAAAATTTGAAAAATAAATTTGAAAAACATCAACAATAAATGGAAGAAAAATATTTCTACCTAAATGAAGACAATTCATAAAATAATATTTATCTTAAAAAAAAAAATATATATATATATATATACCATAAATATTTTATGAATGTAACTACTTAAAAACAAAAAAAAAACAAAAAAAAAAAAAAAAAAAAAAATCTTTTTTTATCCTTTACTATTAATCTAATCTAAGCCATTTAAAAAAAAAAAAAAAAAAAAAAAAAAAAAAAAAAAAAAATCTTAAATTAAAATTCGCACCATATATTTATTTATTAAATAAATATTTATAATTTTATTACTATTAACTTTTTGTTTTATTATAAGTAAATAATTATAATAATAATAATAATAAAAAATCTTAAATTAAAATTATTCGCACCATATATTTATTTATTAAATAAATATTTAATAATTTTATTACTATTAACTTTTTTTTTTTTTTTTATTAACTAAATAATTATAATAATAATAACAATAAAAAAAAAAAAAAAAAAAAAAAAAAAAAAAATTAAATATCATATATTTATAATAAATATTAACTTTTTTTTTTTTTTACTATTATTATTATTTATATATTTTTTATTAAATACTTTTTTTATTTACATTATTATATAAATAAATAAATAAATAAATAAATAAATAAATAAATAAATAAATAAATATAAAATAAATAATGAATTTGTTATTACTACTATTAACTTTTCTTAAATATAAATTTTCTCTACATTGAATTTGATTAACATTATAAATCTTATTATTATGAAAAATCTTAGTATTATGAACAACAAGAAATTTGCTTAGTTTATTATTTGCTTTTTTTTTTTTTTTTTTCTATTATTATATTTCTAATATTATTTTCTTTAAAGGGTATATATCCTTATATTTAAATAAATTAATTTTTATTTAACTATCAGAGTCATACATAAATACCAGTAAAATTTCTTTTTTTTTTTTTTTTTTTTTTTTTTTTTTTTTTTCTTGGTATGTTTGGAAATGCGATATATGTTATATTACGTTATATAATATTAATAAAACTAATTAATTATTATTAATATTATTATTATTAAAATATATATATATATTTTATTTTTAATATTTCTTTACTGTTATTTATTGTTCAAAACGTTTGATTTATTTTAATATAATTACGATTATTGTTTTTCCTTTCTTTCTTCTTTTTCTTTTTTCTTTTTTTTTTTCTCTCTCACTCTCTCTCTTCTCTTTTTTATATTATTATAAATTGATAAAATACAAGCAAACAGTTATACATTATATTAGAATATATTGATGCTAATAGATAGCCATCATAGTCATAAGTAGCTGCTAAGGTGATTCCTTTAATAAAAAAGATTAAGAAATCGTCCATCTCTTGCCACATAGTTGGGAATTCACAATCAAAATAAGCAAAAGCAAATAAAAAACTAGATAATAAATAAGCTAAAAATTTGGATAGCTTTTTAACTATTCTGAAAACTAATTTTCTAAAAACAATTTCTTCCAAGATAGGTCTAATAATACAAACATAAAATATCAAAAACACAGTACCATTCGTTGATCTATGTGTTTTTTCCATATCCCCTTTAAGGGTAAGTCTATCAGTATCAATTATTATATTAAAAAATAAATAGGATAGGATATCAATTAATAATAAAACTATTACTGAAACAACTGCTGTAATATAAACTCTTTTCTTAAAAAATTCATCAAAAAAATTGATACGTCTTCTTTCTTTTCTGGGTTTACGATATACTATTTCTCCTGATTGTTCTCCTTGGATATTAATAATAGTATTACTACTGTTTTTCATCTTTTCAACTTCAGATTCAGATCCGATTTCCGTTTCCGTATCTGAATAAATATCTTCTAACATTGTAGTGATTTCTTTTTCATTTTCAAACATCTTTTTAATATCTTTACTTAGTTCCTTTTCTTTTTGATCCTTTTTATTCTCTTTTTGATCCATTTTTATTATTATTTATAAGTTTATAATTATTATTATTATTTTTTCAAATGGTATAAAGTATTATAACATAATATTAAATTAAATAATTAATAAAATTATTTAGAAATAATTTATATATGCAGTTTTGATTACTTAATAAGCCTTTTTTTTTTTTTTTTTTTTTTTTTTTTTTTTTTTGTTATTCTATATATATTAAAATTTTATTGAAGATAATAAATTAGTGTACTGTCTTAAGTTTATTGTAAAATTAATTATGCTTATTAGAAAATGTATATGTATGTATAATTATGTCGTTGATATTAAAATGATTAAAAAAAATAAATAAATGAATATGGAATTTAAACTGCCAAATTTCTATATTTATTGTATATATTATTGTCTTTTCAATACTTCAAATACAAACTTTTTTTTTTTTTTTTTTTTTTTTTTTTTTTTTTTTTTAATTAATTATTAACAATTAATAATTAATTTTCTTAAAAAATCAAAATTATTCTTTTTTTTAAGAAATATATTTTTTTTTCTTTTTTTTTTTTTTTCTTAGTTTTCCTTATGTTTTTAAATTTCTTTTTTCAAATTATTTTATTTTAGATGAAATATTTTATAATTTACACTTTTTTTTTCTACTTTTTAATATATATATAGTATGTTGTATAGTATATATAATAAAAGAACTCTTATAATAAAAAATTATTAAATGAAAATTTAAAAAAAAAAAAAATTTTTTTTCAAAATTTATATTATTTTTAAAACTTTTTTTTTTTTTTTTATTCTATATTATTCTTATATTTAATTATATATGAAATCTATATGTATATATATATATATTTTTATCAATAATAAAAAAATAAAAAAAAAAATCATGATATATTTCTATATATTATTTATCTACTAATTGTTAAAACTTTAATATTTATTTTATATAGATCATTGTTATATTAATAATTATATATTAATATTAAGGTATTTTTATATATTAAAAAAAAATTTTTTTAATTCTAAATTAAATATTATTAAAAAAAAAAAAAAAATAAAAAAATTCTATATATATAATAATTTAATATAATTTTCATATGTATCAGATTTAAATAAAATGAAAAAAAATTTTTTCTTTTTTTTATGGTTTAAAGAAGATAATGTTAATGTTTTAAAGTATTAATGATAATTAATAATATTTAATACTTATATAATTAATAATAATAATAATACTAATAATAATAATAATTGCTATATGAAATATTAATAATTAATAATAATAATAATACTAATAATAATAATAATTGCTATATGAAATATTAATAATTAATAATAATAATAATACTAATAATAATAATAATTGCTATATGAAATATTAATAATTAATAATAATAATACTAATAATAATAATAATTGCTATATGAAATATTAATAATATTAATGTTTTATTATATTTTTGTTTTTAAAAATGATGGTGGAGTTTTTCCTTTAAAAAAAAAAAAAAAAAAAAAAATATTAAATTGTTCATTTATAATTAATTTATTAATGGTTACACAAAATCATTAATAAATATTGATTTTTTTTTTTTTTTTTTTAATTTTTAAAAATATCAATTTATTTTAATTAAAACAAATTAATAATTGGATAAAATGAACGTTTTTATTATTAAATTTATTATTAATCTAAAAATAAAATATAAAAATTTTAAAAATAGTATTAATAAATAAATAATAAAAAAAAAAAAAAAAAAAAAAAGATATAATTTTATTAATGTCATTTTTATCATATTTTATTAAAAAAAACTATCTAATTGATTAAAAATATAAAAGAATTAACAAATAATATTAAAAAAAATTATTTTTTATTGTATTAAATCTTAAAATAGAGAAGAATTAAATAATAAATTTTAATAAATAAATAAAAAATTTATGAATTATGAAATATATTAATTTTTATTATGTATTAAATATTTATTTAATGATTTAAACATTTATAATTAATATTTTTATATATTATAAAATGTTAGTTTAATAAATAGTATAGTTAAAAATAGTAATAAAAAAAAAGTTAATATACTAGAGTTAATTTAAAAATAAATAAATGATTGTTTACGGATAAAAATAAAATAAAAAAAAAAAGTTATTATTAATAGTATAAAAAAATAAAACTGATAAATTATAAAAAAAAAAAAAACTAAAAAAGCAAAATATCTTTAATTTCTTTTATATGAGTTGATTTTTATTTTAATTACATAATTAATAAATTTTCAAATATTCTATAATTATTTAATAATATGCAACATTTAAAAATTGTAATTATTAAAATTAAATTTATATATATGTAAAGTATCTACTTATTAAAAACTTTTAAAATTATTTAATTAAAAATATTTATAGGATTAAATAATTTTAAAAGTTTTTAAAAAAAGAGTAATTAAATAAGAAAACTTTTATATATTTGAATTATGAGTTTCATATTTTTTTTTTTTTAATTTGATTTTTTTTTTTATAATTTCAATTATACATATCTTCATATTAATAAAATAAATATCTTTAATAAAGATTTTTTTTTTTCTTATGATAGTTGATGTTTATTTATTTATTTATTTTTTTTAAAAATCTGATTATAATTATAAAAATTATAAAACATAGACTTGCACATATGGGTACCCATCTCCCATATGGCCATACAATTATTAATTAACTGTATAAAAATTATAAAATTGAATGAAGTATTATATAAAAATGTTAAAAATGAAGATTTAAATTTCACTATATCTAATAAAAGTTTATAATTAATTAATTATATCTTATTTGATAAAATTATAATGATAAGTTTTATTATGAAAAAAAAAAAAAAAAAAAAAAATTAAATAATTAATTATTTATACCCCATTAGATAAAATTGTCTTTATCATTTAAAAAAATGTGGAATATTTAACTTATAATATTTCTCTCCAAAATTTTTAATTTGTTATGATAATTACAAATCAAAATAAATCATAAAAACAATTTTTATTTATCATTTTTTTTTTTTTTACTAGTTTTTTGATTTAAATTATTATATAATAGTTAATAGTTTAATTTTTAATGAGACAAATTAAAATTACTATTAATGCATGTATATTGACAATATTGACAACAAAAATAAGATATAGTAAAAAACTAGAATCTTTAAGATATTCAATATTATTATTATTATTATTATTATTATTATTATCATCAATGGATTGAATATCATTATGACGATTAAATAAATATTTAAAATTATTTTTTAATTTAATATTATTTATTCTGTCTTGTTTTATTTCATATAGATGTATATATATATATAATTTTTTTTTAAATTTTATTTATACAACTTTAAAAACTGTTTATATACATATATATATATATATATATATATATTTTCCCTTAATACTTGTAAATTTGTTATATTAAAATTATAAAAATAATTTTCAAAGAAAAATAATATTTAATTTTCAAAATTTATGTTATTTTATTTCTAAAAGAACAACAATATTTGTTAAAATATTAAAAAATTAAATTAAATTATAAAATTAACCAATTCAGATTTATGAATATATATATTATTTATCTGATTTAACTGGAATTCAATTATTTGGAACTAAGAGCAATACTCCATAACATTGGTGTAAATATATAATCTTCTTGATAATCTGGATCAATTTCTCCATTAATTTTATCATTTCTATTTTCTTTTAGAAAAATAGATAGACTTATTTATAATATAAGAAGTTCTACCAGTATAGACTAAACCTGTAAAGCCGGTATTCATTGCTTTATTAAAACCGTCTGCTGTTATTAAACCACCTAAATTAATTAAAGAGACTTTATTTTCCGTTTCTTTATGAATTAATTTTACTCTTTCAATACCGGCGCCTTCACCTCTTCTAGCTTTACGAAAGAAATTTTGTTGGGTGAATGTGAATATTATGAATTGATCTTGTAACCAATCTATTTAACAAGTGCTAAAGTTTTCGGTCATGGTATTGTCATTTTCATGTGGTTTTTCTGGAGCAAAGACGATAAATCAATAATTTTTATTTTTATTATTTACTATTATTATTATTATTATTATGTGTTATGTATAATTATCAATTTAGTCCCTAAATAATAGTATTATTACATTTTTATTTTTATAATTATGTACTATTTACTATTATTTTTATTTTGTATTATGTATTATTATTAATTTAGTCCCTAAATAAATTTTTTTTTTTTTTTTTTTTAATTTTAGGGATTAATTTTATAGTTTTTATATAATACAATTATTAATGAAAAATATATAAAACTTTTATAGTAATTAAATTTGTTTTTAGTTTTCTTTTTTTGTTATAAGATTATTAATTTATTTATTTATTAAATTATTTATTTATTAAATTATTTATTTATTAAATTATTTATTTATTAAATTATTTATTTATTAATTTATTTATTTATTAAATTATTTATTTATTAATTTATTTATTTATTAAATTATTTATTTATTAAACTATTTATTTATTTATTTATTAAATTATTATTTTAAGTTAACATTATTTTTTTTTAATTTTATATATTTTTATATTTATAAATTCTTGGATAGATTTAAAATTAAATTTCTAACTTTATCCATAATTTTTTTTTATTTATTTATATAATTTATTTATTTTTATATTTTACTACTTTATTTTTTTTTAAATTTTTTTCAGTGTAACTTTTTATTTTACTATTATTCTTGATATATTTGGTATTTTTATGTTTAGTAGGATTAATTTGTTTTAAATTATTTTTTTGAAAGAAAATTTTCTATTTCTTTCTTTTTATTATGTATTATGGATGGCTCAAATGATTTCAATTTAATAATTGTATGAGTGCATTATTATTAAACTCATTAATATCTAAATTACGGCCACAATTAATAAGAAAAATTATATGAACGGGATTATCTACGGAACGACATTTTTCTCTTTCTCCTTTAGCTTTATCATATAGATTAGTTATGTCAATCTTTGACAAGACTTTTTTATGATATCAATATTAAAACTTTATTTAATATATTTTTTTTCAATATTTTTAATATTATTCTTAAATTACAGAGTAAAAGAAAAATATAAAAAAAAAAAAAAATTTCTTTCTTTCTTTGAATGTTTCAAAAATTCTTTATTTTTTTTTATTGAAAGTTTTGTTTTCATTTTTATTTTTATTTTTTTAATTATGATATTATGGGTACACTTAATCGAAAAAAAAAACATTTAGAGCTTTTCTTATTACAACTTCTTAATAAAAAGATTATTAGTCATTAATAATCTTTCAATAATTTTTTAAAAATAACTTAAAAATAGATAAAATATAATACATTTAAATAATTATTGCTTAAAATTTTATTATTTACTAAATAATTTAATATTCAAATCTTTTTCATAAATAAATTGATTATAAATAAATAAATATTAATCGAATTTAGACAAATTATTTAATAATATACTTTTTTTCTATTATTATTAAAAATAGAATATACTGGTATATAACTAAGATATTTTATAGACTTTAAAATTTAGTACAATTTATATTCTTTTTTATACTTTTACCGACTATATTTAAATATTTTAATAAAAAAAATAAATATTCTATAGGGAAAAAAATGTGTAATTGGATTGATAATATAATGATTTTAAGAGAAATAAATATTATAATATGAATTCTATGGTAAATTAAATATATATTAAATTATTAATAACATAAATAATCTAGATTATTTCAATTTTCCTTTCATTCTAATTATCATTTTATTTAATTAGTATTAATCTATTTTAGAGATAGAATTAAAAACATACGTTATATCATTTTTAATAATAGAGTCAAAAAATCTTTATCCTTCCATTTAATAAATCTATTCATACCTATTATATATTTTATAATTTATTGAAGATTGTTTTTCCTTTTTTAATTTTATTTATTTTTCTTTTTTTTTTCTTTCTTTTGCTTGCATATTATATTCTATATAAGATTTTAGATCTTCTTTCCTATGAGATCAAGTTGTTGTTACTCTATGTTATCCTAACTAGCTTTTACAATAATTAACTTTTTGATATTCATTTTTTATTAAATTATATTCTCTAATTTTAATTTTTAAATATACCATAATTCCTCCTTCAAAGATAAATATTTTGGAATAAATGTTTAGATTTGAAACATAAAATTTTTAAAGTATCAGAAAATTGCTAAAATGCCTATTATTTTAATAAAGTATAGAAGTAAAATCATCATCAGTTAACAATAAGTTAAAATAATCAAATATTTTACTGAGTGATGTTGGCTCGGCTGATTGGAAATGCAAACCAGTCTGTCGGCGATCATCCACTATAATGATAGTGGCGATGTGAGATGTCTAAAATAATCACTGCTTGAATAACTAATAAGTCTGCGTCATAACATTTCATGAATGTTATATTGTAATATATGATAAATCATTGTCATTGTTGAGACAATGGAGACTTTTCTAAGGAAGTATATATATATCATTTCAGAGTGTTCCCTTACAAATATGAGAGGACATGACACCATCTCTTATGGAAAATAGTATCTATGGTAAAACTCATTTCACGTTACGCTAAGTTATACCATGATATAATGTATTATTAAATATACCCATTCCACCATAAATATTTTTATTGTTGAATTTATTTCTTTATTATAGAGTATACCAATATATCAATATAAATAATTGATGGTACTTTATGACATTCTCTTTTGAATATCCGTTTTGTAGTTTAGGAGTAACTACTAAATATTTATTCGTACAAAAATATTGTATATGTATAAATACTTTACAGTTTAGCAATTAATTGACAATTTTTCTTTTATGAGCAATTTTGAAGGGATGATAAACTTAATGATAATTACATTTCTTTCGCTTCCTTGAATGGTCATAAGTTTTTTGCAAAATAGATTTAAACATCAAAATATTTTTAAAATAATAAGATTATTATTATATTTTCTGTTGTGTCTAAAATCATATGACATAATATTTTTCATTTCTATAATTCTCTTTTTTTCTCGTATTTTCTTGAATATATAATTAAATAGTTGATAATGTATATGGATATTTTATGAAATTTTGTATAAGATACAAATTGAAACCATGGGTTTTGAAATATGGACATAACGAGTAAATTCTATTAAATCATTATCATTTGCAAATAATGGAAAATTCTAAAATATAATATATATCCGTAAAATCATGAATGATGAAAGCATCATAATTAATATATTAAGGCAAGTGAATGGTTTGAAGTTACCGGTACCATCTGTATCGCTTTTATCTTCAGTGCCTTTATTGAGGTTATCATCTATTACAATTTCACAAAATTTATCTTGTATTTTCTTTGAAAAAGTATAATTTTGATGACTAGCAATGCTTGCCGAATCCGGGTCATCACAATAATGTTCCGTATTATTTATAATAAATGGGCATTGTGACCAATAAACCCATGATTCATCATAATCTGATATTATAACTCCATAACTATGTCCTTTGGCTTCAATTACTTTATCATTGCCAATATAAATTCCAACGTGATGAATAACGCCTTTGCTATTTTTTTTGTAAACCAGTTGTCCAATAATTTTTCTGAATGTGGAAGAAGTTCCTTTTTCTGTAGATTCTGAATACATCATAGAAGCAGTGAGATCTTGGGATGGATTATGAATTGGTTCTGAGTTACTGGTTTCACTCCATAAATATCCTTTAATAAGGCCAGAGCAGTCATGAACTTTGACTTTTTGCTTAATTTGATCCTGGAAATCATTAGCCGTATAGTACTCGGAATAATCCTTTTTCTTTGCTTCATATAAAGCCTGAGTACCGATTTGTCCATAAGTGCCATACCAGTATGGTTTACCTTCTTGTTCTATTGCATATAACGCTAATCCTAAATTTGTCTTCTCATTTTCTGATTGAGCGCTATCACATTTACCAAATTTTGATTGGCAACCGGTGCCACAGTGTGCCTCTGTAATATCACACCAACCAGCGGAAGAGCAGCATTGATCATTTGGACACATGGCATTATTATTTGATGGACCGCACCTATCGTTCGTTGATATTGGCTTTGGGATACAGCATTTTATATCATTACCTCCTTTGCATAAACCAGATACTATGGTATTTGTATTTTCATCACATTGTTCTTTAAGAATACATATACCACTATTTTCATAGTTTTCTTGTTTGTCGGTGCACGGCATCTTTGGAAGACAACATTTAATTTCATTAGGTTGATCCAAGCATAATCCAGGTTTTACGAAATTATTTACGGTGTCGCATTGATTTTTATTAATACACACACCAGTTAATTTTCCATCATTGCATGACTTTGGAGTACTTGACTCAGAATTTGTATTTGTATTACCAATTAGACTGACATTGTCACCTAATTCGCGTAATTTATTAATATAGAATTCACCAATGTAATCGCAAATTTCATTATTAATTATGGTATATGTTTTACCATAATTTACATAAGTTGAATAGTCACAACCTGTAAATAATGCAGCTTCGGCTGCTCTTCTTCTTACTAATCCTTTGAGAGGCGTTGAAACATTATTTACTTTTGCATAATAATGTTTTAACATGGATTTGAAAATTTCGGATTTACTTCTATTACCGTTATCTACTAAATTATTAATGCTTCCGATATTGTAAGCAAAACTGCATAATGCATCATATTCATTTTGGGTCCAATTATATTCATAGTTAAACCATTCAACATTAGGACCGTATTTTTCATTCATTGAAAGTTTAAACCAATTTTCTGCAGTTTTCTCATCTATTTGTAAACCTTTATAGATATCAGTTCCAGTAATTTTCTTGTCAGCACTGGTAGTACCATAGCCAATAGTCCATACTCCGCCAGTATCTTTATAAGCCGTTAATCTACATCCTTCAAAGGATTTTATTATATCTATTATCTTTGAACTTAAGGAATGATGATTTTCAAAACAACATCGGATATCTGCTGGTCCGTCACATTTTCCTGAGATATATATATTATTCCCAGTACATTCCGAAGTAGGTATACATGTACCTTTTTTAGTGGTACATTTTTCATTCGAAGCCACAATTATTGATAAATTAGAAATTATTTGTAATATTGTTATGGAATTATACCATTTACATTTAAAAATCATTTTATACTGTGATATTTTTAATAACTACTATTTGTATGGGTAAATAAAATATTTGTATATTATAATTTCAATATGAAAATTAGTTATAGTATTGAGTAATATGTTAGGATCCTTTTATTGATTTATATTCTTTTGCATGAAATAAGATTTTAAATTTATTTATTTGTTTAATTATCTCTACGTTATATAAGTAATTTAAGGTAGTAAACTAATAGTTTACTTTCTAAATTAAATAAATTTTAATTATATTCGATCTGTTTACTTTATTTTCTAATAAAACATTTTATCAATTTTCAATTGAGATATAATATAATTATGTAATAAATATGAGTTTATTATTAAAATTAAAATTTCTATACTTATATCCAAATTTCTTTATTTATCCTAAAAATTTTAAATTATTCGTTTATTCCTTCAAAATATTATGAATGAATCTAAAAATTTATTTTTCATTCTAGAGATTTAAATTTAAATTACTTAAATTGGCATATAAATCAATTGATTATATTTTTTTTTAAAAAAAAAAAAAAAAAAAAAACTTATAAAATACTATCAATTATATAACAGTTTTGAAAAAAACGTTAAAAAGTGTTAAAAATGAAATTTCCATTTTTTATATATCTATTCATTATTGGTAATTACTTTAAATAATATTATATTATTAAATAATATAATATTGATATAAATAATTAAACTTAATTAATAATACTTTTTAATTTAATTTATAATTATTATTTTAAAAAAAAAGAAAAAAAAAATAAATACAATTTTTTAAATGAATAAATTCGAATGACTTAAAATTGTTTAAATTTAAGTTTCTTTATTTATTCTCTAAATTTAATTAAATCTAATTTAATTAAAATATTTTAAAATTTTAAAGTTTCTCTGTTTGCTTTATAAATTTAAATTTAAAATTTAAATTTAGTAATTTATTTTGTGTCCTAAATAAAATATGTTTTTGCATCACAATCACATTTTTTTTGACAAATTCTTCTCTCATATGATATTTCAATTTTGAAACTTCAAGATTTCAAATTTATATCTCAATAAATTTATGACTAGAGACTTAGTTAATACAATTTAGAATATTCTGTAGTTTTCTCCTTCAAATAATATCTTATCCGGCTTAGAATTCATCTTTCAGAGAATTATTTTTGAGTCTTTAAGACTCTTAATCTGTTATTTGGAAATGAAAAGTTTTTATTATCTTTCAAATCTTATTTAATATAATTTTTAATATAATACATTAATTTTCCTTCTTTCTTTAAATTTTCATTAATTTTTAATTCTTTAATCGGAAAATAATAAAATTTTTTGTATATTCAACAAAAAATGATAATAAAAAATTAACAAATAAAATTAAGTAATTGTCATTTTAATAAGAAAAGTTTATTTTATTTTTTTATTAGTTTTATTTTTATTTTTTTTTCTTTTTTAAAATTTAGAGAGAAATAAAAAGTTGTATTTGATGGTTAGAAACATATTAAATGTGACTTAGATATTTATCATTAAGTAATCAACTTCCATGAAATAAATAAAAAAAAAAGTATATTAATTTTATATTTGATTAATTGAAAAATATGCTTTGGTGTATTTCTTAAATCCAATGATTTTAAAGTTTTTTATTATTATTATTATTACTATTATTATTATTATTATTATTATTATTATTATTATTATTATTATTATTATTATTATTATTATTATTATTATTATTATTATTATTATTATTATTATTATTATTATTATTATTATTATTATTATTATTATTATTATTATTATTATTATTATTATTTTAATTTTTAAGAACCAAATGATTTATATTTTTTAAGAAATATTTAAAGCTATATTATTTACAACTACTTTATTGATATTTTATTGATTAAAAATAATACTATAATAAATTCTTAAAAATGTATAAAAAATAACACAATTTATATTTCATTTGTATAATTAAACAATTATAGTAAAAAAATTTTACAATAATTACTATTTTCCTTTCATCCTAATTACCATTTTATTTAATTAATATCAATCTATTTTAGAGATAAAATTAAACACATATGTTATATAATATTTAATAATAGAGTCAAAAAATTATTATATTCAATTTAATTAATCTATTCATAGGTATTATAAATTATATAATTTATTGAAGATTGTTTTTCCTTTTTTAATTTTATTTATTTATTTTTTTTTCTTTTAAAAATATTACTTATTCTATTATTTTAAATTATATATATATATATATATTATTTTTACTTTTATTTTTCTATTTTCCCCTTTTTTTTTAAAAATAAAATTTAATAATTTGCTAAAATATATTCTATTAATTTATATTTTTATTTTTCTCAGCGGGTTGAAACAATGCCACACCATTTATTTAATTCAAAGCCCCATGAACCATCCGAATCAGTTTCATAGACCCTACATCCATGACAGCAAGGATAACCTAAAGGCTCTGACAAGCAGTGAGTGTTGGCATCGGAAGATGAAGAATCTTCATACTTCGTTAAACCACACCGTTCTTGCTTACTGAAATCGTAACCCCATTCACCATAGTCATCTTGTTGATAAATAGTGGTGATTCCAGGGGTACAACAAGGATATTCGATCAATTCTGATAAGCATTTTTGAGTATTATATACAAGTGATGATACAGGTGTAGCCGTTGTTGCACTTTCAGAAATAGATGTAGTTTAAATAGTGATTGTAGCGGTTTCAGTTGATATAAGAATTTCAGTAGTAGTAAAAATATCGATTGTATTTGTAGTGGTGGTGGTGCGGTGGTGGTCATTATTGAAGTTTTATTTTTTGAATATGAATTTTCAAAATAATCTATACCGTTATTTAAGTAATATGGAACACACTCTAAATTATGGGTATGACACAAATATTGGTATCTTAAAAGAATAAATTGTTTTAATTCAGAGGATATATTAATAAAAGTATATTTAACTGAATTTTCCCAATCTGTCATGGAATAAAATTTACTGTCTAAAAGATTAATTCTTCCAGGATATTGTCCATTAGCATCAAGATCGAAATCGTATATAAGATAGATCCATTGATTAGTTTTTTGATTTTTATAAAGGTAATAATTATGATTCTACTTCAAATTTTGATTTAGCTTTATTTATATTGGCTAAGAATTCATAAAGTTCTTTTATGTCTGAGTCGGTGGATTCTTTATTTTCATTAATGAACCTATTTCTACAACTGAAGCTTAAATCACATTTATCACTTTTATATAAGGAAGTGGTGTCTTTTTCACCATGCACATATTCAATCCATGATTCCTTGTAGGCATCTGTTAAAACGTATAATCCAAAATATTCATCATTGACATATAAAAGAGCATAATTGGCAGAAATAGAGGGAAGATTTAAACGATCATGAATATCACACATTAATTTAGTTCTCATTAAGGAAGGACTCCGTGGCTTCACCACGTAATTTAAATTAACGACAATCGAATAATTCTTTTCCTCCACGAATCTATAAATTAAAATTAGGTTTTGCAAAATTATGGGAGTATTGACCTCCTAAAGAAAAAGTAATTTTCTTAAAAGATAACTTTTGACTATCTATTATCCAAAAACAAGTATAAATATTTTTGAATAATTGATTGTAGAGTAAAAATATTATATGTATAAAATAAAAATTAAATAAATAAAAATAAAAAAAAAATAATGAATATATTATAATATAATTATATAAATAATAAAAATATATAATATAATATTTATTCATTTATATATAATTAATTTTTTTTCCATCTTAATATGTATATCTATTGAATTAGGTATGAAAAAGAAAGATATTTCAAACTTATGCATTTCAACCGTCATTGTGCCATTCTTAGTTTTAAAATCGTTACTATATTCATTAATATATTTACCACTATTATATTCATTTTCAGGTTCATATTGCTTATTATTCAATGGATCAAAGCGATTCTCTAAACAATCATCAGTATATTTGATAAAGAAATTCTCATCATAAATATCAGTGGGATATAGGACATCATCATCAGGTGAAGGATCAATCATATCAGTAAGATAATCAAAAGAACTACTATAAGCATTGTTCTCCATTAAAGAACATATTTCATTTAATACTTCATAATATTCATTTTCTTGGTATTTAAATATCCATTTCCAATCACACGAAAGAAATAATCGGAAAAAAATTTTTTTTCATAAAATGAATATTTTCAAAATTAATTAAATAATTATTATAATCGATTTGAGAATATCCATTTTCATTTAATGGTAATTCCGGAAGGATATCAATTCCTGGAAAAGCTTCATTAAAGTTTTGACTATTAATTTTATCAATAATAATTTTAATAAAAATTATTATATAATTCAAGATCTTCAAAACTTATATTATTTCCTGCCGTCTTCAAAATTTTAAATTCATCTTCGGGTAAAGATATTCTAAATACTGGTAACACATTGTCCGATAATTCAAAAATTTCGGCACGTTGATTATTTTGAAAAAACGATTCATTACATAAAACGCAATGTACTAAATAATTATTATTTAGTTTTAAAAAATTTTCATTGATTGTTAAAAAAATAATAATTATAAATTAAATTAAAAAATATTATTAATAAAGTTTAATTATTTAATTATTTATAATTATTTACATCAAAATTATTTAATAATATAATATTATTTAAAGTAATTACCAATAATGGATAGCGTCAAAAAGTGATTTTTTATAACAAAGTGTAGGTAAACACACTTTAATTTTTGAAACAAAAATTTACGTTTTATTAAAAATTTAGAATAAAAAGAATATTAAAATGTTTAGTAATACACTTTTCCTCTTCTGAGGCTCCAAGTTATTATTAATAAAAGAAAAAAATAAAATTTAGAATTTAGAAAAATTAGAATAGAAAAGAATTAACAAATAATAATTAAGACACTTTATTATTTATTAATTAGACATAGGGTTGTTTTTTGATAATAAAAATTTATTTAAAAAATTTATAATTTTAACTTTAAGTGTAAAAAATTATTAACGCTTAAAGCTTCATAATTTTTTCATACATTTTTTGTTTTTATATAAAAATTTTTAAAAAAAAAAAAATAAATTTTTTGGCTTTAAAATTAATTTTTGATAAAATTTGTAGATTTTTTCTATTTCTAAAATTTTACATATCTGAAATTTAATTTATTAATAGAATTATTATAAAACTATAATAAAATTGAAAATTAAAAAATTTAGGTTCAATCGATTTTTAAATAATAAAAATTTGCTAAATGACCAAAAAAAATTCGCTTATGTCTTGGGGGTGCACATTTTTTTGGCATTTTTATACATGTATGGGGTGATTGGAATTTTTTAATAAAAATTTTTTATATATAAATTTTTGAATAAATTTATGAAAAATATTCACGTGGGGACGTGACTTTATGGTAAAATATCATAAAAGAAATTTGAAAAATTTTAGTAAATTTTTATTATAAAAGTTTTATTATAAAAAATTTTTTATTCAATTTAATTATAAAATAATTATAAATTATTTGATAATTAAATTTTTGCCATATATTATTACAGATAGAAATATATTTTTTAAGTGTTTTTTTTTTTAATTTTTTTAATTTTCAATTCTATTAATTTTTTAATATTTTCAAATCTTATTTAATATCCTTTATGCTTGAATAATAAAAATAATTTTATAGACTGAAGATTTTGGTCTTCCCCATATAGTAATATGGGTGCATGATTAACTGCCATACCAGTACGGCGTCGGCGCTCTCAACTCCCCATAAGAAAAGAAACTCCATATAGAAGCACCCTACGCGATCCTCGAGGGAAAGCAGAGCCAACTATAGGTGGCGTCCTTCCCATCCCAGCTCCTATGGTATGGCAAGGACGAAAAATAATTTTATATTAATTAAAGTTTGGTATTTTCATTTCATATCACCATATTAATAAAAAATTAATTTAATGTTTTTATTGTGTTGAAAGTTTCACAATGCTTCAATGCTAATCATAACTAAAACTTAAAACTATAAAAAAAAAAAAAGTATAAATAAGACAAAAAATAACGAAAGTTTAAAGATTGTAAAAAAAAGAAAAATTAAAAAACATATCGATATAATAATTATATATAATTTTATTATAAATAAAAAAAAAAACGAAAATCAATTATACTAATAAAAAAAACAAAATAAAACTTTTTAAATTAAAAACTTTTTTATTGTAAAACAAAGAAAAAAAAAATTCAAATTAAAGATGGGTATGTTTGACAATTGCTGTTGCTGTTGTGGTCTCTCAAGAGAAGCCTCAGTTAAAGTTTCCACCTACTTGGTTATTGTATGTACACAAAGAATATTATTTTATTTATAAATAAATAAATAAATTAATAAATAGAAAAATAAATAAATATTATAGTATAATATTTATTTTATATTTTATTTTTAATAGATATATTTGTAAAGGTATATTTTTAATACTAATCTTTTATTTGTATTATAATTATACACTTAATTAAAGTTATACTGTTTATACAATGTAGTTATAGAAATATTACATTTTAATACTGAATCAATAGCAGCATTTATAATATCGTTAATAATTAATATTGTTATACTAATATCGCTTATTTTATTGCTTATTGGAATAAAAAATGTAAGTTTATATTAAAAAGTTAATTATAAAGTATGCTAACCTTAACTTTACATTACACTTTAATTTAATACTAAAATACTACTATATATATATGCATATATTATTTATAGAGAAAGAGATCTTATATGAAGCAATTTGATACCTTTTTTATATTCTATGTACTTTGTGCTGTCGGATTTATATTCTATATTGTTGGTAACGTCATATCTTTTATCTCATTTTTATTATCTGATAAAGAAAATTTAATTGAAATAATTAAGGTGATGAGCCCCGATGATTGGAAGAAATACGAAAATTTAAGCGATGATGAAATTAAAAGAAAAATTTACATTCATTATGCACTTGACACAGGATTCATAACTCTCTTCATGTTTTTATTTACCTATTACTTCTTCTTCACTCGTAAATTTGTTATAGACACAATTAAAGAAATTGATAATGAGAATAAAAATAAACAGCTTGAAGAAGGAAACAAAGTCTAATTAATCGTTAAAAATAAAAATATATATAAATTTTTTTATTTGATTAATTAATATTGATATTTTTTATATCAATATTTCGTTATTCTCATCTTATTACAAACAATGTAGTAACTATTTATTATATTAAGAGCAAAACATAACAAAGCAAAAACGAAAACGAAAACAAAAATTGTCAAATTATTTTATATAAAACATTTAATATATGATTTATGTATTAATTTTTTATATAGTATTTATTTTTTTAAAAAAAGAAAAAAAAAAAAAAATAATAATAATAACATTAATAAAAAAAAAATAAACAAATGACAGAAAATTTCAATTTTTTATTAAATTTTTAGTGTTATAATAAAAGAAAATCTAATGTTGTGTGGAAAACTTTCTTTCTCTCTTTTTTTTTTTTTTTTTCTAACGAAATAATTTTTTATGAAGTTTAAGATATCTGAACTTTTATTAAATAGGGCAAAATATAAAAAGATTTTTTTTTTTCATATGTATCAAAAGTGAAAGAGTGCAGCATTTGGCGATATAATGTCGCTTTTTTTAAAAAAAAAATTAATTAAAAATAAAAAAAAAAATAAAAGAAATATATATTTTTTATTATATATTTATGTATTAATGAAAATTCAACAATTAGGTATTAGAGGTAAGTGTTATAAATTTATTGAAAACTTAACCCTGAGCAGGGGTGTACTCGATTTATGTATTTAAATCGCCTGCAAGGGGAATTAACTTTACTCTTATAAAGTAGATCCACAGTACTGGTGCAGAATAGTAGTAAAGTTATATTTTGTGTTAATTAATAACATTATGCGCAATGGTAATGTTATTGGTAAAATTTTTCTGGTGAACATTCACTGCGGAAAATAATGGTGCATTTTTGGAACATTGTTAAATAAGTTACACCCAAGAATAAGTAATACATTTTCATTGTATTTCTATTTTCATGTAGTATTACTATTCTCATGTAAGAATCTATTGTATTCAATCGTATTTCAACTATATATTTCATGTATCACGTTGTAAGAGATTGATTCACTCTAAATCTTGTAGTAATTTATTTAACTCTTTACTAAATTTGTGCCATTTTATTTCATCAATTCAATCTTAGTCATTAAATACTTTATGATATTCAATTTAAATAATATACTGAAAAAAGTGCTAAATCAAATTATTTTTCAATCATTCAACAAACTACTAATTATCGGAATTATTTACTCCAAAAAGATATAAAATTATTACAATTCTCATTATACTCAAGACTTTATAATAAAAACTGACTTTTATTTTTATTTTTTTTAGTTTATTAATTTTTAGTTTTTTATTACTATAATGGAAATCCAATATATAAGAAATAAGAATTTCATTCTAAGAGGTTCAAGGTGCCACGGTATTCCAATGGAGAATACGAAACTACTCTTTATCCGCGGACTTCGATCTTGGCCAGAAATCAAAATGAGAAGACATTTAGAGAAAACTCTGAATGAATTATATAATAAGGTTTTATCAGTTAAACGTATTGCTAATTTTAATGATACATTCTTTAAAATTAAAATAGTAGGTAATGAAGAAGAAATAACATCTATTACCGATTGTATTGTTAATAGTTTCAAACGTGCTTCATTTAATGTTATTAATTGTAGCAAGAGGAATCATAAATACAGTTTTTCTTCTCTCAAAAGGAAACATTTTGCCTTATCAGAAAAAATGAATTCATCATATAATATCAACTTATTCACTACTTCAAATTCAAATGCAAATTTAAGTCAAAATTCAAATTCTAGTTCAAATACAGATTCACGTTCAAGTTCAAGTACAAGTTCAAGTACAAGCTCAAGTTCAAGTTCAAGTACAAATTCAAGTACTAGTTCAAGTTCAAGTACAAGCTCAAGTATAAGTTCAAGTACAAGTTCAAGTTCAAGTTTAAGTTCAAGTTCAATTTCAAATTTATGTTTAAATTCAGTTTCAAGTTCAGATTCAAATTCAAATTCCAGTTCAATCAATTATAATAATTCCAATAATATTAATAACACTCATATTAATAATAATACAGTTAAAGAATTTTCTCTATGTGTCAGTTGGAATACTAATGGATGGAACTTTGATAAAAAAGACAGTGTTGAATTCTTTATTTCAATGTACAAACCACTTTTCTTATGCTTTCAAGAAACAGGAAATGGTTCAGGTTCTAGCAGTAAATATCCATGTCGAGTTTCATTAAAAAACTATAAACATTTCTTCAAAAAAGCTAATAATGAAATTCCCGGTAAAAGAGGAGTTTATATAGGTTTTCATAATTCTTGTCAAGCCTCTCTTGAAAACAACACTTATGAGTATATTATTTCTTTGTATACTTATAATTTTTGGAATTTCACTAAATGTTTTATTGGTAATGTGTACGTACCTCATAGTGGCCATAACCTTCATGCTAGAGCTGCTAGAATTGAAATTTTGTCGTGGTTAAATAGTCACTCTTCTCATCCTTCAATGTTGGTTGGTGATTTTAATTTATCTACTGAGAAATTAGGTAATTTGCTCTCTAAATTTAGTAATTGGAAAATTCTTCCCTTATGGGGCTCCCCAATTTCATAGAGTAGAGGTAATAGAGAATCTGATATAGATCATGCGATTGTCAATGATCATATGTTAGATTTACTTTCATATGGTACTTTTGTTGACTTTCCCCCCATTTCGGATCATAAACCTTTGTTAATAAAAGGTAAATGTTTTTCATCAGTTAATTCAGATAATTCTTTCTCTCTGCCTAAAAAGACAGTTAAATGGGATAGATTAAAATGTATAAATGAAAAAGAATCAATTTTTGACAACAACTATTTTAGTGTATTAGAGGAAGTGATTCCAGATCCTAATATTAGTATTGATGATATTTCTAAGAAATTTATTTCAACTTCATTCAATATTGCTAAGGAACTTAATATCACGTCAATATCAGATGTTAGAAAATCTTTTTTTCATATGTCACAGAATATATTTAATTTGCAAAAACTCAAAATGAAATTATATAAAACCATTAAAAGAAGAGGTTCTTATCATAATTTAGATGAATTTGAAGAATTAATTGAAAAATATAATAGAATGTGCAAAATTATTCATGATATGTGTAATATTTATAGGAAAACTGAATACCAACATTGGATCAATACAGGATGTGAATATATGAAATCTCATAACCAAAAGAAAGCTTGGAAATGGCTTAAAACAACAGCAAATGAGTTTAATACCATTGATTAACAATGGTATTAAACTCATTTCGAAATTAGTCTCCAAAAGAATTTCGGAATATGGACTTAAAAATAATTTTATTAGGCCAGAGCAATTTGGATTTCGTACTAAAGAAGAATGTGTTAGTTTATTTATTTCAATTCGAGAAATTTGAAGGCGTAAAAATGATAATAAAGAAACTTACCTTGCTTTTCTAGATTTAAAAAAGGCATATGATTCTGTTCCAATAGGTAATATTTTATATAAATTAGATGCTTTAGGTATTAGAGGTAAATGTTATCAATTTATTAAAAATCTATATTTGACTTCCAAAGCCAGTGTTAAAATTGATGATCAATATTCGGAATCTTTTAATATTATGAAAGGAGTTAGACAAGGTTGCCTACTGTCACCAATTCTTTTCAATCTTTTTATTAATGACATTTTTAATGATTTTTCAGAACTTGGAATTCCTTTAGGCGAATCTAGATGTTGTGGTGGACTCTTTGCAGATGATATTGTTCTATGCGCACCATCAAGAACTAAGTTAAAAAAAATGCTTAAGAAGGTAAATGAATGGGCTAAATTTAATATGATGAATTTTGGAATTAACAAGTGTGCAGCGATGGTGATTCGACCAGACACACCTCTTTTTCAAAATAAAAGAGATCCTACTTTTTATCTTGCTGGTCAACCAATCCCAATAACTAAATGTTATACCTATTTAGGTATACCATTTGATAAAAGCTTATCGTTGAACCCTATTATTAAATTACTTAACTCTAAAGTTACTAAAGCTCTCTTTTCTGTTAGTAAATTTCTTTCAAATTCCAAAATTCCTATTCCATTTAAGAAGATTATTATTAACTCCTATGTATTTAGTAAAGTCTCTTACTTTGCACCTTTACTTGGTTCAAATAAAGCGAGAACAAATAATACTCAGAAATTAATTAATAAAGGATTAAGATGGGTTGCAGGTTTACAAAAAGCCAAATCTTTTATCAATGTATATTCTATTTCAAAAGATTTAAATATTCCTCCATTATCAACTAAGTGTGCTTTGTCTCAAGTCAAATGTTTTGATAAATGGAAAGATTCAAATTGTATTATTTCCTATTTAGTTAATAATATTCCAAAATCTAGAAAATATACATGGACGAAAGAAAGTAGAACTCTTAAACGTAAACTAGGGAAAAGAGGTAATAACAATAATAAAATCAAGGATTTTTATTGGAAAAGAGATATGAAAATCAATTCTATAAAAGCTGAGTTTTATGACAAAAACAAATTCGAAGAAACATCAAAATTTATTAAACTTTGTTATGAATATCCTGATCTTTCATATGGTTTCTATTGGCTATTGAGAGCACGAAGCGGATATAGATTAGATGCTAGAATTGCTAAAGCTGCAAAAATAATAGATCAAATGTGTCCTAATTTTTGTCCCTGTTGTAAAAGTAATAAACAATGGATAAGTCATTGGTTAATTGATTGTCCATTTTTCAATCATATTCGTAGTAAAGTTAATGATAAAATTTTATTTTTATATAATGCTTTCTACCGTGGCAACCTAACAAATGATATTGTTAATAGTAATTATGATTACAGCAACAGTAATAATAATAATAATAATAATATAATAATAATAATAATAGTTATAATAGTAATAGTAATAATAGAAATAGTAATAATAGTAATAGTATTATTAGCTTTAGTAATATTAGTAATAGTATTATTAGTAATGTTAGTAATAGTATTGAAAATAATGTGTATGTTGATTCTAGTGTGTGTGAAAAAGTGTTTAATTTCCTTCTTGGAGGTCGAAGTATTAGTAACAGTACAAGGGAATGGGAGGATCTATTTAAGTGCCAGATGAAATCAGGTGCTTATTCTGATACTCCGTTCTTGGTGGTTACTGAGGCACTTCTCCAATCGATTATACCTATTGCTATTGGCCAGCAATGGTTCAAATCGAATCATACCACTACTACCAAGAGCGTCAATGCTGAAGAAACAGTAAGACAGGCCAGCAGGGATAGCGCAACCAATGAAGATCATAATTTTGTATCTTAAAATTAGGATTAACATTGCGAAGTCAAAATTAATTATTATGCTTCAGTATAATAATGCCCTTGTGAAGTCTTACAAATATTAATTAAATGAAACTAGAATATATTATACCATTATTTTATTTTATTTTGTGTTTTATTTTTTGTTTATTTTTTTATCTTTTTTTTTATTATTTTATTACATGTATTTTATCAAATATTTAATTAATAAAGATGAAACAAGTTTGCTGCCGTTAAAAAAAAAAAAAAAAAAAAAAAAAAAAATTGAAAACTTATATTTATCTTCCAAAACTTGTGTTGGGATTGATGGTCAATTATCAGAATATTTTAGTATTAAGAAAGGAGTTTAGCAAGGTTGTCTCCTTTCATCTATCTTATTTAACTTGTTCATTAATGATATATTAAACGATTGTGATAAATATGGAGTTCCGATTGGAGTTAAACGATGCTGTGGTGGTCTTTTCGCTGATGCCATTGTGCTATGAGCTCCAACTAGTTCTCGTCTTAAGAAACTTCTAAAATTTGCCAGTAAGTAGGCAAAAAATATAATTCATGACTGTATTTTTACATTGAGATGAAGAACTACCAGATTGAATTCGTAACACCAGGCGTCATCCGAATCACTTTCATAGATCATACATCCTCGATAGCATGGGTAACTTAGAAGCTTTGACCAACAGTCGGCATTGCTATCAACAGCCAAAGAATCATCATATTTAGTGAGTCCACACCATTCCTACTGCTTGAAATCATAGCCCCAGTCATCGCACTTATTCTGCTGATAAATCGTGGTTGATTTCGGGTGAGCAATATGGACAGCCAATGAATTCAGAAAAACATTTTAAAGTACCTAATTCTGTAGTGGTTGGTGTCACACCAGTGAAGGGCGAACTTTTGGTCACACTTAGGGTATCACCGATGGATGTTGGAATTTCGATTGGGACTTCAGTAGTCCTAATATCAAGAGTGGTAGCAATGCATCCGTTTCATCGGATATAGTGCTAACTATGATGGCTCTATCATCAGTGCCTTACATAATAAGCCTATCGATCTCTTCATTGGTATAGGTAGGATCACATTTCAAGTAATATTCCTTACATATATACTGATATCATAAAATTTATAAAAGCCTATGAATTCGACCGAATCATTTTTTTTCCTCTCCGAATTTTCAGATTAAAATCCGGCTTTCCTAAAATACGAGAAGACCGACCACCTAGAGAAAAACGTAATTTCTTATAAGATAATTTTTGTTTTTTCATTGAATTTGAATTATATGTGTAAAAATAAATTTAAATATTAAAATAAAAAATAAATTTAAATTTAAATATATAAAAATTAATAAATTTAAGTATAATTGGGTATATAAATTAAACTATTATATTAGTATATGAATAAAATTAAATAAATAAATAAATAAAAACGTATATATATGATTTTAAATTTTCAAATAATTTGTATTTAATAAATAAAAACGTATATATATGATTTTAAATTTTTAAATAATTTGTATTTAATAAATAAAAACGTATATATATGATTTTAAATTTTCAAATAATTTGTATTTATTAAGTTCAACTGTCATTGTAGTATTTTTTGTTTTAAAATCAAAGAAATCAAAGGATACCCATTTTCATCTAACGGTAATTCTGGTAAAAAATATCTGAAAAAGTCTCCTCATAGTTTTGACCATTGAGGATGTCAATAATTTTCCTAATACCCTCATTGACATATACAATATTCTGATATTCTATTCCATTACTTATCATCTTTAATTAATTTGAATTCATTTTCCGATAATGATATTCGGAATAGCGGCAATTCTCTATCCTGATAATTCAAATATTTCGGCACGTTGATTTTTTGGGAATGAAAAAGTCTCACTAGACCCATAATAGACTAAGAGTATTAATAATAATATTAATTATATATATATATATATATATATTTTTTTTTTTTTTTTCAACTTTTGTTAATAATTATAACTATATTATACTTGTATATTTTTTTCTTATTTATCTAAATAAAATAAAAAAATAATATTTATAAATTTATTAATAAACTATATTTTTTTCTTATTTATCTAAATAAAATAAAAAAATAATATTTATAAATTTATTAATAAACTAAGTTATCAATTTTATTATTATTATTTTTAATTTAAATATTTAATAAACATTAGGTTAGTATTTTTTTTTTATTTTTTGTTGTTGTTGTTGAAAATTTTATATTAATTTATTTTATTATTTTATTATCATATTTTTGCTTATTTAAGTGTTAAGTTAAAAGAAGTATTTGTTGAATTTTATGCCTCGAAAATGAGGAATTGAGTGTTGAAAACTATAAGTCACAATGATTGTTCATCATAGGATAAATCTCAATTTTACAAATGTAATAAAATTAACTGTCAAAAAGTGATTTTTTATAATAAAGTGTAGGTAAACACACTTTAGTTTTTTGAAATAAAAAATTACGGTTTATTAGATTTTGAACTAAAAAGAATGCTTTTAAGTTTAGTAATACACTTTTCCTCTTCTGAGGCTCCAAGTTATTACTAATAAAAGAAAAATAATAATTAGAATTTAGAATATTAGAATAAAATAGAAAAAGAATTAATAAATAATAGTTAAAACACTTTATTATTTATTAATTAGACGTAGGGTTGATTTTTATTAATAAAACTTTATTTAAAAATTTATAATTTAACTTGAAGTGTAAAAAAATTATTAACGCTTAAAGCTTTATATTTTTTTTCATACATTTTTCGTTTTTATATAAAAATTTAAAAAAAATAAATTTTTTGGCTTTAAAATTAATTTTTGATAAAATTTGTAAAAATTTTTCTATTTCTAAAATTTTACATATCTGAAATTTAATTTATTAATAAAATTATTATAAAACTAAAATAAAATTGAAAATTAAATAATAAAAATTTGCTAAAATGACCAAAAAAATTTCTCTTATGTCTTGGGAGTGCACATTTTTTTGGCATTTTTATACATGTATGGGGTGATTGGAATTTTTTAATAAAAATTTTTTATATATAAATTTTTGAATAAATTTATGAAAAATATTCACGTGGGGACGTGACTTTATGGTAATTTATCATAAATGAAATTTGAAAAATTTTTGTAAATTTTTTTATAAATTATAAAAAAATTTTTTTTTCAATTTAATTATTTAATAATTAAATTTTTGCCATATTTTATTACAGATGGAAATTTTATTTTTAACTTTTTTTTTTATAATTTTTATATAATTGATAATATTTTATAAATATTTTTTTTTTTAATTTTTTTTTTTTTAAATCAAGTCAAAAGTGAGGTTTTAGTATTTTTAATTATCAATAATAACTAATATATTAAATATTATATATATATTAATCCAATAACTTTATGTTTAGGGTTTATTCAATAAATTTCAACTCTCTTTTTTTACCATATTATATACAAACTCTATTAATTAATTACTATATATTTTTCTAATCATACATGATATATAAAAACTTCATATATAAAAACTTCATACATATATTTCATTCATTTTTTTTTTCTTTCTTTTCCTTTTATTTATTTATTCATTTATTATTTTTTTTTAAAAAAAGTTTTATTATTATCATACAAATGCTATTATCATATATATGATAATTAAATGTGTTTTAAAGAATATTTAAAAATAAATTTTTTTTTTAATAAATTTATATGAATATTAAATAAAAATTAAAAAATATTTTAAGGTTATATATTTTGATATAATACTTCAAACTCAATATTTAAAAAAGAAGAAATAAATAAATACATTTTATGTGAATCTATGAATATCGAATTTTGGGGTAGTTCTTTTTTGGAAATAATTCATTATAATTACTTAAATATTATTATTAAATGTATATATATTAATAAATATTAATAGATTTTTTTTATTAATTTTATTAATAAAATAATTCTTTTTTTTTTTTTTTAGTTTTATTGAAATTATTATTTATTATTATTTATTTATTATTGTTGATATTTATCTTTTTTTTTAAAAAAAAATATATTATATGTAAAAAATAAACTATTTCCTTATCAAATAATTCCTTAATTAAAAATTAGCTATAATCTATGGAATTATTATAATTTAGATATAAATTAAATCCTATCATGTTTATAACTTTAAACTTAAAAATGGTATTTGTAACTTAATTAAATAATAAATGGACAATTAAACAATTAATATATCATTAAAATAGAAGAAAAAAAAAAAAAAAAAAAAAAAAAAGATAATAGAAAACATGCTAAATATGCTAAATATTATCTAGTATTATTAAATAATTAAATAATAATAAATAATAATAATAATGAATAATAATAATAATGAATAATAATTAATAATAATAATGAATAATGATGAATAATAATAATGAATAATAATAATAATAATAATAATAAATAATAGCAGTAGTAAAATGATAATGAATAAATAATAGAAAATTTATGATTATCAAAAAAAAAAAAAAAAAAAAAAAAACGAAATTTTAAATTCCTAAAATTTTCTGAACAGATTATGAAATTTTATATTAAATTTTATATTAACTAATTAATTAAATAATTTAATTATGACCTAAATTACCCTATCACTACCAACTTATTTAAATATAATAGAACAATATATGGATGAATTTATAAGAAATATATTTATAATTATTATATCATTATTATTAATATATAATAAAAAGATTTATTAATATATATAAAAATATTTATAATATATTAATATCCATTTATAATTTATTAACTTTTATTATTTAATAATTATTAATCATTAGAAGAATAAATTCTATTAATTAATAATTAATAATTTAAATATTTTATAGCATAAAATTATTAAATATATATGAACTAATGGATATTTGATATGCTTATTTCATTGAATAATAAATGTTTATTTTTTATATTTGAAATATAAATCAAAACAAATTCATAAATGTAAAAATATTATAATTTTTTTTTTCTTGTCCTTATAAAATTATATATATAAAAAAAAAAAATAAAAAATAAAAAATAAAAAATAAAAAGTAAAAACCACTAAAATAAAAAAAAAAAAAAAAAAAAAAATGAAAATATAAAAAAATTTAATGAAATAAAAAAAATAAAATTATATATATAATTAAATACCTCATGAGAAAATATTATATTTCCAATACTCTGGACATAACATAAAGAACTTTATTTATTTAAAAGTTAAATTATTTAAACCCAATTGTAACACGCTTTTTCACATTTAACTTTGAATAAAGATTTATTAAAAATATATTATTTTATCATAGGTAATTTTTATTACTATTATTATTATTATTATTATTATTATTACTACTATATTCTTCTTTATATTTTGGTAAAATTGTTTTTATTATCATTGTATTCTTCTTATTCACATTTTAGTAAAATTGTTATTATTATTATTATTATTAAATTCTTCTTTGTATTTTAGCTAAAATGAATTTCTTTTTTTAGTAAAAGTAAAAAGTAATAAAGTAATATATTTATGGATATAAGAACTAAAATATATATATAAATGTAAAAGTATATGAAATTTACTGAAAAAATAATAATAATAATAATAATAATAATAATAATAGTAAAATTATATACAACATAATTTAGATTGATATATAATAAATATTAAACAGAATTATTATTAATATTCAAATTATTGTTATTCAAATATAAAATTTGATAAAAATATTATATATAAATTTAGATAGACAAATAATAATTTATGTTTACGAAAAATTATAAAAATATCATTTTGACAATTTATAAGACTATTTAATAATAACAAAATTAATTTTCATTATATCTAATTATTTATTATATTACATATTTAATATTAAATTATTTTAAAAAGTTATTTTTTTTATATATTTAATAAAAAAAATTTTGTAAGTAGATAATCTATTTTAGGGGAAAAAATAAAAAGAGGTATTATATATATAATGAATAAATTATAATTTTTACATTAAAGTTTAAAATTTGATAAATTATTTTTATTATTATCATTATCATTATATTTTTTATTTTATTTTTTATTTTATATTAGTTATTTATACTAAATTTTAAAACTAATTATAAAACCTATTAACTAATTGATTTAAATAATATATTTATTATATTAAGCCTTTTATATATAGCTTTATTTAATATCAAATTATATATATATATATATATTTTTTTTCTTTTTTCTATTAATATCTATAATATACCATCTTCATTTTAAAGACAAAAAAAAAAAAAAAAAAAAAAAAAAATGAAATATTTAAATAAAAAAATAATTTATTTGGTTTTACATCAATTCTTATTTGGTTGGATTTATTCTAGTTCAGTAAACAATAGTTTACCTGAATGTAATGCTTGTCTTGAAGATACAAAAACTTGCTTCAATGACTCTTTAACAAATTCTCTAACAATAAAAAGTCGTGGTGTAGCCTATATAAATTTAGATTTATTGGAAAATGCCAAGAATAGAGGTTCGATAGTAGAAATTTCTTATATTATTACTTCCATAAAGAATGATTCAATTACGGTTCAAGTGGAAAAAAACAACAATAGTAAAAATCAATATATTATTGAATCAAGAGATAATCGTGTAACTTGTAGCAGTCGTAAGACTTTAAAATTTTATAATCAAGACGAAAAAATTGCAGTATATTGTAACAACTTATACTATGATTGTGATATCAAATATGAATTTTCAATATTAGAACCTGAAAAGGAAAGAGAAGATACTCCACTACCACAATGTTCAGAGTGTTCTTCTCCTTATGAGGGAGATTCTTGCTTTGAATCCATTTATCTACCAGTACATTCCTGGTATTATTTATACTATGATGGATATAACGATGGAATGTATCTTGACTTCTTAATATCCAGTCATAAAAAGGATATTATGCGAATTGAAGTTCAATCCAATGATGGTTTATTCTATTTAGTTAATACTCGTAGAGATAAAGTAAGATGTAGTGAACCTCAAAAGAGTATTCCTGTTCGTTGGAAGTCTCCAAGAATTGCAGTATACTGTTATAATAATTATATTGGTTGTAAATTTTCACTATTTGTTAGATCTTTCCCAATGAACAGAGAAAATATTAAAGAATTAGAAAATGAAAAAGATGAAGATTCATTTAACCGTTCATCCTCATTCAAATTTATAAATAAAATGGAAAAAATGGCAGGTTATGCTGAATCAAACACTCCAAAATGGTCTGAATGGTCTGAATGGTCTGATTGTATAGAATATCAAGAAGGTATGGGTAGAAGAACTAGAGAAAGAAAATGTTTAAATACGGCTATTGATTTTACTCAACATGAAAATGTTACAGAAATATCTTCTGTAGAAATTGATCATTTATTAAAATCATCAGGTTACCCTTATTGTGAAGGATCTTCTATAGAAACTCAAAATTGTCAATTAGAAATGTAAGAATATTGTTTTTTTTTTTTATTTTTTAATTTTTTTTTATTTTACTTATATATATATTTGTTGTTGTTGTTATTTAAATAAAATATTTAAATAAAATGTACTATTATATCATATATTAAAAAGATAAAATTTATGTTAAAAAAAAAAAAAAAAAAAAAAAAAAAAAAAAAAAAAATTAAATTAAAACAATATATAATTTAATATAAAATAACTAATTTAATCTAACATAAAACATTATAAATAATATATATATATATATCTTTAGAAATGAACAATCCTTAGAAAATATACTCATATTAGTATTTATTATTTCAGCAATGATTTTAACTTTCTACATTGAAAGAGGTCCAAAACAAAATAATAATGAAAATATTGTTAAGAGAAATAGTATAAGTAATGATCATTCTTCTATGGAAAGAATTCAAAGAGAAATCAGTATTTCAGAAAATTCACCTCTTTTAAATACCTACTTTAGAAGATATGATTAAAAAAGTGTATATATATATATATATATAGAATTTAAAAAAAAAATAATTATAGTAATAATTTATTTTAAAAAAAAAAAATAATTAGAATTATAACTAGGTTTGAATCATTAAAAAATGAACTAATAATAATAATAACAATAAAACAAATAATAAATAATTTGGAAATTTTATATATATATATAAAAAAGAAATATATTATTTAAATAAATTAATTAAAATATTAAAAAAATATATTTATTGTATATTTATAATTAAAAACCAATATAGATGATATATTTTAATATTATTCGTTTCTTCAAAAAAATAAAATAAAATAAAATAAAAATAAAAATAAAATGTCAATAAATAAATAAATAAATAAATAAATAAATAAATAAAATTAAAAAATTAAAAAAAATAAAAAAAAAAAAAAAAAAAAAAAAAAAAAAAAATTTTGAAATAGTTTTATTTATTATTCCATTATTAAGTTAATTTATACTTCTTTATTATTATTATTATTATTATTATTATTATTATTATTATTATTATTATTATTATTATTATTATTATTATTATTATTATTATTATTATTATTATTATTATTATTATTATTATTATTATTATTATTATTATTATTATTTAATAAAAATAGTCAACAATAATTTCTCTTTAAATAATAATAATAATAATAATAATAATCAAATATTTTTTAAATATATATTAAATAATTGATTCAGATATAGTTTTTTTTTTTTTTTTTTTTTTTTTTTGATAAAGGATTTATAGTTTACGTATATTATTTTCTTGAGTATTGTTATTCTTTTTCTATATTTATTTATACACTTTAGTTTGTATATTACTTTTTTTTTTTTTTTTTTTCACATTACTATTCTAATTATTATTATGTTCAAATTGATCAAATAATATTTATTTTTATTATTAATTCTACTTTTTTTTTTTTTTTTCTTATGAAAAAAAAATATTCATGTAACTAATAAATGAATAAATAAATAAAGTTTGCAATAATTGCGACTGTAAAAAAAAAAAAAAAAAAAAAAAAAAAAAAAAAAAGAATTAATTTATGTTATCTATACTAAAATAAATTTGTGGATTTTTACAAAATAAAAAATTAAAATATTAATATAAAATATATTTTTTAAAAAAAAAATTAATTAAAAATATAACAAAATAAAGCTTAAAACTTTAAAAAAATATAATAATAAATAATAAAAGTAATAATAATAAAAGTAAAAAAAAAAAATATACCATGACCAGATTATGAATTATTTTATGAACTATACTAAAATAAATTTGTGGATTTTTATAATATAAAAATTAAAATATTAATTATATAATATATTTTAAAAAAAAATTAATTAAAAAATAACAAAATAAAACTTAAAACTTTAAAAAATATAATAATAATAATAATAATAATAATAAAAGCAAAAAAAAAAAAAGGAAAAAAAAAGGAAAAAAAGGAAAAAAAATTATACAATGACAAGTTTATGAACTAGTTTTTGTGCTTTTATTTTTTTTTTTAAAAAAAAAAATACAAGTTGTAAAAAGTGAAAAAATCTTGTATTATTATTATTATTTTTTAACATGTTATATTTTATAATATTATGGTAATAAATTAAATAATATGCTAATATATATACATATAAATTCATTATTTCTATAATAAATACATAACATTAAAAATTAATTTTTATTTTTAAATTATTTTTTATTTAATTTTTTGTTTTTTTGTTTTTTGTTTAATTTTATATGAAAAGAAATTAAATTAAATTGAATTAAATTAAATAATATATTTCATGGAGTATAATCTAATATATATTTCACCTTTTTACAATTTTTTTAATTTAATTTAATATAAAAGTTTAATCAATATTTAAAAAAAAAAAAAAAAAAATTAAAATTATTATATTAATATTTTAATAAATAATAATAATAATAAAATTTATTTTTACTTTTTTTTATTAATAGTTATTTTTTTTTTTTTTTTTTTATTTTTACTTATGGAGGTATTAAAGATTTCATTCTTAGTTTATATTAATATTAATACATTTATATATATTTTATATTCTTCTATATCTTTTTTATACAATTTTTTTTCTTACTTTATTTATTATAAACTAATTATAAGTTAATATTTTAATGTTATTAACATAAAAATATTATTAATTATTACTTAAACTATTAAACTATTATATTTATTTAAATATTTTATATTTTAGTTTTATTTTTATTTTATTATAAAATATAAAATACCAATATACTATATAAAATAAATTATATTAATTTATTTTAAATATATATACACTATATATATAATGAATTCTATCACATCTTAAATTCAATTTCTTTATTTTATTATTATTATTTTTTTTTTCAACCTTTTTCCAATTTCACTATCTTTATATAATTTACAACTTTTATAAAAGATAAAATAATAATAATAATAAAGTAAATTGAATATATCAAAATTATAAAAAGAAGAAAAAATAATAATTTAATATTTTTCATTTGAATATACGATTTTTTTTTTTTTTTTTTTTTTTTTTAATTAAATTGATATAATTCAATTTGTTCAATTAATATCTTTTAAAAAAACATTAATAATAAAATAAAATAAAATAAAAAAAAAAAAAAAAAGAATAACCAAAAGATATAAACTAATACTAGAAATATTTTAACTTCAATAATATACATAACAATATATTTTTGAAAATGAATACACCAACAATTGACAAAGTACATATCTATATTTTTAAATATTATAAATATATTATTTGAGAGGCTAATAATTTATTATTGCTACTATTGCTGTTATTACTATTATATATATATATATATATATATATATTATATCAATTTGAATAATATTTTATATGATATTTAACCTTATTAATATAATATTATAATATTATTATTTAAAATAATAACAACTATTTTATTATTGCTAGATAATTGTATTTATGAATACAGCTGGAGGTAAAAGAAATTTCTTTTTTCATTCTTTCATTGATTTTTTTTTTCTTATTTTTTTTTTAATTTAATAATCAAAATAACATATATCAATATTAACGATATATTTTAAAATAATATTTATTTTTATATTTATTATGAAAAATGAAATATAATGTATAGGAAGAGATAATGTCAATGCGTAAATATTATTAAAAAAATCAAAAAATAAAGAAATAAAATAAAATAATATTATATATATATAATTTAATATCTATTTATACTAATATAATAATATTTTAAAATAAATATATAATATATATTCAAAAAAAAAAAAAAAAAAAAATATAAATATATATATATATATATATATATATTAGTACGGTTCAAATGTTTTTCAGATTTTTAATCCAATATAATGAGAGTTATAAATCTTCAAAAAAATTATTAAAATTTCTTAATTGTTGTTCATCAAATATTGGAAATGGAAGAAAATGTAAGAACAAAAAAAAATTCTTTAAAACTTTAGTATACCATTTTCAAAACTATAAAATTTTATCATAAATTTTTCAAATAAAAAAAAAAATAATAATAAAGCATTAAAAAAAAGAATAAATCAATAAAAAAAAAATAAAACTATAAAAAAAAAAAAAAAAAAAAAAAGAAATAAAACATTAAATACTTTGCATAATATTTTCAAAAAAAAAAAA